>JAVDOI010000007.1:382500-860000 GCA_032191485.1 Leptoclinus maculatus
AGAGAGACAGACAGAGAGACACAGAGAGAGAGAGACAGAAAGAGACAGAGACAGAGAGAGACAGAGAGACACAGAGAGAGAGAGACAGAAAGAGACAGAGAGACACAGAGAGAGATAGACAGAGAGACAGAGAGACAGAGAGACAGAGGGAGGGAGGGAGACAAAAAACAGGGAGGGAGGGAGGGAGGGAGACAGGGAGGGAGATAGGAAGGGAGGGAGACAGACAGACAAGGAGGGAGGGAGACAGACGGAAAGGGAGGGAGGGAGGGAGAGAGGGAGGGAGACGGGGATACAGGGAGGGAGGGAGACAGACGGAGACAGACAGGGAGGGAGACAGGGAGGGAGGGAGACAGACAGACAGACAGGGAGGTTGGGAGAAAGACAGACAGGCAGGTTGGGAGAGAGAAAGACAGGGAGGTTGGGAGGGAGAAAAACAGACAGTGAGGTTGGGAGGGAGAAAGACAGACAGGGAGGTTGGGAGGGAGAAAGACAGACAGGGAGGTTGGGAGAGAGAAAGACAAGGAGGTTGGGAGAGAAAAAGACAGGGAGGTTGGGAGGGAGACAGGGAGGGAGACAGGGAGGGAGGGAGGGAGGGAGGAAGGGAGACAGGGAGGGAGGAGGGGAGACAGGGAGGGAGGAGGGGAGACAGACAGGGAGGGAGGGAGACAGGGAGACAGACAGGGAGGGGGGAGGGAGACAGACAGATAGACACGGAGGGAGACAGACAGACGGGGATACAGGGAGACAGACAAACAGACAGGGAGGGAGACAGACAGGGAGACAGACAAACAGACAGGGAGGGAGACAGGGAGGGATAAAGGGAGGGAGGGAGGAAGGGAGACAGGTAGGGAGACAGGGAGGGGAGGGAGAGAGACAGGGAGGGAGAAAGACAGGGAGGGAGGGAGACAGACAGGGAGGGAGGGAGGGAGGGAGGGAGACAGACAGACGGGGATACAGGGAGGGAGGGAGGGAGACAGACAAACAGGGAGGGAGACAGGGAGGGAGGGAGAAAGACAGGGGAGGGAGGGAGGAAGGGAGACAGACAGGGAGACAGGGAGGGAGAAAGACAGACAGACAGGGAGCGAGAAAGACAGGGAGGGAGACAGGGAGGGAGGGAGACAGGGATACAGGGAGGTTGGGAGAGAGAAAGACAGACAGGGAGGTTGGGAGGGAGAAAGACAGACAATAGAATAGGAAGAATGAATTAATTCACTGACAATAATCTTAATAGACAAGACTGCAGCCAGAAGTAACTAGTTATTTCTAGCCAAACATACCCATTCAACAACAATTCATGCCCGATTAGGAGATAACACAACTTCAAGGGGAAAGTGAACAGATTCAATTTGAGGGTAAGTGGCAACCTATTCTGTTTTCTTCTGCTCAAATGCATTCTAACAGCAGAGGATCGATTAACTCTCCTCAACAGACTGTCACAAGACATTTGGTCAAAAGCTTATTTCCAGCCCACAATATCATCATGGACTCAAATACAACCAGAAATAATCTCCACACTTCTGTCACTTTCCAGCTGGAACGTGTCAGCAAACACAAAAGAGTCTCAGCACCTTGTATTGTGCACCGGTGGTTCGGTATCCTGCGTAAATTGGGAGTTTAAAGTGGGCAATGATTGACAGCTCCAAGTGGCTGCTCTGTCCCGCCTTCCCTCCCATCTATTTCTGTCTGATCAAAGCGTGCTCACAGGACAACAGACAGGCAGCAGCCATCGCTAGCTAAATGAAACAAGATCCTACAGCTCAGTTCAGATTCCTACAAACATGCAAAGGATGTAACTTTAGCATTATGTTAATTTGCCGGGTCATATTACAACAAAACTACGAGGTGCGTTTACATGAACAAAGGTGATGCGATAGTCCACTTGTAGTACAAAGTATACTACAGTAAGTAAATCAAGAGAAAGTAAATACTTTTCATCATAATAGATCGTTTGACATGAACGTACTAAAGTCTGAGAGAGTCTCGTTTAACAGCAGACAGGATGATGTCTAACAACGTAGGTGTGTCGCTGTGCTATCACATGTGACCAGCTGATACCACGATTGACAGCACTAAAAAAAACAATGACAGCAAGGAGATTATGAGTAAGCATGCGTCAGAGGAGTGAGGATGTATGAGAAATTACAGGCCTAAATAAGCAATAGAGGATATGACATCGTTTCTTGCAGAACCAGACCAGTTTCTTAATATTTTATCAACAAGTACTGATCATAGATAAATGCTTGCAAACATTCAGAAATAACTTGCAATCAGAAACTCTTCAATTTGAGGGCTGTATGCTAACGATTCTTATCTGGAATTCTCAGATATTAACGTCAACAAGTATCAGCTTCACAAATTCAGCCTCTATTTTATGTTCAAAACAACAACAAATGAATGCTCATGTGGATTAAAAATCTGTCTCTAGTTTATTGTCAAGCAACAAGTGCAGCTGGTATATATTTATGTTGCATATCATAATTTATAGGCTCATAAAGGCATGGTTAATACAAAGGAACTGTAAGTCTATTAGCTGGAAACACCTTTGTATGAAGGTGTTAAATGCAGGTTAAATGTTCTGAACTCTAACTGATCCAGACTTGATGTCAAGCGGATCGGCCAGGGATGGTTTTCCCCAAACCCCCTCTTAACACTCAGATTAGGTTCTGCTCCGAGGATTTACACACACACACACACACACACACACACACACTTGATCACAGTGCTTAGACGGCTCCAGAGACACTCAGCGCCGAGGCTTTTCACCAGCATGGCACGCCAGTCACTCCACTTCTCTCTCATCTGATATATTTCCTGTAACTTCCTGTCTGCCTCTCTTCCAATGCATTCTCTCTCCCACTGAAGGGTTTCGGGTTGCTAGTTGTAAGCCTGGGAAATGTTTGCAGTGTGAATCACAGTTAAAAGCAATCTGCTGGCCTGCCTCTCGCTGCAGCTGTGATTTTGGTTCCAGCGTGAAAACATTTGTGGGGACACGGGCGTCAGCTGGATATGGCGACATGTCATACTGTGTATCTCAGTCAAAGTGAGCACAAAAGGAAATGTATGAACTAGTTTGCCTCCAGTATAAAGCTCACATTACTTTCAAGTAAAGTTCAATTCCTCCACAGCCCAAATCTGCGTTTTCCTCCTCTGACCTCCCTGTGCAATATGTTCAGAAGATGCCACTCGTCAGTAAAAGGTGTGTACCAGAACAACGTGTGACTGAAGTGTTTGCGTACATGTCTGTGTGTCCTATAGGTCCAGTGTTCTGCTCAGAGGATGAGACGCGTCTGGTGAAGACGCTGTTCACTGGTTACAACAAGGTGGTTCGCCCCGTTAACCACTTCAGTGAAGCCGTAGTGGTCACCGTGGGACTACAGCTGATACAGCTCATCAGTGTGGTAAGAGAGAGGGATGGAGGTGGCAACACCAGAAGCAAAATGTAGAAAACATGACATTATGCTCACATCATTTACACTTGAGGCCTTCAGGTTTACTCAAAATACTATTGCGAGTGAAGAGCGTCCGGTTTCTGCATTTTACATAAAATAAATCATTATGGAACTAAACAGCTCTTTGCACCTTCTAAGAAAACACTCTTGACATCAGTCATTTCTTTCCATCGTGTCATTTCATGGAGTTATTTCATTTTATGCAACGGCCAAACTATGTGAAATAAAAACAGACAATATTCCGCAATGCAAATAGCTTCTCTTTTCAATTACCATACCAACACACTCGCATGCAGACAGCAAGTCACAAGCATTTACAACACGTCATGGCACAGCAGCCAACATAGTGCAAACATCACGCAAAACAACCAGGAATTTGGGCCAAAGACCAAAGCTTCTACTCACATGAATCCAGCAGGAATGTTTATGAGAAAAAGATGCAACAAGGTGAAAGAGAAAGAGAGCTAATGACCAAAGGCTGGGCGTGGCAGCCATGTCTGCCTTTACACTGTAGCACCAGGGTCATTACAACCATATCTGCTCTGTGACGGCACGGCGGCCACTAAACACAAGCACAATGCATATTAAAATGAATTGCTCTTACTGTTTGTAGCTCTCCTTCTGCGTTCAGGCTGTGACGAGGACGTCCATGGCACTTTACAATGTATGAGGTGAAGAGGATTTGAAGTCTTCAATGTTTCACTCCTGCTGCAGAACCAGGGTCACAACAACAATATCGACTCCTTGATGGCACCGCGGCCAAAAAGGAACACAAACAGCACAACACGAGCAGTCTTTAGCTAGTTCAACCAGTCTTCAACCAGTCTTTAGCTAGTTCAACCAGTCTTTAACTAGTTCAACCAGTCTTCAACCAGTCTTTAGCTAGTTCAACTAGTCTGTAAAGATGAAGACGATGGCACAAATGGAAAACAAACAACTGAATTTAGCTTTATCGGCACATAAGTAGACCAAATGATGAAGATTTCCAGTTTTCACATCAACAATGTGGATGTGCACCTGGAGTGGAGTCATCAATAACTCCAGTCCCTTATATGTAAAATCTTTTGGGGCGTAGGCTCACCAGACTATAGGACCAGGGTCACATCAAACATATCGCCTCAGAGAGGACACAAGCAACACAACACAAGCAGTCTTTAGCTAGTTCAACCAGTCTGTAAAGATGAAGACCATGACACTTCACACAATGTAAGTGAATAGGAATCTTTAAAAAAACAAAACAAAGTTTAAATAATCCTCTTATGGAAATAAAACATAACTCATCTTCATCAGCACAATAGTGGACCAATTTAACTAAAGTATGACAATGTTCACCCCACCAATGGGAACATCTGAGCACCTTCAACTAATGTAAACTCTTTCAGGGGTATACCACCCAGACTATAGGACCAGAGACACACCAGAGAGGACACAAGCAACACAAGCAGTCTTTAGCTAGTTCAACCAGTCTGTACAGATGAAGACCATGTGGCACAAATGGACAGCAACGTTACCTGGCGTGGGAATCCAGTCAGTCTCAGTGTTATGCTAATGTTGGGCTAATAAAGTTAGCAAAAGACACCTCATTTTTCTACAGTCACAACAGACATATCGGCTTAGAGATGACACAAAGCAGCACAACACAACCACAATGCAAATAAAAAAAGAAGTACTTATATTAGCTCTCTCTCCTTCTGGGTCCTCAGCCGGCTTCCGGAGTCTGAAGACCAGATGAAACCCGTCGCTGAAATGAGAACAATTAACTAGCTAACTAGCCTTAGCAGTGTAGACAAAAATAAAAACGAAGTTCCTCCTCAGCTGGTGAGCGCCGATGTGTGATCATCTACAAGTCCTCCAGCTCAGTTAAGCAGAACAAAGAACTCGATGACTACATTTTCAACTTCTAGAACGAACGATGACGAGCGCACGTCAATCAAGAGCGGTGACGTCAGCAGCGCTTACTTTAGCAGTCAAATGAAAAAAATAAAAATACATTTGTGTCCACCTGCTAACGGGCTCTGAGCATGCGCATTGTTGTTTTCTCACACTACCGGTACTTGACTTTGCGAGTCAAGCCAAACTTAATAAACCATTTAAAATCTATTCTCTCCAGTCACTTATCTTATGTTGTATTGAAATGATAAAGTACAACTGCGGGTGCTTTATTGTCATGCATTAATCCACAATTATCCACACCGGGTTTTTTTTGTTGCCAGCAAGTAGTGCTTGACCATTGCTTCTAATTATTTCTAACATTAACATTAGCAGTACACCCAAACAACCTGCGACGTTGCTGGCATATGTTTAAACATTAAGGCGGCTGTGACTATCTCCAAAACCTTTTTACTTTGAATGTGTGGTGTCAAAATGTTTAATTCACATTCCAGATTGCCTCGGCCATTAATATAATAGGATGTTTGCCTCTGAATGTGCTTATTTATTGTTAAAATGCCACAGATTGTCCATAAAAACACGAAAATAAATGGTTACAAGCGTGCAGGTTATATTTTGTCCTGAAATCTCTCGTGAAAGTCTTACTTGCCTCTGACTGTTTTTGTTTATTCTGTCTTTTTCTGCTTCTCTCAGGATGAAGTTAACCAGATTGTGACCAGTAATGTTCGTCTCAAACAGGTAAATGTGACTGTTGACTTCAGGAAAACCAAAAATATATGCCAACTACACATTTAGAAAATTCCAATGACAATGGTCAGAGGGTATACGCCACATTGCAAGTATGTAGATTTAACAGGATATGGACTAATGGATTAATTAATTAGTATTAATTTCCCTAGAAATTAATGCTATTAAAGTTTTTACCATGTGACACCCAAAACACAGTTACTCAAGTATTATATATCATATATTTTAACAATGAATCTGCTGTTTAATTTACATACTTCAATGTAGTTGCAACTGGCAGCCCATTATCGTGTATTTATATGCTTTTTGTTGGTGAATATATTACACAAATAGTATCACAAATGAATGATATTTATTGTTTCAACTAGTTGAAATAGAAAGAAGGGAGGATTCATGACATGGTGACTGCTGGAGGTTATTTATATTTATTCTGCTGTGATATATACAGTACATGACAACTTGTATTTTCACAATGTATTCATTCTGGGAATAAAAACAACTAAACTTGGCTTCATCAGTACACTAGTACAGTGATTTTCAACCACTGTGCCGCGGCACACCAGTGTGCCGTGAGAGATCGCCAGGTGTGCCGTGGGAAAATGTCCAATTTCATTTAATGAGTCCAAAAAAATATTATTTAGTTGCTGCAAATACTTTGCCATTGTTGAGCGTCTGAGCTGCAATATAGTGTCTGACTAAGTAATAATACTCTTCCATGCCAGTGGGTGGCAGTAGGTAGCGCAGTAATGACCGTGTTAATGTAGGACAGTAGAATGAAATGATGGGAGAGGTTGAGGTGACGAGACGAACAGCAGTGGAGAAATATTTGAAAAGGAAAAATGCAGACTCTGAACTGGGCCCTGGACAACATAACCCAGATGAAAAGCCTAGTAATGATCAACACATTTAGAGACTTGTCATTACATTGTCAGCATATATCCGGCCCTCGGTACAACGGCCCGACAGAAAATATCAGATGTTTATCATAACTGGCCCGCCACACCACAGAGCTCCGGGACGACAAGTGGCAATGTGAGCTGGCTTTATGTTCAACATAACGAAGCATGTCACTGCGCTAAACCTCCAGCTTCAGGGACGGGGACGTGTGATCACAGACATGTGTGATGCAGTAAAAGTCTCCACCGCTGTGTTCCCGACTGAGCATTGTGCTGATAAACTGGGTGCACTTGGCACAGAGTTCACTCTGCAATTTGCCGACTTTGCAGCTCAGAAATTTAAATTTGAACTGCTCAGCAATCCGTTTGCAGTTGACGTGGAAAGAGCACCTGTGGAGCTGATAGACCTCCAGTGTAATGACACGCAAAGTATGACTCTGAGGGCGCTGCACAGTTTCCAAGCTTCATCCCAAAACGATGCCTTAACTCCGCCTACATGCTGCTCAAACGCTCTGCATGTTTGGAGGCACATACCTGTGTGAGCAGCTGTTCTCTGTGATGAAGATGAACACAGACCGACACAGGAGTCGTCTCACTGATGCACCTTCACTCCATCTTGAGGGTTTCCACAGAACCTAACCCCAGATATTAATGAACTGGCAGCCAAGAGAAGATGCCAAACATCTGGCTCTGGCACATATAATAATGTAGCCTATTTCTTTTTGCACTTTGTCCAATATCCCTTCTATCCTGTTTATTAAATGGTGACTCTATTTGGCCCTCAACGTAGTCCCAATTTTTAGTTTTGGCCCTCTCTGAGATTGAGTTTGACACCCCTGGTATATATACTGTATTATGCTAAAAGGTGTCATTTTGTAACGTTTTTGGTTGTTGGTGTGCCGCGGGATCTTTTTAATGTAAAAAGTGTGCCGCGGCTCAGAAAAGGTTGAAAAACACTGCTCTAGTAGACAAAATTATCTCAAGTTTCCCTGATTTTCACCCCAGCAATGGCTCGATGTGAACCTGAATTGGAATCCAGATGAGTACGGAGGCATCAGGAAGATCAGAGTCCCTTCACCCGACATATGGAAACCAGACCTGGTGCTGTACAACAAGTAAACACACACTACTCAAACTCACACACACCTATACGTCCAAATGCATCGCATGCTTCTCTCACACTCTCCCTTTGTCCCCGTCTTCCTCTTCCTCAGCGCTGACGGCGACTTTGCCATCATCCACGAAACCAAAGTCCTGTTGGAGCACACTGGGATGATAACGTGGAACCCTCCGGCCATCTTTAAGAGCTACTGCGAGATCATCGTCCTCCATTTCCCGTTGGACCTGCAGAACTGCAGCATGAAGCTGGGCACCTGGACGTACGACGGACTGCTGGTCGTCATCAACCCAGTGAGTGTGACTTATATATAATGTATATATATATATTCACAGGGTTATGTTGACATGTCAGTGTGAAAGCTTGTGTCTGTGGTTTCAAATACTACAGATTTAGTAACCATCCTATGACTCCTGTCATAAAACTGTAGTTTACAGCATGTAACCCCTGAATATCTTCACCTTTAAGGCCCTTTTCTACTGCAGTGCATTACCTCCTATACTCCTCTGTCTTCTAGGACAATGATCGGCCTGACCTCAGCAACTTCATGGAGTCTGGTGAATGGGTGCTAAAGGACTACCGGAGCTGGAAACACTGGGTTTACTACACCTGCTGCCCCGACACGCCGTACCTCGACATCACCTACCACTTCCTGATGCTGCGTCTGCCTCTCTACTTCATCGTCAACGTCATCATTCCCTGCATGCTGTTCTCGTTCCTCACCGGACTGGTCTTCTACCTGCCCACCGACTCCGGTACGCAGACGTAGACAGAAACCTTGACGTGTGTGACTAAATAAAGTAGGTTATGAGCGTTTGTAAGTGACATGTTTACTTGTTCACATGTGTGGCACATATCAGGTAAGTATTATGAATGTGGAAACTGAGGAAAAGCTCATGAAGTCACCATTTTTGGGACACTTTCATACATGGAAAATACATGAAATCCACTGGGATGTGCTTGTACTACATGAGCTTGCTATTCTGTAACATTAGAGCATAAATAAAACACAAGTTTGTTCATCAGTTGGCCTGTAGAGCCATAACTTGCCACTATTTCCACTATAAGAGCTGTTTAAAAGTAGCCTGAATGTCTGTCTCTGTGTCCGTCTCCCTGTCTCTCTACAGGTGAAAAGATGACTCTCTCCATCTCCGTCCTGCTGTCTCTGACCGTCTTCCTGCTGGTCATCGTGGAGCTGATCCTCTCCACCTCCAGCGCCGTGCCTCTCATCGGGAAGTACATGCTCTTCACGATGGTGTTCGTCATCGCCTCCATCATCATCACCGTCATCGTCATCAACACGCACCACCGCTCGCCCAGCACGCACACCATGCCCCCCTGGATACGCAAGGTTTACACCCGCGATGATTTAAGAAAGTGTTGTGTGTGTGTGACTGAATAAAAAGAATGCATCTGTTTGTGTCTCAGGTCTTCATCGAAACCATTCCCAACTTGATGTTCTTCTCGACGATGAAGCGTCCCAGTCAGGAGATCCGGCAGAAGAGGTCGTTCCCCACCGACATGGACATCTCCGACATCACCGGCAAGGCCGTTTCTCTCTGCGTTGTACCGTTATGTTTATAATGAATATGTATTACCAGAAGTATGACCTGTCTCTCCCCTGCAGGTAACCCCACCCCCACCAGTGTCACCTACCAGTCTCCCATCACCAAAAACCCGGATGTTCGCAGCGCCATTGAAGGGGTGAAGTACATCGCTGAGACCATGAAATCAGACGAGGAATCAAACAATGTAAGACAATGGAAACAAGTGGTTACACAATTCATAAAGCAATCCCAAGACTCTCTTATTAACACGTTATGTCTTGTTCGGATTAAACAAACAAGACATAACGTGTCAATAAGAGAGCCTTTGGGCGGAGCCAGGCTAGCTGTTTACCTCCGTTTTCAGTCTTTGTGCTAAGCTAAGCTAACCGGCTGCTGTCTCCAGCCTCACATTCACTGTACAGACACAGAGACTCGTATCAATCGTCTCGTCTCTCTGCCAAAAAGCTAATTTTCCCAAATGTCAAAATATTCCTTTACATTTCCATTAAATTTAATTCAAATGTAATTAATTATAAGATGTTTTTCATGTACCTTGGTAACCAGACCAACAAATGGGGACCAGAAACACAACATTTTTTGCAAGTCTCATGTGTGTAAAGCAAACTTTAAACAAATAAAGCAGCCAAACCCATCATACAACTGATGTAAAATGACATCAGTACCACATACCGTTTACTAAATACCCAAATAACGTTCACTCCTAGTCAGAGCACTTCAAACACGACTCTCTCTCTCTCTCTCTTCCTTCCTCGTCTCGTCTCAGGCAGCAGAGGAGTGGAAGTTCGTGGCCATGGTTCTGGACCACATCCTGCTCTGTGTGTTCATGGCCGTGTGCATCATCGGGACGCTCGCCGTCTTCGCCGGGAGACTCATGGAGCTCAACACGCTGTAGAGGACCCCGACCCATGAGGGGGTTAGGTGTGTTGTCAGGACAGACGTCAGTGTTCTCACACACACACACACACACACACAGTTTGAGTTGATCTTTAAATCCCCTTCCAATGTACACGGTGCGTTCACTGACATTGAGGAGAACGCAGCTAAATGCAAATCCATGCATCTCCAGATCTACATGCGTCATACTTGAAGTTATTTTTTGTACAGTGTTTTATTGCTGCCATTCCCTCTGGAGTACATGTTACTACTCTTCTGTAAAAGCCATAATAATTCATTTGTTTTGTCTTTTTTTTGGGGCAGCTTGAACCTTTTCCTACCTAGCCCCATTTTTAGGCCTCTGCTCGAAAATAGTTTACCCATACTCAAAGGGACTTATCTCTCCAACTACAAGGTCTATTTGAATCATTTACATTTTATAATGACACTAAAATGTGTGAGATGTGTTAATATGTGTACATATCAGTGTTTATGTTACTGGTTATTGCTGAATGAACATAACACACAGCTCACATTGAACATTTTCAGGTTTGCCTGAAAAGAATGACATTTTTTATTTTTTTTTGCAGATACACCCAAATCACCCCTCACAAGTCATAGCACAACATGGCAGGAGTCTCTCTAAAAAATGGCTTTGATAAAGTGAAGCAGGCCAGCGGTATCAATGTTTTTCTACAGGTCAGCCAAGGTCAGCCGGCGTCAATTCTGATTTTGGAAGCAGCACTTTCAGCTGTTTTATTGTAATTTTATATACTATATAACTATATATTTCACTTCTTTTATCACTAATAGTGTTCAATCTATCTAATAAAGCAGTTTGGCATCATTCTTTGAGCCTGGGCCTCATATAAACCTGTAAAACAGGGGTTTTCCTCGTCTGATTTTCATTTTTACAGACTTCACTTGAACCTTACAAAGCCTTCTGATTGGCGGATTTTCGCATGTGACACAGTGTTAGATGCAGAAACACTATGGCAATGTGAGCCCGGGTGCTACTGTACAGGGGGGAAGGTCCTGTCTGCTAACGGGACAGCCTGTGTAGAGAGAGAAGACTGTCCCTGCATGGACCTCAGCACCGGACACAGGCTGCAACCAGGGGAGACCACCGAAGCCCCGGATGGATGTAACAACTGGTCAGAATAATGGAGACATGCTACACATGCATGTTCACCACAGTTATATTTAACAGAGAAACAGCCAGAAAGAAGGGACAGAAGCATAATTATGTTGTTGTTCCTCTTTGTTTCAGCACCTGTGAGGGTGGGAGGCTCAACTGCACCAGATACCCGAAGAAGCACTTTTACCAGGTAAAGTCTCCCTTCAAACAACGTTTAATACCAGTTAGAGTCCACTCTGTTGTTCACATCAGCTGTTCATTGAGTTGAGGCATACGTTCTAGTTGAAGCCAGAATAATGGCTTAACCATGAGAATGTTATTCATGTATCATCTCCTCACAGTCAAACAGGGTATAATACCTCTGTTCTGAGAAAAACTACAGTCAACTGTCACAGCTCTGCCACTACTACTCTGTCCTTTCCACCTCTCACTCACCTAATCAGTTCATTCAGCGCACCTGGCTGCCACTCTCACCTCATCAAGCTCACTACTCTCACCTGCTCACCCTGCTTCTGCCACTATTTAAGCCCCAGCCTTACACACACTCACTGCCAGATCGTTCTCCGCTTCCATGCAAGACTTTCCCGCACACCCCTTTGGACTGATTCCCTGTTACCGACCCTGCCTGTTTTGGACTACCCCGCCTTGCCTCTGCCCCGGTAATTCACCCAGCCTTCCGTTCCTGACCACGAGATCCTGCCATCTGTTCTCTGTGATTCTGCTTCCTGTGAGAAATAAAACTCTAGTTAAAATTACCTCTGGTGTCCGTCGTACTGCGCCTGGGTCCTACATTACCCGTTACAGTCAACACTTCAGCTGCCAACTTCCTGGTTAGACATGATGAATCAGAGCTTATGTACAAATAAAACTTCACATTATCCTCAAACAAAGTTAATAAACAATACAGCCGGCTGTACTGATCTCTTCTGATGTCACGCTGAGTGTAGATGAAACACTCGGTTCTGTGGTCTCTGAGATAAGCATTGAGGGGAAAAGGACAAACCAAGCCACAAACGGCCCCGAATAGCAACCGACAGACGTTGTGAAACTGTTTGTGTAGAGAATTGACTGGCGGATTGCTGAACATTACTTTCATCATGTGCTCTCTCACACAGGCTCCTAATATCTGAATCATTCATCCTGCTGTCTGATGTAAGCCATTGGAAAGTTGTCATGTTATTGAGCAGCGCCTTGTTTAATGTTTAGTTCACACCTCGATCCACAACTGGGAACTACAACGCTCTACTATTAGCTCCTGAAGTATCAGTAGTCGAGCTCCTTTCTTAAATAGAACTGGATCACAACGTAAGCGAGCTAATGGTTTGTGAAGTTCATGTTTGACCGTTGGCAGCAGTCATAGACCCTGAGAGATAGCGTGAGCGGTCAGACCTGGACACTGGGGCAGGTTACAGGCCTTCTCCTGGTGAGAGCTTCCAGAGCAGGGGGGTCTGACACACTGTCGCTGACGGGACTTGGTGGCCGGGCTGAGGGCATCTGTGCAGGGCTTAGTGCAGGGACTCCATGATGACCATGGAGAGAAGCCAGCATCCTCATCTAAAGACAGACAAGCCATTTCAATTATTACTTCTTTGTCTCGTGAAGGAAAAGAAAGCAGCTGACAGGATCTAAAATCAACGTAATAACAATACCATGTACCATGCAGACAAATTCATTACAAAGACCAGTAAAGAGAAGTGATTCAGTAAAAAGTGTAAATGAACAACAGAGTGGACTCTAACTGGTATTAAACGTTGTTTGAAGGGAGACTTTACCTGGTAAAAGTGCTTCTTCTGTAGGACCGACAATCACTGCCAACATCAAGCAACAATTCATTATCAGGACAAGCTCCACCATTCAGTATAGTGCACAAACAAGAAGCTGTTATTTATAATGGATACAAAGGATACACAATAGCCCTTTATAATGAAATGATATCTGTAATTACATTCAATGTAGAGACACTTAGTCTCACAGCACATCCAATCTCCCTCACCTGCAAGAGGTTTGCTGTAACAAACACCATTCTGTTACTCCATCTCTATACACATTCATTACATACAGTACCTATCTACTCTACCTAAACTAGCTCCTGTACCTGGGCAGTCTGGGGCCTGGCAGTAGGTGGTTTCCTGGCGTGGCCCCTGGCAGTTTCTCCCTCCGTGGGCCGGGGCCGGCTGTGTGCAGCTCTTGTAACCTGTAGGTGGAGGCGGGTACCTGCAGGTTGCTGGCAGAGGCTGTAGGTGGAGGCGTGACATAAGCTGTCTGCCAGCAACCTGCAGGTGGAGAATGCGCCTGCAGGTTACTGAGAGAGGCTGTAGGTGGAGGCGTGACATAAGCTGTCTGCCAGAATCTGCAGGTGGAGGCGGCACCTGCAGGTTGCTGGCAGAGGCTGTAGGTGGAGGCTTGACCTAAGCTGTCTGCCAGTAACCTGCAGGTGGAGAATGCGCCTGCAGGTTACTAAGAGAGGCTGTAGGTGGAGGCGTGACATAAACTGTCTGCCAGAATCTGCAGGTGGAGGCGGCACCTGCAGGTTGCTGGCAGAGGCTGTAGGTGGAGGCGTGACATAAGCTGTCTGCCAGCAACCTGCAGGTGGAGGCGGCAACTGCAGGTTGCCGGCAGAGGCTGTAGGTGGAGGCGTGACATAAGCTGTCTGCCAGCAACCTGCAGGTGGAGGCTGCACCTGCAGGTTACTGAGAGAGGCTTTAGGTGGAGGCATGACCTAAGCTGCCTGCCAGTAACCTGTAGGTGGAGGCGGCACCTGCAGGTTGCTGGCAAAGGCTGTAGGTGGAGGCATGACTTAAGCTGTCTGCCAGTAAACTGTAGGTGGAGGCGGCACCTGCAGGTTGCTAGCAGAGGCTGTAGGTGGAGGCTTGACCTAAGCTGTCTGCCAGTAACCTGTAGGTGGAGGCGGCACCTGCAGGTTGCTGGCAGAGGCTGTAGGTGGAGGCTTGACCTAAGCTGTCTGCCAGTAACCTGTAGGTGGAGGCGGTACCTGCAGGTTGCTGGCAGAGGCTGTAGGTGGAGGCGTGACATAAGCTGTCTGCCAGCAACCTGCAGGTGGAGGCTGCACCTGCAGGTTACTGAGAGAGGCTGTAGGTGGAGGCGTGACATAAGCTGTCTGCCAGAATCTGCAGGTGGAGGCGGCACCTGCAGGTTGCTGGCAGAGGCTGTAGGTGGAGGCTTGACCTAAGCTGTCTGCCAGTAACCTGCAGGTGGAGGCGGCAACTGCAGGTTGCCGGCAGAGGCTGTAGGTGGAGGCGTGACATAAGCTGTCTGCCAGCAACCTGCAGGTGGAGGCTGCACCTGCAGGTTACTGGCAAAGGCTGTAGGTGGAGGCATGACTTAAGCTGTCTGCCAGAACCTACAGCCTCTGCCAGCAACCTGCAGGTGCCGCCTCTACCTACAGGTTACTGGCAGGCAGCTTAGGTCATGCCTCCACCTACAGCCTCTCTCAGTAACCTGCAGGTGCAGCCTCCACCTGCAGGTTGCTGGCAGACAGCTTATGTCACGCCTCCACCTACAGCCTCTGCCAGCAACCTGCAGGTGCCGCCTCCACCTACAGGTTACTGGCAGACAGCTTATGTCACGCCTCCACCTACAGCCTCTGCCGGCAACCTGCAGTTGCCGCCTCCACCTACAGGTTACTGGCAGACAGCTTATGTCACGCCTCCACCTACAGCCTCTGCCGGCAACCTGCAGTTGCCGCCTCCACCTGCAGGTTACTGGCAGACAGCTTAGGTCAAGCCTCCACCTACAGCCTCTGCCAGCAACCTGCAGGTGCCGCCTCCACCTGCAGATTCTGGCAGACAGCTTATGTCACACCTCCACCTACAGCCTCTCTCAGTAACCTGCAGGTGCCGCCTCCACCTACAGGTTACTGGCAGACAGCTTATGTCACGCCTCCACCTACAGCCTCTGCCAGCAACCTGCAGGTACCGCCTCCACCTACAGGTTACTGGCAGACAGCTTAGGTCAAGCCTCCACCTACAGCCTCTGCCAGCAACCTGCAGGTGCCGCCTCCACCTACAGGTTACTGGCAGACAGCTTAAGTCATGCCTCCACCTACAGCCTCTGCCAGCAACCTGCAGGTGCCGCCTCCACCTACAGTTTACTGGCAGACAGCTTAAGTCATGCCTCCACCTACAGCCTTTGCCAGTAACCTGCAGGTGCAGCCTCCACCTGCAGGTTGCTGGCAGACAGCTTATGTCACGCCTCCACCTACAGCCTCTGCCAGCAACCTGCAGGTACCGCCTCCACCTACAGGTTACTGGCAGACAGCTTATGTCACGCCTCCACCTACAGCCTCTCTCAGTAACCTGCAGGTGCAGCCTCCACCTGCAGGTTGCTGGCAGACAGCTTATGTCACGCCTCCACCTACAGCCTCTGCCAGCAACCTGCAGGTACCGCCTCCACCTACAGGTTACTGGCAGACAGCTTAGGTCAAGCCTCCACCTACAGCGTCTGCCAGCAACCTGCAGGTGCCGCCTCCACCTACAGGTTACTGGCAGACAGCTTAGGTCAAGCCTCCACCTACAGCCTCTGCCAGCAACCTGCAGGTGCCGCCTCCACCTACAGTTTACTGGCAGACAGCTTAAGTCATGCCTCCACCTACAGCCTTTGCCAGTAACCTGCAGGTGCAGCCTCCACCTGCAGGTTGCTGGCAGACAGCTTATGTCACGCCTCCACCTACAGCCTCTGCCAGCAACCTGCAGTTGCCGCCTCCACCTGCAGGTTACTGGCAGACAGCTTATGTCACGCCTCCACCTACAGCCTCTGCCGGCAACCTGCAGTTGCCGCCTCCACCTGCAGGTTACTGGCAGACAGCTTAGGTCAAGCCTCCACCTACAGCCTCTGCCAGCAACCTGCAGGTGCCGCCTCCACCTGCAGATTCTGGCAGACAGCTTATGTCACGCCTCCACCTACAGCCTCTGCCGGCAACCTGCAGTTGCCGCCTCCACCTACAGGTTACTGGCAGTCTAAACTGTCAACCCTAAATTAAAAGGATTTAAGTTATAATAACAGAAATGTGCTTGAATATATTTTTACATTTATATAACTGCATGTACAATATTTTACACTTGAATAAACAATAATCAAATGCAGAGATAGTTATTTACCAATATGTTAGGAGTAGTTACTTTTACACAGTCTTACATTTACAACCGGCCCTTTGTGGGCAACCGTAATGCTGATGTGGCCCAGAGTGAACATGAGTTTGAGACCCCTGTTATAAGGGCATGCAACTGAAGAGACGTGTGCACAATCGACAGACTCCACAGGCAACGCGAAAGCAACTTCAGACTGATTAAAATCATGTCAAAGTGGAAAGCGAGCACCGGTCGAGTAAACTGAGACCTAACTTCACCGGTGCAGATTGTTGCAGAATGTAGATGTGTCCATTCTATTCCACTGTGGCTATATCCACGCGATTGAGTTTAGTGCTTATTGATTTATTCACTTACATTTGCAGTGTTCGTGTAGTGCTTTTGTTTATTTTATGATATCACGATGCCTCGTAGAATCATGACTATAAATGTGAAACGTAATTGTTAATGATACAAATATTCTTGTATTTATTATTATTATAATTATTTAAATCCGAGGATGTCTGTAGAGTTGATGTGAACGTAATCACCAACGATTTATCACAAATTCAGCCCTTCCCACTAAATGCCCCTTCTAACACGGAGCGGCCCCGCGGGGCATCTAGTGTTTTTTTGAGGAATTGCATTTAAGAAAACTCTGGGCGATTTACGACTGCTATTTAGCGTTCTGAAATTCTGGTCTAAGTTCAGAACGAATCCCAGATGAGAAAACTTACAGTTTGTACAGTCTGGAGAGTCTTTTTCTCTCAACGCCTCAATAGGTAGATCTTGCCTGTCACCAAGGCAGAGGTCAGGGATCTTGGGCTTAAAAAGGTTGGTGACCACTGGCGTAGAGTGTCTGCAGAGTTGATATTTTGAGCCATGGCTCTCATCACTCTGCAAAGGTTTGAAAATGTATTTTGGCAGTCAGCTCCTCAGTATGAGCAGTGCATGCTGCTTTTTCATGATAGATTTCTCTTTTGTTTTTTCCTCTGCTGGTTTTAAATGGACGGGGCTCAGTTTGGCAAAGGTTTCGTCATGCACTTATGTGCACCAATTAGGATTTAGCAACATTGAAAAACAGAACTTGATTTCTGAATATGAAATATGTTGAAATCAACAACACACACACAAAGTCTGCATTGATTCTTCTTTTTACTTTTACTGTTGCTTAGTCATGAATATTTCATGTTGTGGTGAAATGCTATGGTTTTAAAACAAGAACTAAAACTAAACTAACTGAAAAGCAGCATGCACTGCTCAGCCTATTTGCACAGAATGTGCATGCGTCATCATGTTTCAGTAAGTCATCTGCATGTAACTTGAAATTACCAAATTGAAATTATTAACTAAAACTATTAAATTTATAGTGAAAACTGAAATTTAAATTAAAGCTGCAAGCAGCGATAAACGGGCCTCGCACCTTTGCGCACTTCGGGGGTACTGGTGAGAACCCGGCTTAGGCGGCCGAGAATGTCTGCAACCATCAAACAACGCGTCCACGAGTTAGATGTTTTTTTGCTGCATGAAGTAGTTGGCGCTGGAAATTATGCTTTGCAAATAGTCCACCACTTCCTGTAACCTCTGTGTCGTGCTAGACAACACGCGTCAACATGCATTATGTTGCTCTCAAGTGTAGACAACATCATGTAAATCGGATACTGTTTGTCAAATAACGCTGATTTGCTTTCGCCAGTAGGTGGCACTTTGACTAAGAGTGAAAATTGATTGAAATCAAGCATGCCAAGTTTGGGAAAGATTTGAGCAAGTCCAGTGGACATATATCAGCTTGTTTCATGGGGAGTCACGTAAAATGGCTACACCATTCCATTGAACGTAAAGCTTTTGATACATTTTAATCACAAAGGTATTTAGATTGTACTAACCAAATTTGAAGTGGATCTGAAAAATTCCCTAGGAGGAGTTTGTTAAAGCAGTGGTTCTCAAATGGGGGTACGTGTACCCCTGGGGGTACGTGAAGGCACTCCAGGGGGTACGTGAGATTTAAAAAATATATATTCAAAATTAGCATCCATACAAAAATCCTTGAAAAATTTGTATTTAATAAATATTCAATAAAATATAAGTGTATATTTTATATTTAGTAGGCTATTCAATTTCATTGTCCTAAACAATGATATCTTCAGTGTTTTAATTTTTAATAAATCAGACACTGATGATCTTTTTTTCAACCAAAAATGCTTTGCGCTGGTTAGGGGGTACATTACTGAAAAAAGGTTGAGAACCACTGTGTTAAAGTATAGCGACTAGAAATGGGCAAAAATCTATTGAAAATTCACACAAAAATCCAAATGTCCAAATTCCTGTTAATTAGAGCATGGTCCCATTTTTTAAGTCTACCAAATGTCATACATGTAGGTCAAACGTAACGCTGGGGCTGCTTTTTTGAAAATTTGTAGGGGGCGTTATCGAGACAATTTATAACGGCCAAGCCAAAATTCCACATGAAATCTGTATTTTCTACTATGTTAAATGGCTACTATTGACTAACAATATCACACATCAATACAATTGGGCTGATTGGATCTACAATAGTCTCAGTGTTCCAGTCCAACGCAATTTATGCAATTCCAAGACAGTCTATACTCAAATTCTATAATTTATTTGAATTATTACTGGACTTCAAATGCGAGGACTCCCCTGGTGATGATTGGTCTGCTGTTTTCCTCTCTGGTTAAACATAGAATCCATGTTAGTTTCAGGAACATCTCTTCCAGTGCTGTTCTTTTCCCCACCACAGCCTTCTATTCCAACTCACCTTATTATCTTAACATTTTTATTACAATGTAGGGTACTTTTTAACCTGGTTACAGTGTTGGTAAATGCCAGTCAGAAGGGCCAGAATTGAGTGTCCCAGTATCAGATGAACTCGGAGGAGCACTTGTTCAGTATACAGAACTTTTCTATGAAATATAGATATAGATTCATTAAATTTCAAGTCTTAAACAGACTGCATCACTCTGAAACCAAACTTAGTAAGATATTTGAATCAGTTCCTCCTGTGTGTGATGTGTGATATTGCCGAAGTATCACTATCACACTTAATCTGGCACTTTATAGTACTGGGAGATTTCTGGTGTGACATATGTAATTGGTTCTCCAAACAGGCCTTTCATCCCCATCAAAAACAGGGTCTAAAGGCAGGCATGGTTGAAGCTATCGCCAGCATGTTTCAGTAGGTGGCTCAACAAAATGCTTTCTACTGCTAAGATAGAACCGATTTGTTTATAGACCAAATTCACAAAACTATTTTCTGAAGGTATGAAAGCCGTTTTTGACATTGCTTGACCTCGGCTAACTGTAATGAGCTTTGCTGCTATGCTGTATCTTTATTCTGTGCAAACTCTGCCTTGTTCTGCGTGCTGATTATAATGATATCCTGGCAGTCCCCCACCCATTTGTGTTTGAATGTTTTTGTAATGTTTTTTTTATTTTTAGTATTTGCACAAATACTATGCACTCCTTTGAATGTGTAGTACTGATAAGCAGTTGATTAGCCAAAGTAGGCAAGCAGACGAAGGAGTATTGGACTTAAGGCACAAGTAGAGCAGGATCAATCACTCACCTCTTTTAAGAGTAGGCTTAAGACTTTCCTTTTTGATAGTGCTTATAGTTAGGGCTGGCTCAGGTTTGCCTGGACCAGCCCATAGATAAGCTGGTATAGGCTTAGACTACAGGGGGACTTCCTAGGATACACTGAGCTCCTCTCTCCTCTTCATCTCTTTCTGTATGAATTGATGTCCCATTAATGCTCACTACTAACTCTACTTCTTCCCCGGAGTCTTTGTGCTTTCTCGCCTCACAGGTTCCATGGATCGCAGTTTTATCTGGACACTGGTCCTTCCACCCGCCATGGCCCTGCTGACACCTACTACTATCTTTATTATTAACATTATTAACCCTATTACCGATACCATTAATGCACATTACTGACTTTGTTTCTTCCCCGGAGTCTTTGTGCTTTATCTCCTCACAGGTTTCCATGAATCATGGTTTCATCTGGACCCTGGTCCTTCCTCCCGCCATGGCCCTGCTGACTCCAACTGCTAATATCACTTTTATTCAGTGGCGGGCCGTCAGGGCCTGCAAAGCCTTCTCTGCTGGCCTAAACAGAATCACCAAAAAAAAAAAAAATTGAATTTATAAAAATATTTTCCCCATTATCTTATTTTCTCATTGCACAGCTACTGTCTTCCTCAGTTGCTCTGCTTCCAGTGCAGCTTGTTTTAAGTAGAGCTTTTATCCAATCAGATTTCACCTCTGTGTCTCTAGGTAAGAAGAGAGGCCCGAGGCCTGCAGACTCACAAGTGAATCCATGTGCAGTTTAAGTGAATGGGGACGATATTGTTGATTGTCATCGTGTTCAACCAATCAGATCTTTAGTTTGACATGTTGGGCGTATTTCAGCTGCATGACAGCAGTAAAGGCCTGGGTATAAAATGCACGGCCCGCCACTGCCTTTATTATTACTCACATTACTATTTCATATTACCGATACCATTAATGCACATTACTGACTTTGGTTCTTCACCAGAGTCTCTGTGCTTTCTCGCCTCACAGGTTCCTGTGGATCCTGGTTATACCTGGACCTGGTCTTGCCTCCTGCCGTGGTTTTGTCATACATTGAGTGTGTTGTAATTAATTAATTCTGTTATGCTGTTCATTCCTTACACATGACATCTATTGCACTTCTGTCCATCCTGGAAGAGGGATCCCTCCTCTGTTGCTCTCCCACAGGTCTCTTCCTCTTTTCTCCCCGTAAAGTTTTTCCTGTTCCGATGTGAGGGTTCCGGGACGGAGGATGTCATATGTGTACATATTGTAAAGCCTTCTGGGGCAAATTTGTAATTTGTGATTTTGGGCTATACAAAAATAAATTGAATTGAATCAATCAATTGTTAAATTTTTAGATTTTTAGAATGGGTCAGAGATGTCCTTAACACAAAGGTATCAAATATATCAGTCTAAAATTATTAAGACATTTATTTCTTTCGAGCACTTCAAATATTCAGAAATTAGCTATTAGAAGGTAAATTGTGGGACATTTACTTTGTAAAATCTCTTATTTTTTCCAGTAAAACTTTTTTGATTTTCAGAAAGTATGTAGTCATTGTCTGGAAATATTGACAAAGGTCTTTGAATTTCACCTCAAATATTTAAAATTGTACCTTTTTTACAGTAGAAACATAGGATTTTTACTTCGTTACATTTGTTAATTGATACTATAAAAATATTAGATTTTCTGTAATTGTGTAGTCAGAGATGTCCTGAACACAAATATATCATTCATTTAGAAATTATTTATTCAATTATCTTTCCAACAACCCACAAATCAAAGAATAAAGCATCTATTCATTCATATATTATCTGTAACTGCTGATCATATTAAGGGTCGTTGGGGGGCTGGAGCTCATCCCAGCAGACATCGAGCCAAGTCAGGGAATACCCAGGGCCCTATTCCTCGTACATCGCTCAACTAAGTTGATCAAATGTCCTATTATCCAGTTTAAATTACCGCGATGATTGAAGGCAATCGGTTCCTCAAAGGCTGATCAGCGCTCAAACAATCTCGTTAATTCGAACAAGACCTCAGTCATCAGGATAATTGGGCGTGCCCGTCCTACTTCAAAAGGGGGAAGCGTCGATCACCGAAACCATGATTTTCTAACAGTACAATAGCGAATAAAGTCAAAGAAAGAGCCTCTTTTTTCTCCGCTGGCGAGCAGGAGATGATCATGACAGTTTATGAGGAAGTCAAGACCATAATCATGGCAAAATCTAACACCGCCACCGCTGCGAGGGCTAGACAAGAAGCATGGCAAAATATCGCAGACAAGTTAAATGCGTAAGTGTTGGGAAAATGTATAGGCTAATTTTAAGTGCCTCATCACCCCAATCAATCAGATTATATTTCTTTAAATGTGCGGCAGTAGGCTTAATGGAATGCATCATCGAATGAGATCTTATAGCGAAAATAATGATCTCAACTCTTTCAGAATAAGTAGATAAAACAAGCCCGAAGAGTATCTAATTGATACGAATTAATAGATACTTATGAGGATATATGTACTGTATGCGCTTATGTATCATACTATATATGTGTATATACATGTATGTGTAGATTACATATAGAACTAGGAGTTTGAATATGTGTGTGTGAATCTGTGTATGGGCGGATCAGTATGTATATTATTCATGATCAGAAATTCAATCAATTGAAGCAGTGAAAAGAAATTGTGTGTGATTCTCTCTATTCTTATGAGTACAGTAATGATATGCTATGGTGTACTAATAACACTGTCATATCATGATGAGTGCTTTCAAGCCCCATGTAGTTTAACCATCAAGAGGACATGGGAGCAAGTCAAACCTAAGCACACAAACATGATTCAGAATGGTGAGTCCATACAATATGTGCCATGGTAATGTATTGAACACATCCAGAAGTTTCTTAAGCACCAAATAAACTTTACCAACAGCACGGCATGCAGCGGCATCGCCCACACTGTACAATAATGTACCACTCGCTCACAGCTCACGGCTCTGATCCAGTCTGTGAGACGCTCAATGCTCGTGTGGTGTTCACAATGTATGACTCCAGAAGGTCTTGTTAATAAATGAGTCCTTGTCGGCAGAATCGATAGCGCTCGTATAGGAAGTCATCATGATGTGATAACGGATCTTGGCGATCTCGGTCCGTGTACGTTTTAGTCATCTGTTTTACCGTTAAAATACAGAAATTTACGTATTTTCGCTTCATCGAATGAACGTAAAACAGAAGATCAAAACGTACACGGACCGATCTCGAAGAACTCGCTCCCTATAAAACGCTAATCTAACTAATATTGCATCATCAATGGGATGAGGAAGGGAGCTGACATTTTTTTCCAGCGCAGGTTCAAGCTAATTGATGTGTTGCTATGGTGATTTTGCCAAACTTGCGTCGTGGAACCGAAAAGCCTGACTGGTGTAATCTCATCCTCAAAATTATCCGGCGAACTCAGTTAGCGACGAACGAGGAACAGGACAGGTTGCCAGGCTATCACAACAGTAAAGACATTTCCCTTGAAATTAGTGCTATTTATCCATTATCTTTAAAGGACACAGTTAACATGTTGTACTCTTCTTGTGAATTGAAATCTTGTGAATGTGAATCAATGAATCTTTTTTCCAACCATGCTTTTGTATACATGCTTTCGTAACACGTTTTTTAAAAAACTGGAAGAAGTTCCTCGTTAATCCTTACGCTAACTTCGCAAAGTCCCTTGCTCGCTCTCTATCTGGGTCTATTGAATGCATTTACAGTGAATGTCAGAATAGGTTTTGAGATAACTTCTGTTTTTTTAATAGTTTGAGTTGAATTCTGTCACGGCCAGGCCGTGCCGCCTGCTTGTCGTGTGTGTGTGTGTGTGTGTGTGTGTGTGTGTGTGTGTGTGTGTGTGTGTGTGTGTGTGTGTGTGTGTGTGGTCCGCCCGGATTCCTGATTACAACTCATCTCACCTGCCTAGTCAAACCAGCTGCATTCCATCAACTCATCACTCAACAGTAGAGCTACCCTGGTTCTTCATCCACTCCTCGCCAGATCGTTGTTTACAACTCACGTGGTAGTTAGTCGTTCTTGGCCGCTCTATTTTGAGAGTAATTCAGAGTTTTTTCCCCAAGTGTTTTTCAATGCATTGACCCTGTCTTCCTGTTCCAGCAGTTTTGTTCATCCTCCTGGTTCCCCAGCCTGCCTGCCCTGCCCTGCCTCCTCCTGCCTGGATTCCACCCTCGTCCTCCCTGGATTTCCCTGTTTGTTTTCCCCCCTTGGTTTCCTGGTTAATAAACCTTTACACCCACACTCCCTGGTCTGTGCCTGCGTTTGGGTCCACCTCCACACCCCGTGACAGAATTCAATGGGTGCACGACATTTTTCTTTATATTAACAGCATAGTGAACTGCAGTTAATGAGCCAGCCGTGGTCTGCCCGCTGCAGATGACATGCACGAGTCAGCAGACCCCTGAAGCTCCGCCCCCGCTGCTACACAGATTGCTGTTTGCTTGTTTATTCAAAGTTTATTCATATTGAACTTGACCCACGTCCAAATTGCACCAAATTCGAAGAAGCACTTCATGGGGTCTCCAGACCCACCAAGTGTCTAGTAGTTTGCATGAGTGGTTCTCACAATATGTGAAAAAGAGACATATTCCTTACTTTATAGTTTAATGTATTTTTAAATTCCATACATTTTGCCAGACACTTTAGGTGAATGCTAACATTAACGCAAACCATGGAGATGGAAGCAAAATAGCCCAAATTCTCAAAATTGACCAGTGCATGAAAAACATTGTTTTTACCTTGGTTGTCTCACCTTAATGGAAAGATCATGCTGAACATCTAAAGTATCACAGTAATTTGCTTCCAGGCCTGCTGTATTCTTTTAGGATCATGGTAACTAGGGTTGGTAAAGTCATATAGCTACGGGTATACATCAAAACCATCCACAGTCCACGATAAAAATCCTTAATGATGTCGGGCGCTTTTATGCTCCGAGTTGAATTTTTTTTAAACTCAAAGCGAGACGCATACAGTACAAAAGGCTTCGTTGCCATTGAAAACATTAACAAAATGCAACCCTTGCAACCCTCTCTCAACCCCCCAAAATTAAATAAAAATGTCTGGTAATGTGATATACTGTATGAATATAAAACTGCTTCGTTTGCGCTATCTTTACATATAGAAAACAAACTAAATCAAATTAGTGGAATTACACATCATATAAACGTAAACACCTCCAAATGTATTACCTTTTTCCAAATTTTGTGTCATGCACTCATCAGGTCACCAGTGGTAATGAGAAAATCAGTGACAGGCTTGTCTACACCTTTGTTAAATAGAGTTTAAAAAACAGCAAAGAAAGGGTTTTATCTAAACAAATGTACATCAAAATGGTCAAAACCAAAATGCACCACAGTGTGTTTTGTTACACGTAATATCGATAATCACTTGGAAGGGTACATTTGATCTAATATGAACAACTCTTTTAAAAGAGATAATCCTTTTTATTAGTCCCGCAGCAGGGACATTTACAGGATTACAGCAGCATAGTAGTTAGGCAAGTCACTAAAAACAAATCTGGCCCAAATTGCTTAACGGTTGCATCGTCACTGTAGAGTCTTCCTAAGGAACTTAGTCAGGAGGTGATGAGGGAAACCAAAATCCATCTGAATCACCACAAAGCCCTGCAGCACAGAGATGGAACGGAAAATAGAGTAGCAATGTAACTACCAAGTACAATGAAGTACAATACAAAAAAGGACACTTGACGAGATGAAAAAAAGTCAAGCGAACACTCACATCCCGAGGAAGCACCTCTGGGTTGAAGATGTCAAATAAGTTAGCTCCCTGTTTGTCCAACAGCCTGGTTAGCTCAATCTCCAGAACTGGAACAAAACACAATGCAACATGTAACCATTACAGTTTCTACTTTCATATCGTGAAGCTACAGCTGTTGCTGAGCAATGCTGTTGATAATGATTGGTCATGTACTACTATATCAAAAATAAAACAATAATTACCAATTTTGCAACAGTCAACAATTGAAAATGAATACATTTGAGGAGAAAATTGGCTGCAAGGAACCATTTGTTTAAATGCAATCCTGCCGTGCTCATTTTAAAAATTGGTACAGTCATTTCTATAAAATGAATTGCAATTGCCTTAATTATACTACTGAGTACTTAAGTTCTTATATCACTGTCTTTATTTTTTAAATGCTACATTGACAGTCATTTTATCTAAGACATTCTAGGACAGGGGTGTCCAAACTACGGCCCGCGGGCCAATTGCGGCCTGTGGTCCATTTTTAATTGGCCCGCAGCAAATTCAAAAAATATAATGGAATATGGCCCACACTTGAAACCTTTTTTTATTTTTTATTATTAAACGGACATTTTTAACACAAGAACCGGCAGCAAGCGGTGAACAGCTGTTTGTGTGGCGTCACTTCCTTCTGCTGCCGCTCTCCCCCCCACCAGGTGACACGCCCGGTCCGGAACCGTCTGTCCCTCCTGTCTCTACATAGCCTATTGTACATGGTGATGATGGTTATAATATCAAGCTAGCGATCGATGCTAACATGCTAATGACGCTAGCATGCTGTCTAGGCTAGTGCATAGCCAGTGTTTAGCAAGTTAACTTATCAGTGGAGTAGCTAGCTATAGGAAGAGGGAGATTGGGAGCTTGTATGTTCATGATAACCTTATCAAGAGACGTCTGACCATCTAATCTTGCACTGTAAAGTTATGCTGTATCTTCTCAATGTGAATGTCATAATACCATATCAATTACTGGCAGATAATATAGTTCACAGTTAGCCAGGCTATGACAGTAGATGTCCATTTGTTAAATAAAAACAAAAAAAACATTAAATATCCAATTTATTTTATTTAAAAGGCATATTATGAAAGTATTCTTAGTTTTATTATTTCATACATAAATATACACAGGCCTAATGTGTGATGCTATTCATATGTGATCAATATTTTCTTGTTGATACAAAGCCAAAGTTTATGGGCTGTTAAGTCCCATTAATACAAATATATATATACATAATCAATCAAGTTGTTGTCTTTTAATAGCTTTGCTTAGTTACACTGACATTCTGTGACTTTTTAATTTTTGTGGGGTTCACCAGAGCTTTGTGTACATTATATAGCCCAAACCTGAATGGCTATACCAAATTGTGAGAAAACAGAAAATCCAGAAAAAAGTATTTCCTATATTTTACATATGCTACATTTTCTGGCACCAGTATTTTGTATTTTATTTTAATACATTTATTTGAGGGGTATTTTGTATCCCTGTGAACATGGTTGTGAAAACTGTCAACATAATTCGAGCACGAGGGCACAACTACGCAACTTCAATGCTGCGCACTTCCCCACGCAGTCCGAAGTCAAATGTGCTTTTCCAAAGGCCAACCTTTCTGCTAAAAAGGGGAAATATGTGTCGGTGATAACGTCTCTCATGACAGAACTCAGTCAGCGCTTTCAATATGTTTCTCTCATTGAGAAAGACATCGAGCTGTTCTCGACTCCCTTCTTCTTGAATGATGAGTCTGTTCGGCTCAACATACATATGTGAGCAAACATTTTCTCTGTTAAATCTGAACAAAAGCACATTGAGAACCAAATTTGATTGATTTTGCTCACTTTCACACACTAGGGGTGAGGCGATATATTGGACCTCTAGTGAGTGGCCCAGCCCTTGGTATATTTTTCTGTATGTGGCCCTCAGTGAAAATAGTTTGGACACCCCTGTTCTAGGAGAATGCTTTATGTTGGTGGGGTCAATAGGTTGAGGTTTAAGACAGGTTTTATTTTATTATCCATATCTCTCTAGCCTTACCAGACAGGACCTTGGGAATGCCTATCTTCTCCACAGCTTCTCTTATGAACTCCACGTGATAATTATCTAGCAGCTGGAAAAAGAAGCAGAGGTGATTCAACAAGTCCAGTCAAACATAAACACACAAGTATCATTTTAACAAGTGACATGAATGAAAATGATTTAAATGGGTGGGGGAAAATACTTTCTTTTGTGTTACTGATTATTTTTGTTATCAGAATAGTAATTAAATACTATAATACGCACTTTTTTTTTTAAATGGGTTCAAACATATTCAGTAAGGTTTAGGAAAAACATCACGGTCTGGCTTAAAATAACTACATAAACAAAAGTAAGGCAAGAAAACCACTTAGTTATGAAAGGTTATTGCTTGTAGCAAATGTAAATATTAATAATTAATTAATATCAAAACATCTAAAGATAATTATAACTCAAAATGAATGAATTAAGTCTCAATCTCAGGGTTGCTATGGAGTTTTTGACATGGTGTACAGTAGCTAATTTTATATACACAAATCATGTGATCCCATTTTTTATTAATTCAATATTTATTGATCTATTAACTACACACGAAACTAATGAACAGAAAAATAAAAGAGGATTAAAATGAATGACGTGAATATGAGATGAAAAAATTATTACAATGAATACCAATGAGCCATGTATGAATAATGTGACCATAGATCAAGTGACTGATATCATTGAATGTTGACCAATTAAATTGGTTGTTTGACGTTATTAGTTAAATTTTGTTCAGAAGATGAATGCACCATTCAGCAGTTGAGAGTATAAGAAGCACCAGGGAACATTGTAAAGCATTTCATATTAGTTCTAATTTAAGGGAGATCCTACTTTAGGTCTAAATCTTCCCAATTAGTTTTCCTTCTCTGAAGTTAACCTTTTAACTGTTGTCCCGACTGTCAGAAAAATATGTTGTGCCAAGTGACAAAAAAGATTTGTGTAGCTCAGCACTTAACCAAAAGATTAAATTGGCAGGTGGGAGGTTGCCGCAGTTACTCTTTGGTATCTCCGCATTTTGGATCGTGTTGGATGACACTTTGTAGTTCGTTAGGATTCTACTCTTCCATCTCTCGCTCTGGTGGGTTTGTTTGGCTTTTCCTAGTCATTATGGCATCTTTGCCAGTCTCAAAATGTCTTTTTATTTATAACCTTTTCTTTTAAAATATCTTTCTATCCATACTTGCTGAAAGTCTCTAGCATTTTGTTGCAACACGTCACAAGGACGAAGTAGAAGACCAAGAGATGGCCAGACTCACACCTGAACAGTGGCATAGAGGACGCATTGGCCCTAGTGGAATGTGCCCTTAGGCCCCCTTTATTTATTTATATTTACTTCTGAAGATTGCATCACCAATCCAGTGAGCGGGCCGCTGTACAGACAGGGGGCTCTCTGAGGCCGACCACCGTGGGAGACAAACTGGTTTAATTGCCTGAAAACCAACATGCACCCCACGTAACAGCAAAGCACGAATGGGGCACAAAGTGTGAAGCCGCTTCTCCATCTGTCAGCATGGGAGGGGGATGGGGGGAGGCCAAATGACCCTTGATCTCAATGAGGAGGTCATGACCTTAGGTTGGAAAGACGGATTTGGGCGTAGCTCTACCAGTCCCTTGTCGTTGCTTACAGACATACAAGAAGGGTGCAAAAGGAACTACCTGGCACCCGGATTCTCTGGGGCCACGACCCTGTCTGTTAATTAGCCATGACAGGCTTCCTCCTCAAATGCGGGGGAAAGTGGTGCAGGACTAGCATTAATGAGAGCTCCAGCAGATTGATGTTGCGGAGAGAGCTTGACCATATGCCTTCCCAGTGGCCTGGTGGAAAGTACCGCTCCCACCCCCACCTGTCAGGGAGGCGTCTGTGAACACCTGAACATAATGAGGGATGCACACTAGCCACACGCCCTCATTAGTGTTCCCAAACACTAGATCCTCCCGCACCAGTGAGGGGATGTGGAGCTTGCGTCATTTGTCTCTGACTGGGCATTGAGTCAGCTGTAATATAGCCTCCACACGCTGCTCTGACAGTCATGCAGACATGGGGTAAGAATCCAAGAGCAGCCAGAGGTAGGGAATCTGCTGACTTGGCAGCAGGGAGCTCTTGTCGAGGTTGATGGCGAAGCCCAGCTGACTAATAAGCTGCATGTCCAGTGTTGTGTGGGCAACCGCTTTTTTCTTGGACGCAATCAGAATCAGAACGGGAGGGTACAGAACTGATAAGTTTGTCCTCCTACCGCAAAACTAAAAGATACTTCCTCTGTGACATGGCTTCTTATAATGACAGAAATGGGTTTACATTGATGTTACTTGAAAACTGTTTGCTACACATCAGAATCAGAACCGTTTATTGCCAAGGTATGTTGCACATACAAGGAATTTGACATGGTGGGTGGTGCATAACATTAAACAATCAACACAGTGCAAAAAGTAGAAACATTAAAATTTACAGTAAAATATAAAACAAAGTGCACAAACAAACAACAGTATCATAAACAAGTGCGATGTAATTGTAATGTAAAAGTGCCGAGTGTATTTAAATAAGAAACATAGAAGGGATGTGCAGGGGAGTGACCGGTAGGAAATTGTCCTGGGGATGACATAGTTAGTGGAGGTCCCGGGCTTTCTTGATGAGCCCAACTGAAGACGGGAAAAAACTGTTCATGTCGCGTGAGGTCTTGGTCCTGATGGACCTCAGCCTCCTGCCAGATGGAAGGGGCTCGAACAGTTTATGTCCAGGGTGAGAGGGGTCGGCTACAATCTTTCTTGCTCGCTTCAGGGTCCTTGAAGCGAACAAGTCTTAGAGGGACAACAGATTGCAGCCAATTACCCTCTGGGCAGAGCGAATGATGCGCTGCAGTCTGACCTTGTCCTTGGCAGTGGCTGCAGCGTACCAGACCGTGATGGAGGAGCAGAGGATGGACTCAATGATGGCTGTGTAGAAGTGCACCATCATTGTCTTTGGCAGGTTGAATTTCTTCAGCTGCCTCAGGAAGTACATCCTTAGCTGAGCCTTCTTGATGATTGAGCTGATGTGAAGCGCCCACTTGAGGTCCTGGGTTATGGTGGAGCCCAGGAAGCGGAAGGACTCCACAGCGTCGACGGGGGAGTCACACAGTGTGATAGGGGCAGGTGGGGCTGCGTTCTTCCGGAAATCTACAACCATCTCCACTGTCTTTAGAGCGTTGAGCTCTAAGTTGTTCAGACCGCACCAGGTCACCAGATGGTCAATCTCTCACCTGTAGGCGGACTCATCCCCACCAGAGATGAGTTCAATGAGGGTGGTGTCATCCGCAAACTTCAGGAGCTTGACGTTCTGGTGACTGGAGGTGCAGCTGTTCGTGTACAGGGAGAAGAGCAGAGGGGAAAGAACGCAGCCTTGGGGGGAACCGATGCTGATGGTCCGGGAGGCTGAGACGTGTTTTCCCAGCTTCCCGCGCTGCTTCCTGTCAGAGAGGAAGTCTGTTACCCACTTGCAAATGGAGTCAGGCACGTGCAGCTGGGAGAGCTTGTCATGCAGCAGAGACGGGATGATGGTGTTGAAAGCAGACCTGAAGTCCATAAACGGGATCCTGGCGTAGGTTCCTGAGAAGTCCAGATGCTGGAGGATGAAATGAAGGGCCATGTTGAGTGCGTCGTCTACAGACCTGTTGGCTCTGTAGGCGAACTGTAGGGGGTCCAGGAGTAGGGATGGGTATCGTTTGGGTTTTTTCCGATACCGGTGCTAAAACGATACTTTTAAAACGATACCGGTGCCTAAACGGTGCCTGAACCGATACGATTCGTCCAGTGGGGAGGGGGGGACACTGGGATGGGTGGTACAGAGGCATGGGCCCCTGCTGAACTGGGGGAGAGGGACCTGGTGGTCTGGGGCTGGTTGATGGAGCCATGACTGACCCATTGTCTTTCAAATCGACAGTAGAACTCGTTCAGCTCATTTGCAATGCATAGGTCGTTCATGGAGAGGGAGCTTTAGGTTTGTAGTTTGTTATCTGTCTGAGACCTCTCCAGACAGTAGCAGAGTCACTTGCTGAGAGCTGGTGTTGCAGTTTCTAAGCCCAGCTTATTGTGGTGTAACAGTGGTCTAAAATGTTCTCCTCTCTAGTTGAGCATTTAATAAACTGTCTGTATTTGGGGAGTTCCTGGCTGAGGTTACCTTTGTTAAAGTCACCAAGGACAATAACTAAAGAGTCCGGATTGGTCCGCTCCACACACAGTATCTGTTCAGCGAGCGCGCGCTGTTCCTCCAGCACGTTGGCCTGCGGTGGAATGTAAACACCAACTAGTATGAATGAAGCAAACTCATGGGGGGAGTAGAAGGGTTTACAGTTTATAATGAAAGATTCCAGATCAGGAGAACAGTGCTGCAGAACCACCGTCACATCGTTGCACCAGCCACTGTTGGAGTAGAAACAGATTCCTCCACCCTTCGATTTGCCGGAGAGCTCCGTGTCACGATCCGCTCTGAGCAGCTGGAAGCCAGCCAGCTGGAGCGCAGAGTCCAGTATCGTTCCACAGAGCCAGGTCTCAGTGAAGCACAAAACGGAGGATGAAGAAAAGTCTGTCTCTCCCCACCAGTAGCTGAAGTTCATCCAGTTTGTTGCTGTGACAAAGTGGGTGAGAACACACCATTTGTCCCCATATTACATTCATCTATAAATCTAACCATGCGTATCAATTGTTTGTTTACCATACCCACCATGTGTTCCAGAGACTAAAGGGGGAGGCTAGATTAGTTGTGATCTGTTTTACATTGTTGTGAGTGTATAGCAAATTTTAAACTATATAAAATTGTTTGCTACCTAAAGGGGTGCTGTAAGGTATAGCTTGTGTCTGTCAACTGTGGGAGTCAGTAATTGGTGTCACCTGCACTCATGGTAGGAACTAAATCCTGCTGATAGGAGGCTCTATATAAGGAGATGACTTTGACTGAACAGGAGAAAGGAAGATCAGTGTATAGCTGTGTGCACGTGATTATGTTACTTTATGATGAGTTGAGTTTTATTCAGTTAAGCTAAGTTAAACGTTTGTTTGTTAATATATATATCTTTGGTTACACGTGTAGCAGGGCACTTTTTGTAAATAAAACACCTTTTGTTATCGGAACAAAGTCTCTCGTGTCTGCCTCCCACCACTTCAGAAGCCACTCTGGTCAGGCTTCACCACAGTTGCACAGTGAGCGCACGTTGGAGATAAATATCCCCGGCAGCGAAGTACGGGATCCGCGTTTGCGAAGACGCACAAGCGTACCGGCACGTTTCCCTCTCCTACGGCGTTTTACTGCATGGGCTAAGGTGATCGCACCTTTCACTAAAATATCCATAATTCCACAGAAGTTAAAAGAAAAGTTGGAAGTAAGTCCGCTGGAGTTGTTCCCCTGATGTTTATGAGCTCATCTCTGGTGAAAAAGCTCCGGGTATCACAGTAGAAAACTGAATTAACAACAAAAACAACACAAAACAATGCGCACCAACACACCGAGGCAGCCATCCACGGCGCCATCTTGATCATGCTAAGGGTGCCTTGTGTGTCGGTATTAGACGCTGAGGGGTATTTGAAACCCCGGGAATGTGAACGAGCTGCATTTACATGAGTTAAATTTGTGCAGCGCAAGTTTTCTGGTCTGATACATTTTTTTGGCAACAGCACTTTTATTTTGAAGGATTTGGGAAGGAGGTCTTACTGATGTTGATACACATGAAAACCACTTCTTACATTAATACATAAATTGTTCCAGCACAATGTTAACATTTTTTTAAGAGAACTCAAATTGTTGAGAGAAAGCAAGAGTTCTTCTCTGCTTTTTTTCATCTTCCATCTAAAATACCCGGCCTCAATGTCCTGGGCCTCTGTAGTTATTCTGCAGCTGGAATTCATCTGCATTTAAATCAGTCAAATTTCATGTATTGATTCCTGCGCCATTTTGGGCCTTCGTGAAAAAATGCTTAATCCAACTTATTTCAATTTAACTATAGTATTTTCCACAACAAAAAAATGACTGTCTTACCGTTTGATTTTGTAAGGACAGCTCAGCTTGTAATACAAAGACCCTAGAAAGGAAGGAGGACCACCATCACACACACACGCACACCAAGTACAGGACATGGACTAGGAATTGGAACTGATATAGTGGTGTATACATAATATATTCCGAATTGGTGAGGTTGCATTCGAGAATTTCTGTAACTTTTTAAATCATGCACTCAAACAATCAGATTAATTTAACACAGATGGGCCAGATGTGTGAAGGTGAAGGAAACAGTGTTTGAACTTCTGTTCCAAGTTCTCCACAATAACTTAGTTGTGTGTACCACCAAGTGCAAATTATATTGGGGACATTTGTGCCTTTATTCCCATTTGAACAATTATTACATTTCACCCCTCTCAATGACTAGAGGCTTTTCACCTCACCTTCTAACAACTAAAAAAACACTTGTGAAATGATTTGTTTGGAGCAAACTGACATCTTTAGTGTGACTATCTGTGAACTATATGTGTGAAAACAAGTTCTCTATCTACGTTTATGCAGAACAAGCTGTTTTCTGCATGATTAATGCAAAGATGGGGGGAGCTGTCATGAAACCAAAAAATATGACTAAGACCCTTTTGGGTATATATGCTGAATTTTATTTCAGATGGACTAAAAATAGGGATGCACATGTTGTAACCTTGAATTTGCAGGCAGGTCATTCAAAGCTCATTAAGTCTTGAAAAATGTAACAAGAAAGGTCTTACTCTGAACGGTTACCGTGCAGGAAGAGTTTCTTGTCAGCATAGGAAGCTGTGATGTCAATGGCCACATCCTAGACATCAAAAACAAAGAAAAATCACTCACTGGTCATATTTTCACTTTTTAACAAAGCCTTTGGCATTATTAAGCTTGAAGAAGGCTAGCATAGATGAGAAGTAACCTGTCATCAAGACCCACCATCATGTTCCAAATGTTTTCATTTCAGCTGACTTTGAAGTGGAACAGTAAGTTGTCAGACTACTGGAATGTTTATTTTTAGTTCAGTAGACGCTGCACCTTTCAACTATTTATCCATTGATTTCAACTAATAATTTCAACTGATTTTCAATTATTTATTATTCATTTCAATTCAATTTATTTATATAGCCCAAAACCAAAAATGTTGCCTCTGAGGGCGGGTCGTCCTTGATGATGTGTCCTTGGGCAAGACACTTAGCCCCAAATTGCACCTGTAGGCTGTGCCTGGGGTGTATGAATAAGTATGAATGTTAGTTATAATAATAATGATAATAAACGCAGCAATGGTAACAGTAATAGAAATAGAATTTCTTCCCTTCACAGTTCGTAAATATAGAGTTAGGTCATATTTTTAACCATTGAAATAATACAAATATGAATGAACTTTAACACTTATTTAAAGCTAATTATTTTAAATGGACACACTGATATTAAATCAGCAGATTTATGAAATAACATGTTTCAATGTGCTACACCAGTCCTTTGTCTGATGCAATTAGAAGATCATCAGTCATTTTCACCAGTGCTGTCTCTGTGCTATGATGCTTTTTAAATCCTGACTGAAAATCCTCAAATAAACTATTGTTATGTAGAAAGTCAATTAGCTTTATTGGCCATGTATGCATTTTCCACTTCGCTCTCAATGTACATACACAAGTTTACAATAAACAAGAAAAAAATAAAACAAGGGCACCAAAAAAAAGTAGAACAGATGTAGGTATAAACATTTAACAACTATGTACAATATAAGTATAAATATACATCCCAAAAAAAGTGTGTGTGTATATATATATATAAATATATATATATGTATATATATATATTAGTGCTGGGCAAGTTAATGAATTAACGCCGACAATTATTTTGAAAGTCCGTTGCTCACTGGCAGCAGTGGAGGAAGTCTTCAGACTACGTTGATGCAGGGTGTGGGAGAATTATAGATAAACAAAAGCAAGACAAGCTAACAAATGCCACAGAGATGTGGATACAAACTGCAGCCGATTAGTATTGTGGAAGATGTCGGTCTGAGGAACGTTCTCAAGGTGCGTTCGCATCGCGTTTGGTGTGAACGCACCTTTAGGATCGCAAAGAATGATGGCACGTATGAGCCTCAAGACGCACCATCACAAGAAGAATACACGAGTTGTATGAAAAGGAGAGGACTACAAAAGCGACGGCGTTACAACGTGCAGCAGTTGTTGCTCTCACTGGACATCGCTGGGTAACCATCATGACCTCGGAGTTACAGCATTATATTGATGAACAGTAGAGCTGCATTCACATGCTCTGACTGTCATGAAGACAGAAGACATTTTGATGAAACGTGCTGAAACATTTTATTCATGTTGCACAACAGTGGAACGTTTCACATAAAGTCAGCACACTGAGCACAGATAGTGAAGAGATATAACTGCTACTGTGTAAAGGGAATACTGCTGTTAAAAAGCACCTGATTTGTTTAAAGTGTTTGCAAACCAAATGTTATTGCCCTTTTATTCATACAGCAGTACTTTTAAAATAAAAGTGCACAATACACTACTTTTGAATTAATTATTAAATTTTGCGCTTAACAATGCGATTAATCGCGATTAAAAATGTTAATCGTTGCCCAGCACTAGTATAAATATATATCCCAAAAAGTGTATATATATATGTATATACTTTGATTAATCGCAATTAATCGCATTGTTATGAATACATATTCCAAACAAAACAACTCTAAATAAATAATTTAAATGAATTATTTATTTTTTGCTCTTTTTTGGTATGTTGGTCGACACATATTTAACACTGATTACCGTAATATGTGTGGTATTTGTTATAAATGTACGTTGGTATATAGAGGGTGATAAGAAGCTGTACATGGAGGGACTTAAGCTGCATTCACACCAAACGCGGCGCGAATTATTCGTGCGAGTAGATTACATACAAAGTCGAATTTGCGATGGCCCGGCGCGATGGATGCGAATTTGCGGCGCGATTTGATGCAAATTCGCGTCCACCGCCAAATCGCTCCAAACGCGCGAGTTGACATTTTTCAACTTCGGCAAAATATTTGCGTTACGCCCCAGCGCGATAGCCTATCAGCATTGAGATCCTCCCCTTGTCATCACTGACTTCCTGCCGTTGTTGAATCAGGAAATAAATACTGTATCCGTCTGTGTTCACCCAGAGCTCTACGATACCTCATATTATTAGAGACCGGACCAAACTATGTGTATAAATGTGTATGTGCAAACCAGATGGTACAAACAATGAAAAGACGCTGCTGTATTTACGTCTAGATGACGTTATTGTGAGTGTTGATGGAGCTGCTACCATGTTAGCATAGCCTAGCACCGATCGATCCGAGCTCCATTGAGAAAACAAGTATTTTAAAAGTTATTTGCTTGTCGTCTTGCGGAGAGAACTAACAAAACATGAATTCAGACAAATCGGCATCATTAGGTAGTTATTTCGGAGTCCCTTTTTGTCGGTTTATTGCAGTTAAATCACAGCCAAATCAGTTTATTTGGGGCTCATACAGCTGTAGTAAACAGCCGACGTGTGGCTTGCTAGACACAATGAATACATCTCGATCAAATACACGGAGCTGCTCCGGATGATGTTATTAACCCAGACATGACGGCGTTTAGTTTCCCGTGATATCTGGGACTTCCACAACACGTACTCAGAAGCACGTACGTAAGCAGAAATATAGGTTATTTTTTCCATGGTTGATGGCGGACAGTTGAATGGCTTTCAGGGCGATAAGCCACGCCCCCTCTCCGGCGCGATTCGCACGAATGAACACAAATGGTCCCCGGCGAGACCGGCGGCGCGAATGATGCGAATACGCGGCGCGATGAATTTGCGTTTGGTGTGAACACGGCATTAGGACCCAGGGAAATGTAGGTGAAGGAAACAGGAAGAGACGCCACACAAACACAGCTGTTCACCGCTCGCTGCCCGGTTCTCGTGTTAAAAATATCCGCTTAATAATAAAAAAAATAACTGCGTTAACGCGCGCTAAAATTTTTTTTGCCGTTAATTAATGCGTTAACGCGATAATAACACGTTAACTTGCCCAGCACTAATATATATATATATATATATATAACCTATAAACAACAATGGCAATGGAATTGAGGTGATAGTGCAAGTGGTGGTAATAGTGCAGACAGAGGTAGTAGTGCAGTATGTCTGATTAATTGTTCATCAGAGTGACGGCCAGTGGAAAGAAGCTGTTCCTGTGTCTGGTGGTTTTGGCGTACAGTGCTCTGTAGCGCCTACCAGAGGGGAGGAGTTAGAACAGGTTGTGAAGGGTCTGCAGTGATGTTTCCTGCCCGTTTCCTGACTCTGGAGGTGTACAAGTCCAGGATGGAGGACAGGCTGGCACCAATGATTTTTTATGCAGACCTGACAGTCCGTTGCAGTCTGTTCCTGTCCTGTTTGGTGGCCGATCCAAACCACACAGATGGAAGAAAAGAGAACAGACTGGATGATGGTGGAGTAAAACAGAATCAGTAGCTCCTGAGGCAGGTTGAACTTCCTGAGCTGCGCAGGAAGTACAACCTCTGCTGGGCCTTTTTCCAGATAGCATCAATGTTGGGGGCCCACTTCAGGTCCTGGGAGATTGTGGATCCAGAAACTTGAAGGTCTCCACCGTAGACACAGTGCTGTTGAGTATGGTGAGGGAGGTCAGTGTTGGGGGGCTCCTCCTGAAGTCCACTGTCTCCACAGTTTTGAGCTTGTTCAGCTCCAGGTTGTTCTGACCACACCAGAGGACCAGCTGTTAAACCTCCCGCCTGTACGCAGACTCATCACCGTCACTGATGAGTAGGGTTGGGTACCGAAAACCGGTGCCAATATGGCACCAACCGATAGCCTACCGTTTGTATAGCTACAGTAGCTAGCTAGCCATCAACCTTTTAACAGAGAAAATGCCGAAAGGTAAACGGTCAAAAGTGTGGCTGTATTTCGCACAAAAAGATTCAAACAACGCAACGGTCAACTGGCCAGCCAGCGTTTCTCAGATTGGAGTGAGACGAGGAGAAAAGGTGATGTCATGATCTTCGCAATAAAACATATTTGATGTGACGTGACGTGTCGAGTCTTGTCCAATCAGCGTCAAGATGTCTACATTAATTTCCCTCCGTTACAGTTTAAGTTCCGTTATGTTCTGTTACCATTCAGACTTGCTGGGTTAAGTTGACGTCCACTGCATTCGGAACTTTCTGGACTGTTAACGTCCGTCATTATCGCGATTTAGGAGGAAAAAATGTAACGTGATGAAACATGTTACGGTTCAGTTTACACGGTCACTCGTTAACGTTAAACCGGAACACCGGCTCAAAGAGCTTCAGGGAGAGGAGGCTGTTTGTGTAGCGCAGCGTGACGCAGGGCTGAGCTGTGAGTGGAGCTGGGCCTGGATAAAGGTGGAGGTCTAAACAGACGTGAGTACAGCTTCCTGCTGTCACAGTATTTTAAATACATTGATAAGGTAGGGTATGCTAAATGCAGCCTCTGCTCCAAGGAGATAAAGTACAGCAACAAGGGCTCACATGCCCTCTCATCACACTGCCAGACACAGTCGTTGGTGTAGAGCAGGGGGGGGCAATTATTTTTCCCAAGGGGCCACATGAGAAACAGGGACGTTGTGGAGGGCCGGACCAATAGACTGAACTCAATCCTGCTCAATATTATTCCACCTCTTTATAAAAAACAGTAAATTGTATAGTTTTGATGAGCTGCGAGTGGTAAGAGTAAATATTATGATCAGTGGTGGAATATAACTAGTATATTTGCTTAAGTACTGTACTTATGTACAAATTCAAGGTACTTTACTTGAGTATTTATATTTTATTTAACTTTGTACTTCCACTCCACTACATCTCAGAGGGAAATATTGTACTTTTAACTCCACTACATTTGTCTGGCAGCTTTAGTTACTTTGCACATTATCATTTTTCAAACTCTTCCTAACTACCCAAACTGAACAACAGAGTATAAAGGAGTTAAAATGAGCTCCACCTTAAACATCTGCAGCAGGAATACTGATCCAAACAACATATACATTTGTAATATCCATATATAATAGTAAAACACTGACGGGGATCATGTTTTTGCAAAATTAGTACTTTTATTACTATAACTATTACTATATAAATGACCTCTTTCTGTTTTTCAGTTCAGTGCGAGAAATGTAGTCTTTGTTGGGCTTGAACAAGTGCACTGAAGTCAGGGTGAATGTGTGAGGTGAGATGTGTAGGACAGGTGATCGTCAGTGAGAGAGGCTCTGTATCTGGATTTGTTGAACTTCATCACAGAGAATGTTTGTTCACAGATGTAGGTCGATCCAAAGAGAACCAACATCTTCTGAGCATGCTTTCTCATGTGTGGAAAGTTCTCCTCTGAGAGAATAAAAATCCAGCAGTGATACTGACTAAAGTGCTCTGCCAGTACTGCATCAGACTGCAGGTCAATGACTTGGAGCTGAACATCACTGGGAGCATTATCCACACTACAAGTGAAGGCTAGCCTATGTCACTGTGTTCAGTCTCATGCTCCTCCAAGAGTGCAACAAACTGACTGTGATTCAAGGCTCTTGCTCTGATGAAGTTAACTATTTTAGTTACAACATCAATAACCTGGTTAAGTTTTAGCAGACTTACACAACACATTCTGATGTATAATACAATGCAAAAATACCAAGTTCAGTTCTGGGTTGATTTCAGTCACTTTATCTTGCATCCGCTTCAAAAGTCCGACATTTTTCCACCGTCAGATTTGGACAACCATCGGTTGTGACACATGCCAGTTTGTCCCATTTCAGTCCCAGCTTGTCGAAGCATGCATTTACCTCCGTGAACAAATCACTCCCCGTCGTCGTTCCTTTCATTGACTGCATTGCTGCCAGCTCCTCTGTAATCACGAAGTCTTTTGTTATCCCACGTACAAAGATGAGTAACTGGGCTGTGTCGCGGACATCGCAGCTCTTGTCCAGAGCTGAGGAAAAGTTTGAAAATTGTCTGCTTTTTTTTGCAGCTGAAGCTCCAGATTTCCCGCGATGTCCTCGATCCTCCTCGTTGCGGTGCGTCTGGAGAGCGGCACATTCTCGAATGGGTCTTTATTCTCGGGGCGTAGTAGTGCAGCAGAGTCCACCAAACACTCTTTGATAAACTCCCCATCAGAGAATAGCTTACTGTTTTTTGCAATGTTGTGTGATATCACAAAGCTGGTGTTGGCTGCTGCATCCCTGGATGTGTGCAGCTTGGTAAAAAGGCCTTGTTGCTTTTGCAGTTTAGCTAGCAACGCCTCAGATGTCCGTGTCCGCTCTGCATCAGTCAAGTTTTCGTATTTATCCGCGTGTTTCGTCTCGTAATGACGATTCAAATTGTAATCCTTCAACACTGAGACTTGTTCTCCACAAACTAAGCACACGGCTTTACCTTTGACTTCAGTAAAGAAATACTTTAAAGTCCATGTTTTGTTAAAAACTCTACACTCTGTCAATCTTTCTTTAACACAGGCTGACATTGTTGAGGGCTAACAGCTAACTCACATCTTAAACTCAGTTCACCAACACATTGCAGTGACGCTGCTGCTCGCACACATTCACTAACGTACGTAACTTGAGAAGAAAAAAATAAATAAGTCGCCTTCAAAATAAAAGCATGTGCATGATGTACACTTATTTACGTTTTATTCCTAATTTCCCAATGACCTCCCGCGGGCCAGACGGCAACAGCCCCGGCCTGCGGGCCGTACAATGCCCAGGTCTGGTGTAGAGGGAGAAGAGCAGTGGGGAGAGCACACATCCCTGGGAGGCGCCAGTGCTGATAGTCCGGGTGCTGGATGTGATTTTTCCCAGCCTCACTTGCTGCGTCCTGTCTGTCAGGAAGTTTGTGATCCACTGACAGGTGGAGGCTGGCACAGTGAGCTGGGAGAGTTTGGGTTTGAGTACTTCCGGGATGATGGTGTTGAACGCTGAGCTGAAGTCCACGAACAGAACCCTTGCATATGACCCTGGGGAGTTGAAGTGTTGCAGCATGTGGTGCAGTCCCATGTTCACTGCATCATCCACCGACCTGTTTGCACGGTAGGCAAACTGCAGGGGGTCCAGCAGGGGCCCTGTGATGACCTTCAGATGGGTCAACATCAGTCTCTCAAAGGATTTTATGACCACAGACGTCAGGGCGACGGGCCTGTAGTCATTTAATCCTGTGATGGAGGATTTCTTGGGGACCAGGATGATCGTGGAGCGTTTGAAGCAGGAGGGGACTTCACACAGCTCCAGAGATCGATTGAAGATCTGCGTGAAGATGGGGGCCAGCTGGTCACAGACTTTCAGGCAGGGGGGGGACACACCGTCTGGGTCTGGTGCCTTCCTGATCTTCTGCCTGTGAAAGAGCCGACTCACATCCTCTTCGCAGATCCTCAGTGCCGGTGGGAGAGGTGAGAAGGAGGCAGGGGGTGTAGCTGGTTGTTTGATGACGGGGAAGTTGGGAGGTGTTGAAGTGAGCTTATCAAACCTGCAGTAGAAGACAATCAGGTCGTCAGCCAGTTGGTGATTCTCCTCAGTGGGGGGGATGGTCTCCTGTCAGGCCTCTCCAAACTGACGAGGGGGCGTTGGCTGAAAACTTTTTTTCCAGCTTTTCAGTAGCTCCTCTTAGCTACCTTGATCTCCCTCGTCAGTGTGTTTCTGGCCTGGTTGTACAGGATCCTGTCTCCACTTCTGTAGGCCTCCTCTTTAGCCTGACGAAGCTGTCTTGCAGTAAACCAGGTTTATTGTTGTTGAATGTGCAGAAGGTTTTAGTCGGCACACATATGTCCTCACGAAAACTGATGTACGATGTCACAGTGTCAGTGAGCTCATCCTGGTCTGTAGCAGCAGCCTCAAAAACACTCCAATCAGTGCAGACAAAGCAGGACTGTAACTCCAGCTTTGCCTCGTTGGTCCATCTCCTCACAGTCTTCACCACAGGCTTTGCAGATTTTACTTCCTGCCTGTAGGTCGGGAGAAGATGAACCAGACAATGATCAGAGAGTCCCAAAGCTGCACGGGGGACTGAGTGATATGCATCTGTGAGGAATTTAAGTTTTAAAGCGCTCCAAATTATGGATATTATGTGTTACAGTGTATTCACTTGTAGGAGTCTGGTCATTTCATGCATTAAGTGTCTGTGTGATCAGGTTGAGGAATGTGCTGGAGCGGGGGTTAGAAGAAGTGGCGGGTGAGGTGTTAAGAGTAGAACAATGGGCCATCGGTCCAGGATGGGCTTATGGGGGTTTCAGCCAATCAGGGAGCTGATCGATATGGAGTGTGATACCTTTCCAAGGGGGGAAAGGGTCTGAAACTCTGAAGAAGATCAGATCTTCTGCTGGCCAGCGAGGAGGCATGCCATCCTCCTGGCTGGCTCGGGTTGGATCTCACATTTCATGGAATATTATATGTTTGTTTTGTTATTAATAGTTTGATTCGGTTTGTAACTGTTTTTATGTTTGTTGGATAATAAATCCATTAAGATTTTGACTTAAACCTGCTGTTCTGTTTGGAGGCGATTGAGAGCACATGGCTGCAGGGAGGGGGGCGATTTCTCTCTGTGTTCAAAAGTTATGGCCTTAACACATCCTTTATTACAGTGTAGCAGTGGTCCAGTGTGTTTTTGTCCCTGGTGCTACACTTAATATGTTGTCTGTATTTAGGCAGTTCTTTGCTGAGGTTTGCTCTGTTGAAGTCCCCAAGAACAATGAGCAGGGAGTCTGGATGTTTGTGCCCCATGTTGGTGATCTGCTCAGCCAGGTGTTGGAGCGCCTCACTCACACAGGCCTGAGGTGGGATGTAGACACCGACCAGAATGAACGAGGAGAACTCCCGCGGTGAATAAAAAGGTTTGCAGACTATTAAAAGTGTTTCTAAGTGAGGGCTGCATGATTCCTTCAACACTGTGACATCCGTACACCAACCTTCGTTAATATAGAAGCAGATTCCGCCTCCCCTTGTTTTTCCCGACAGCGCCGTTACGCGGTCCGCTCGGAGGAGTTGGAAGCCCGGCAGATGTAGTGCGCTGTCCGGGATGTGCTCACCGAGCCAGGTTTCAGTGAAGCACAGGGCGGCGGATCTGCTGAAGTACGTGTTGGCTTTGTTGAGGAGCAGCAGTTCATCCATCTTGTTGGCCAGAGAGCGGACGTTCGCCAGATGGATTGACGAGAGCGCAGTTCGGAATCCCCACTGATGCAGTTTAACGAGCGCTCCTGCTCGCTTCCCCCGTCGACGTCTCCGGCAAATCCCGAGGAGAGCCGCTGCTCCTCCAACTAAAAGCTCTGTAAAACCTTCTGGTTCAATGAAAAACGGTGAAAATGTTTGGCCAGTGTATTTACGGATGTTTAAAAGTTCCTCCCTGCTGAATGTGATCAGAGAGGGAGAGCTGGAAAATGGGACAAACAAACAAAAACAGAAAAAGCACGAGAGAGCGCAGTACTGAGGCTGCCATCTGCAGCCAACACCTCTGGATCAAGAGTGGGCTTCTTAAGAAGAGGTTTAATTACAGCTACTTTGAAGGACTGCGGTACATGGCCTGTTAGCAAAAACAGATTGATAATATCTAGTAAAGAGCTGCTCTTCTTTAAGCAGCCAAGTCGGAATGGGGTCTAGAATACAGGTTAATGGCTTATATGTAGAAATCGTTCAATTGGTCAATTGGTGAAGGTCAATGGGAGAAAAACAGTCTAGATATATTGCATGGTTTACAGCTGTTTCTAAGGTTCCTGTCTTTGAAGATACCAGTTGAGGGAAGAAGGTGATTAATCCTGTCTCTAATAGTTAGAATTTTATCATTAAAGAAGTTCATGAAGTCATTACTACTGGGGTCTATTGGAAGATATAGAGTCTAGTGTCATTCTCAGTGAGCCTGTAGCACTTTCAACATGATCATCAGCTTGGTAAGGACTAAAATTAGTATAGTATTCCAGACGTGGCCCTGAATTAAGTGCGGATGGAATCTAGAGTAGAAAGGTTTTCATAATTGCGTATACTCCAGTAGTAAGAATTCAAAAGTTATTAGGTAATGGTCTGTCTGTGAGATGGAAAATCTCATGCATTGTGCCCATGCCCCAAAAAACAAATATAGCTCTTACCTCTCACATCATGATATTAATTAAAATAATTGTTGTATGGCATTTCAATAGGCAGGTCTCTGTATACCAAGATTCACTCCAGGTTATAGGGAAGGTTGCTGGAGTGGATTATGTTTTAATAATGGAAAACATGTTTTTTCTTTTTGCTTTGGAAAGAGTTTGACTGATAGACAGTGGCGGCTGGTGGAACATGTTCTTGGTAGGGCTGTGCCACATCCAATCAATTTCAGCAAACATCCCAGAATGATTTAATGCAAATAAATTAAGGTATCAAACACGCATTACTACTTTGCAGGTAAATATTTAACATTTATTCCAACACGAAAAAAAGCAGTAAATAAATCTTATTTTTGTCACCCTCACAAGCAATTCAGTATAATATAATAATATATATATCATATAATAATATTTAGTATAAAATAAAACACACACATATATATATATATATATATAATATAACATGTTTATTAATTGAGATGCCCCTATGGACCTTGTTTGTTGGGAAACCAATAGGGAGGTAAAGATCAAGAGAAGTAAACATGAAGTGCAATTAGGAATAATGGTGTTAGATTAAGCTATGATGAGTTTTCACTGTTAATATACCAGTCTCTCCCAAAGTTGTTAGTGCTCGCGCTCGCCTGTAGAGACTAGTCCTGACGAGGACGCACAGTTTATTAAGGTCAAAACTAATTTTGCCCAATTCTGAATGTCTTTGAGGACGCTAATTGGCTAAATTGTATGTCTACATTCATATATTTACAGCAATTGGCTAAGCTGCTTCACAGACCCGCCTCCTGTGGGCGATTTTTCCAGCGCCCCAGCACTGCTGAGACATGCAGACAGGCTGATATGAGAGGACGTGCAGGAAAAGCATATATTTTGTGCAGGTATCATATTTTACACATATTACTGGGTGCATTCTATCTTTCAAAAACACAAATATTGACAATTTGTATAATTTATTATAATTTTATTTTTTTTGTGGGGGGGGCGGCGCCCTAGTGCCCTCTATTGACCACCCGCCACTGCTGATAGATGATGATTCATCCAATCGCCTGCCATGTATTTTTTTAAAGTGCCTGCCCTTTTCCAAACCCTGTTTCCAACCGCGGATTCTTAGACGGTTCTTTGTAAAAACAGGTTACTTGTTCGCTACATCTTCAAAGACAAGCACTTAGCTCACCCAGATGGCGCTATGAATGGGCGTCTCATTGTGGTTGGCTTGTACTTTCTCAGTTTTTGTTTATTTGTTCAATGTTTTGCTCTTCTTTTCTGGTTAGACTCACCGGGGAGGAACTCCTAAACATCCGACAATGTGCTTTTTTACCACATTTTACCAAACCAGAAAGTTTTACTGAGCTTTAAGACAGAGGAGCAGCCGCTATCTATGGGATTAGCAGGAGATGCAGAAAAGGGAAATGGATCGGAACGTACGCTACATTGTAACAGCAGCGGTTTTGAACAGCGCTCCCATCAATACGTCCGCTCTCTGGCAAACAAGATGCTTGAGTTTCTGCTTCTGAACAGAGCAAACAGACTATTACAGATCTGCATTCCTCTGCTTCACTGAAACCCGGCTTAGTGAGCACATCCAAAAATCTCTTTCGAAAGACTGGTGTCGACCCACCAGAAGGACAGCAAAGAAGTTCTGCTGGAGCCTTGCAGGTCAGTGGAAGATGCAGTCAATAATGAACTTATTATGCCCAAGTACTCTTCAGAGAGATTGAGGAAGCCATTGGTCCCTGCTACTGTTGATTCTTTTAATGAAGATTGTCACTGACTGTGATCTGCGGTTGATGACCAGGTTTATGGTTGTACTGAGGATGAAGATAATGCTGGTACCCATGAATATGTTGATGTCATATACCAGTACAGTCACATTGATGTTTACACCATTTATTCAGTGCTGTTCTCTCCCATTATTGTTTTATTACCTTGAGATGTGTATGTATTGTCTCACCTTCCGAAATGTATAGTGGCACTCAGTTTCCCCATAGGGGGTTTGATAAAGTATTTCGTACCACACTACACGATAGAAAGCTCCATGGTGTAGTGAAGAAAGAATGTCTTGTGGTAGACTTTCAATCAGATGTCTGATAAATGTTCTGTCAGAAAAAAGCAAGGAAGGATATGTAAGGCAAAATACCGTTTTAAAGAAGAGTATTGGTGTGCCTTGAGTCCCACAGTGAAGCTCCCCAGAGGCCATCCCCCAGACAGTCGTACCAGAGGTGGAGGTGTTTAGGTAGGGAACAGATGAACTCCACACTCTTAGCTGTGGAGAACCTGATTCCAGCAGACACTAAATACACAAAGGCAATATGTCTCATATGTCTCATCTCGCCTTACAAAGGTGTATGTGTTTGTATTTGCAGAGATAAACAGGTTTTCCATATTACCTCTCTAATAAATTCAGGCATTGCACTGGAGAGATTAGTCTTGAATAGTTCCTGAAATCACATTTATCAATATAATTTAAGTCCCAACAACAGATAAAACAGCCACAATTTAACATTAAACATCTGTGACAAGATGTCCTGGTTAGGAAAGATGTACAGGCACAAAGCATAGTTTAGGTTTGTAATCTTAGTCAAGCGCCAATCATTTCTCAGTAGTAAGTACCAATTGTATTAATAACATACCACACGCCATATTTGAAAGTGATGTACTTACAGTGAGTTCTGCTCCAGAGATGTTGAGTTGGAAACGGTTATCTTGGTGGGCAGCAGTAAACATGGGGTTTAAGACCTGGTCTGGGGTTCAACACAAGTTATATAGCAGTAACAGACACAATTTTAAAAACACCTCTAAATCACAAAGAAAGAAGATCATCTTGATAACTGAGACACTGACCTACACTGCTGCCTATGAGCTTCTGCTCTTTGGCTACCATACTGGAGTAGTGTGAAGTTAGACATTAATTCCTGAAGTTGTATTTTTTTCCATGGAGGTTATGTTTTAAAATGTGCATAGATTACTTTGAATGTTTTTACCAGGTATAACAACAGAAATTCAGAGACTTAATTTGACATTAGAGCAATGCCTGAAAAAACTTGGTGGACATGGTGACTGCATCACAAAAGTGATTCCATGTGTTCACTACATATAGAAATATATTACATACATAATTTAACCAAACTAAAAGTTGCTATCGAAACAATATCATTGACGAAGAAGGAAGATTATGGTAATGGAAAAAGGTATGGTTGAGGTTAGGCAACTAAAACATTATTAAGGTCAGGAAAAGATTCAGGTTACAGTTAATAAAAGTGCTAAAGTTAATTGCAGGTCTGTCACAGAATGCAAAGTGCAGGTGAAAGTCCAACTCACTGCAGGGCCATCCCCGACCCCAACCTCATTTTCCACCTTGCTACTTGAAGGTTACACTTCTTCCTGCACTGGCACTGAAAGTTGGCACTGAGCATAAATACAGTACGAGACTTGACTACACGGATACTATATATAAATATAAATATACATGCAAAGAATTATTTTGATGCAATTGATTCTATTGTAAAGAAATTTCATGACCAACATGTATCAGTTTTTCATTGTTATTAACATCAAATCTAGAACCTAAATCCTTAAATAAACAAGAGCATTGAGACTTGACACATCATTGGATACTTACTAATGTGTCTTTTCGTTCTAATGTACCTCTACTTCCAAAACTCAAAAGACAATGTAGTGCCATCTGCTGACCTGAGATCCAAAAGTAGAGCATCCTGTTTTCAGTCAGCTGACTGGGGTGGAATACAGAGTCATTGATGACAGCGGAAGCGTTGTTGTAGTTGGTCAGCCCCTGTAAGATTTATGAAAAAAAAATGTAAAAGCCAAGGGATGAACAGAAAGACAACTATATGAACTTTTACACCTAAAAGAAAGATCGACATGTTCACTTCAATATGAACCGTTAAACTCTGAACACTACTGCTATCCAAGTATGATAGAGAGGGGATACAATGTATAGAAATGATTGGGGTGGGCAGAGGACTGACCAAGAGTTGGAGTTCCATTGGATATGATGTACTACAGTCCAGTCTCCCCTAAACAATTGCGTATCAGCAATGTTTGACAAAGTTGACAATTTCTCCTTTTTTGCCTGTCTTAATGTCTTAACCAAGTACTTTTATTTGACTTTTCTTGTCTGATGATTTCAAGACAATCGCTATGAGATATGTTTGTGCATTTTATTTTCATACAGGTATTATTTACCTTGTGGTACGATTCTATGTAGTTAGCATTGATGACAGGAGCAGCAGTTACACCGATGTCCACACTGATGTCTCCAGAACTGAGGAACTGATCTGTAAGCACACACACACACACACAGTAATATTAAGAGACATTCCAGATAAAGAAAATATTTGTACGAATCAGGTCAGTATTTATTTAACTTATGGATTCACACAAATGGTCACCTGCTGTGTCCTGTATGAAGTCAGCCAGTATGTTTGCCACCTTGTTGATCTCCTTACAAATCTGCATTTGAGAACAGACTAATCATTGCTACAGTATAACCTGAACATGCTAATCAACATTTACTCTCACTACAGGGCTGAAAACATATTCATGAAAATGTAGTTCTCTCGCCCTCACCTGTCCCTTTATGGCCAGTTTTACAGTAAAGGTAATGAAGTCGGTGAAGACCTTCCTCAGCAAGTTTGGTCTGACCAAAGATAGCAAACACACAGTATGGTCATATACTTATTCTGTTGTGCTGTTGACAGCCCATCAGGGTTCTGTTTTATAACTTACTCTTTGTCACCCTGCAGATGCAGATGGAGCTTGTGAAAATGAAGATAACAGTCCGATGTGTCTGCTGCTACCTTACCTTCTCTGCAGTCTGAGAGAGGAGATAAACAGAAATAACAGAACAGATGGGAGAACATATCAGGTGAGAATAAAGACAGTTGATATTTGTCTATATTATGAATTGCTTGAAGTAGAACAAACATTTTCCAGTATACTGAGCCAGCAGCTGCCTACCTTCTAAAAAAGTAATGTGAAGAACTATTTTGGATTCTACACCACAGATGGAAAAATCATGGATAAACATGAGGCAGTTTGCTGAAATAAAAAATGCCTCTCCCTGACAGTAACGATACCATGACAACACACAGACTCCTCCCCCACCTATTGCAAATTTTCAGGGGGCGATTGGGTGCTCGTGATTGGAAGAAAGTATTACCCATAGAGTCCAGCAGAGGGCTCAGTCTGTGCTAATAGAACTAGGGTTATAATATCATAACATTAGTTAGCTTCTACCTCAGTAAGGAGGCTGGGGTAAAACAAATACCGTATTTTCCGCACTATACAGCGCACTGGATTATAAGGCGCACTGTCAATGAATGGTCTATTTTCGATCTTTTTTCATATATAAAGCGCACCAGACTATAAGGCGCATTAAGCGAAACAAAACAGTCAGTCAGTCAAACTTTGCGATTACGGCATCCAGCATGCCCGGATCCCTCTCGTCATTATCAGAGTCAGAGTCAGTGTCGTCGCTGTTACCTGGCAGTTCAGTGATGATTCCGGCCTTCGTGAAAGCTCGGACCACAGTTGAGACTGATACCTTAGCCCAGGCATCCACGATCCATTGGCAGATAGTAGCGTAAGTCGCCCGGCGCTGTCTCCCTGTCTTGGTGAATGTGTGTTCGCCTTCTGTCATCCACTGCTCCCACGCAGCTCGCAGTTTAACTTTGAGCGCCCTGTTGACACCAATATCTAGCGGCTGGAGTTCTTTAGTTAATCCACCCGGAATGATGGCAAGCTCCGAATTAGTTTGCTTCACTTTGTGTTTGACAGCATCGTAATATTAACATATGTAATATTATGGCGAAGCACAGTATGTATTACTCCGCGACGCTCCTGACTACGGTAGCCGTAATGTCACGGCTCCGCTGTGACCTCAGCTCGTCTCCCCTCTGTTCTCCGTCTGTGTGTGTGTGTGTGTGTGTGTGGCTTGAGCGCGGCCGCAATCATCTGGCACCGGGGCTCATCTCCTCACCTGCCAACAGTTAGACCTCATCACCGTCAGCTCAAATACCCCGGCTTCCTGCAGTCTCATCGCCAGATTGTTTCATCAGCTCAGTGGTAGCTATAACCTCGGCTCCTGTTGAGCTAAACCATTTTTCCTGGAGCAAGGCTGGCTGCGACGTGGAGCCACGTCGCAGCCAGCCGCTCACTCCGCCTCGCTGCTCCACCTGCATGCTCCTCCGGCTCCACAGACAAAGCCAAATAAAACCTTTTTCTCACCTACTCTGCCGTCCTGGTGTCTGCGTTTGGGTCCAGAACAAACCGACCGTAACACGTAATGCTGCAAGAGGTGCGGCTTTGTAGTTTACCAAAGTCGTACTAAAACATTTTGACAGAGCGCCGTGTACCACACAAAATCGCTTCGAGGTCAGTAAACACAACCAGAATGAATCCATATATAAAGCGCTCCGGATTATAAGGCGCACTGTCGTTTTTTGAGAAAATTAAAGGCTTTTAAGTGCGCCTTATAGTGCGGAAAATACGGTAAATGAAGCTACATCCCTTTTCCAATTTAGTTCAGGATTAAGCAACACGTGTTGCGTTAGAATTAATTTAAATAAAGTACATGTAAGTTCTCATTGGTGACTTTATCTTACTGAATCCATGTCAATGCAAAAATCTTGCCACTGTTAACCTTTTGGCTTTGTTAAGAGTTTTGCCAAAGGTGTACCTGGGTCAACCAGGAGTTAATGGTATGCACTAGGAAGTATGAGAACTCAATTGACTACTGGTACAATTGAAGCACTGTTTTTAGTGCAGTTTCTATCGTGCCTCAATCCATGAACACGTACAAAAAAATAAGGTACTCACAAAGTTTGGGGTTGATTCCGAGGTCAATCTGAGATTCAATTTCAAAGTCAATTGAATGTGCAACGTTGACACTAGATGAAAAAGAAATACAAATTGCAAATAAATACAAATCAATTTACTGGGGAAATGTTGAAAGAGCAACATACAGAAAGTTAAGCTAAATCAACAGGAAAACAGGGAGAGGTGTAACAGTGAAGATTTCACTGTTTGACTGACATGTAATCTGTGGGAAATGCAGTGCCTGAACACAACAGCAATGACCTCTTACACTTTAGCACCAACTGAATTTCTTGTAAAATGCAACTTGCAACGTTAGTCCAAAATTTGAGAATATGATCCTAACCCCTTTTCTGCAAGGCAATTGCAGAAATACTAAAGCTTAATTTAAAACTAGAATAGAGAACAATCATTAAGTCCGAACAATAGCTGAATAATGTTTCACAGCAGTATGTATCTAAAGCAGGGTCGGAAACTAACGCTAGTCCGCTAGCCCGAGGCGAGTGGATTTTTGGAGGGACTACCTAAATTATCATTCTCACTAGTCCTCATGGCGAGTGAAATTTGAGAGGCTTTATTCATTATTTATGTCCGGAAAAAGACTTTCCCGATAAGTAAATGTAACTGTGACGAAGGACGACCTCTATTGACGGGTTTCGGAGAAACAGCCGAGCAGGAACCGCACTACGCCCTTGTGGAAGAGGACGGCAGTCAGCTGCTCGCGGACTAATATCACCGGTATTAAATTGGTGAAAAGGCTCTGACGAGAGTAGTGGCGCGAAATGACGGCAGTGTCCGTAAATAGATTAGAGTGTTTATGTGGATGTTCGGAGTTCACCTTTCAAGACTGTGTGCGTGTAAACAACCAGTAAGTAAACGTAAAGTTTGGTGTTAGTCTAATTTCATCATAATGGTTATATTGTGTCATTTGCACGGCAATCTAGTCTGATATTTAGCGGCTCGTTCGTTGTTTGCTAAGTGCCGACTGTAGGAGTCCCGGACATGTTTATCGCTGCCTGTATTCTGTCTGTATGTCCTAATTTGGAACCAATGCTGTATAGAGGTTTTTACTAATTATTATTTCATGGATATCTGTTTCAGAACCACACACTTGCTTGTTTGACTGCTGTCAATAAACCTCTCAAAGGAACATCTTGTCTGGAGTGCATTCTGATAGATGCCCCCTGGTGGCCACAACCTGTAATGAACCAGTACAATTATACAGTCCTTCCCAATCACTTTAACAGTAACATTCCACTATTCCCCAAATTGTTGAGGATATTAGACTATTTTGTTTAGATTATAATTTGGCACTATATTCATCGATCAGGCCGGGCCTCTCTTTCAGTTTCACCAGCGGTCCGCCAAGATTCGTCCGCGGAAGAAATATAGATGGTGAAGCTCTTATCACTGCAGCACATGAACTAACACCCAATATCTTTTTGTGATCTAACAAAAATACTTCATCTAAAATTGGAACAAATGCCTGCTTTATTCATAGACTGCGTATTGTTTTTGGCACCGAGCGTTCACTGCTTAAACTGCCGTGGTGACATGCTGTTACTCCCCACGGTGGAATATAGCAACATTTTTAGCCGGTACGTTCCATAGCGGAATTCCTCAACTTGGCAATTTTAACTGCTGTACAATATTTAATTGTGATCTTAACCTTCATCTTCACTACGAGCCTAAATAATGCAAGAATTGTCAATCCCCAAACCATTATAAGCATATTTTGCAATTTTAAGATGCCGTATTCCGATAATTCGGTTTTAGTTTCGAGGCGGACAGGTTTCGCAACGGGGTGCGACATTGCTAAAACACGGGCACATCGGACAAAACGCGTCGTTGTGTTGTTAAGGTACCACCCCTGTATGATGGTGCTGCTGGAGACACCATCCATTGGAGAATTTGACCCCTCCGACTCTGTTCATCTCTGGATGAATTCAGGTCAATGGGCAAGGAGGCCTTGAGTACCTAGACGAAGATCAAGAGGATAGTGTAGATCCTGCACAGTTTCATTCTCAAGAAGACTGGCAGCAAATGGAGGCAGACATAAATGCTGAACTTGATGTACCCATGCTAGCTGAATGAACATTATAGCCTACTGGACCCTTGACGTTGTTCTTCTGCTTCCTGTGTAATTATAATATCACGACATCATGATGTAACATGCATCAATCTTTGTACAGCCATAATGTTACAAACAATAAAACTCTTGATTAGTACCTTGCATCTCTGCGGTTTCACTGTTAGATCATTGCCTTGGGAGAGTCTTCCTCCACACACGCATCCCTACACCCCGTGATTGGTACATTCCCCAAAGCTTCATGAAGGACTAGTAAAGATTGCTCAGGACTAGTAGTTTTATGAACTTACTAGTCCTTGGGACTAGTACTGATTTTGAGTTAGTTTCATACCCTGTAAAGATTGCTAACACACAGCAGTCATAAACCATAATAGCTCTGACCAATTAAGAAATAGCAGCAAAACTGAGTGTACTGAATTGAGCAACGGTGTGTTTTGTTGCTAATGTAAACAACTTTCAACTGTTTCTGCATTTCTTCTTTCAGAAGTTACATTGTCTTACCTGCATTTTTATAGTGTACTGGGCACCAGGTCCGTATTCTGAATTCCTATCTGAATTTTGAGAGTTCTTATCAAGTTTAGTCAGATAAAGTAATTATTGTAGGTGATTTTAATATTCATGTGGATGTCGATAATAATAGCCTAAGTTCTGCGTTTATCTCATTATTAGATTTGATTTACTTCTGTCAGAGTGTACAGAAACCCACTCACTGTTTTAACCACAACCTCGACCTTGTTCTGACTTATGGCATTAAAATAGAAGATTTAATAGTCTTTCCACAGAACCCTCTCTTATCGGACCATGATCTAATAACTTTGAATTCCTACTAACGGGGTGTACACCATTAGGCAAAAGTTTCGACACTAGATTTCTATTTGATAGTGCTGTCATTTAAAGAAGCGATTCCATCTGCATTTAATTCAATATCATGCCTCAATATAACAGAGGACTCCTGTGATAACTTTAGTCTGTCGCAGGTTGATCATCTTGTCGTTAGTGCTACAAGCTCACTGAGTAGGACACTAGACTCTATTGCTCCTCTACAAAATAAGTTAGTAAAACAAAGGAGGTTCGCTCCATGGTATAACCCTCAAACCCGTAAATTAAAGCAAACACCATGAAAATTTGAAAAGACATGGTGTTCCACCAATTTGGAAGAATCTCGTTTAGTCTGGCAAGACAGTCTTAAGATATATAAGAAGGTCCTCCGTAATGCCAGAGCAGCTTATTACTCATCATTAATAGAGAAAAATAAGAACAACCCTAGGTTTCTCTTCAGCACTGTAGCCAGGCTGACGGAGAGTATTCCTTTAGACCTCAGTAGTAATGACTTCATGAACTTCTATAAGATCATAACTATTAGAGAGAGCATTAATAATCTCCAGTACCGATCTATCCTCAACCAGAGTAACCTTAGAAACAGCTGTAAACCCTGGTATATATTTAGGTGGCTTTACTCCCATCGACCTTCACCAATTGACTTCAACAATGTCTACGTCTAAACCTTCTACCTGTCTCTTAGACCCCATCCTGACTAGGTTTAACCGTTAGTTAGCACGTCTTTGCTAAATATGATCAACCTGTCTTTACTAACAGGCCATGTACCACAGTCCTTCAAAGTAGCTGTAATTAAACCTCTTCTTAAGAAGCCCACTCTCGACCCAGAGGTGTTGGCTTTGAGTGAATCATAACACAGAGACAGCGCTGGTGAAAATTACTAATGACTTTTTTGGTGTCGAATGCAGTTTTTTAGACCTTAGTGCTGCGTTCGACACCATTGATCATTACATCTTGTTGCAGAGAACATTTGATTGTTATTAAATGAACCACACTAAACTGGTTTAAGTCCTATTTATCAGATCAATCTCAGTTTGTAAACGATGAAACCTCGATGAACACCAATGTTAGTCACAGAGTTCCACAAGGTTCTGTGCTTTGGACCAATCTTGTTCACCTTATATATGCTTCCTTTAGATAATATGATCAGAAAACACTCTATAAACTTCATTGTTATGCAAACGATACTCAATTATATCTATCGATCAAACCAGATGAAACCAACCCAGCTCACTAAACTTAAAGCATGTCTTAAGGACATAAAAACCTGGATGACCTGCAACTTCCTGATCTCAGACACAACTGAAGTGATCCTACTAGGCCCAGAACACCTCAGAAATCACTTATCTAATGATATAGTTTCTTTAAATGGCATTGCGCTGGCATCCAGCAGCACCGTAAAGAACCTTGGAGTTACCTTTGATCAGGATTTGTCTCTCAGATAAAACAAATTTCAAGGACTGCCTTTTTTCACCTACGTAATATTTCAAAAATCAGGCACATCCTGTCTCAAAGCGATGCAGAGAAATTAGTTCATGCATTTGTTACCTCTAGACTAGATTACTGCAATTCCTTATTATCAGGCTGCTCTAATAAGTCTCTTAAATCTCTCCAGTTGATCTAGAATGCTGCAGCTCGTGTACTAACAAAAACTAAGAAAAGAGATCATATTACTCCTGTATTAACTTCTCTGCACTGGCTCCCTGTATAACTAGAATATAATTTAAAATCCTTCTCCTCACCTACAAAGCCCTGATTGGTCAGACACCATCATATCTTAAGGAGTTTAAAGTACCTCAGTACTCCTCTAGAGAGCTGCGCTCCCTAAATTCAGGGCAACATTTAAAAGTAGGCTTAAGACTTTCCTCTTTGATAACTCTTATAGTTAGGGCTGGCTCAGGTGTATAGTTAGGGCTGGATCAGGTGTATAGTTAGGGCTGGATCAGGTTTATAGTTAGGGCTGGATCAGGTTTATAGTTAGGGCTGGATCAGGTTTATAGTTAGGGCTGGTTCAGGTGTATAGTTAGGGCTGGATCAGGTTTATAGTTAGGGCTGGATCAGGTTTATAGTTAGGGCTGGATCAGGTGTATAGTTAGGGCTGGATCAGGTTTATAGTTAGGGCTGGATCAGGTTTATAGTTAGGGCTGGATCAGGTTTATAGTTAGGGCTGGTTCAGGTGTATAGTTAGGGCTGGATCAGGTTTATAGTTAGGGCTGGATCAGGTTTATAGTTAGGGCTGGATCAGGTGTATAGTTAGGGCTGGCTCAGGTTTATAGTTAGGGCTGGATCAGGTGTATAGTTAGGGCTGGCTCAGGTTTATAGTTAGGGCTGGATCAGGTTTATAGTTAGGGCCGGCTCAGGTTTATAGTTAGGGCTGACTCGGGTTCATAGTTAGGGCTGGCTCAGGTTTATAGTTAGGGCCGGCTCAGGTTTATAGTTAGGGCTGGTTCAGGTTTGCCTTGGACCAGCCCCTAGATACGCTGCTATAGGCCTAGACTGCCGGGGGACTTCCTAGGATACACTGAGCTCCTCTCTCCTCTTCTCTCTCTCTTTCTGTATGAATTCATATCTCATTAATGCTCATTACTAACTTTGCTTCTTCCTCAGAGTCTTTGTGCTTTCTCTCCTCACAGGTTTCCATGTCCAGCCAAATTTCCAGGACGACTGGAAGCTCCAGACTTTGTATCCCACCTTTTGTCAAACCAACTACAAAATGCCTTGAACTGGATCCCTCCCAACCAACACACTAACCCATGGAAAGATATAATATAGTCAGTATGCAAAGACATCTCAAACTCTTCCTCAGTCCCTTAAACAACCATAAAACAACATGCATGCTTCAAAAACTCAACGACCCTGAAAGTTTGGTGGAAAATTTATAAAATCAATAAATTCAAAATGACATCATGTAAATACACACCAATATGGCACAACCTTTTTTACTCAACAATACACCATTCTCCTTCACCACAAGGAAACTAAGAGGCAGCACATGTTCCAGAATAACTCCTTCATCACTTTCCAGGATCTTGTCCAGAAATACAATTTAGGGCAATAACAAGGCTTTCAGTACCTTCAATTATAACCCATCCTCAAATCAAAAATGACTACGACAAACAACTTACAAGTTTCCCCGCTAGTTGAAGAACTAGTTGGAAGTTTGTATGAGAGGCAATGATATCCATGTTTAGTGATTCTGGACAGGTTGGTACGTGTAGTGTGGAGTAGTCTACTGGATGTGTGGCAGAGAGAGAGAGAGAGGACATAATGGTACTGTTGCAGTGGTAATAAATATATGCTGCAACAGCAATATCCTAATAACAAGAATACAAAATATTTGATATCAGATAATCATATCGGTTTCTTTGTCATACTGAAACCTGGCTGTGTCTTATCATTTGAAAGTCTTTCACAAACCAAACCTGGAAAACATTACAGCTAATTCCGTTTGTTATAGTGTATCTCACCAAAGGTCCGTATTCTGAATTTCTATCTGAATTCCCTGACTCTTCATCAATTTAACCCTTAAAACAGGTAAGGTCATTATTTTTCATTAATTGAATATTCATGTGGACCTTAAATGGCACTAATAGGACTAAATAAGTTGAATATTTACAAGTCGCATTAGTCAAGTCATATTATAACACCATGCCACAGTATATTCGTAGTAGGATATCATTTTTTGTGATTATTTCATATTCTTTTTGTTTTTCTCAGACAATCACAGGATTTTGAATGTGAATGAGTATACATGAATTGTTGCTGATCACACACTAACTCAGACTCACAGCCAGCTGCCGTATCCATACTGGATGTTCCCTCTGAAGACTGCAGACACATTGCCTATTTCCAAGGCGATGCCTTCACCTGGATGCAGTTCAAATGCACTCCGACCAATTGACAGGTTGTGAATCTCCAAACTGGGTGGATCAATAGAGAATCATTACATGATTTAAGGACATTTTGTTCCTGTCTATTTGTTTGTGATTGTGTGTGTCAACTTACTTGTCCAGACCATATATGACTCTGCCTATAAAGAGCAGCGATTTCTCTCCCTTCACACTTGGGTATCTGGCATGTTGGAACGCTGCCTCAATCACTTTAGTAGTTTTCTCATTCACTGCCAGAAGCACACAACCACGATATGGTCAAAAACACTTAAGGACAGGTACATGGCAGACAGCTGGGGAAACACACACCTAAGCAACTGGGTGTTCATAGGCATGTAAAAATACAAAGAAGAAGTCAAAATGGAATAAGGGAAACAAGATAACCCACTGGAATAGAAAAATAGTTTGTAAAAATATGATGAACCCTTTAAGCTACCTTAATAATTGAACAATGTGTATGCTAAAAACACGCTAGTCTGGCAGTCTTCTACACTTTATTTTAGTGTTTGAGGCTGACCCTGGCTAAAAGTCAGAGGGAAGTCGGTTTGATTTTCTCTTAGAGGAATGGAAAAATCTCTTACAACTTATTTTTCTTCTTCTTCAAAAAGAGCGGTTTTGATACATTATTTTCAGAACAAGCATCAGTGATTGTAGGAAATGTGGTTTTGATTTTGAAAATCACTTGCACAAACATTACTAGTTTGAAATCTTTTAAGAACTCCTTGTCACAGCAATGTAGGTAGGTTGTTTAACAAAAGGATGACATGTTACATTGATTAAATAGAATAAAGTACATCTTTGGAGGTGAACACCAAAATCCCACTCACACACAACAGCTGCAGGGTAGGTAAGGCGACATACAGCTCCAGTGAATCTGTAGGCTGAAGCGGGGTCCTGCAGGCAGGCGTGGGACGCCCCAAACACAGAAAGGAACAGCAGCAGGAGCAGCAGTGGTGGGAAAACATCACGAGGCATTGTGCAACTGGATAATTGGCCTCTGTGAGAGTTTGTTGAGGTTTTTAACCCTGTGGGCATGTTACAGTTCACTTTATGTTTGTAAGTGTAAGTTTCCTTAGTATCTTATCTAATCTCACCTCAGTTCCGTAGTCCTGACAATTCTTCTTTTTGGTCCCTTTTAGACTCCAACTCCATACGCTGTGGCTGCTCTGCTCTCACGCATTTGTGTCTATGATTTTCAAAATGTCAGCCAGCCTTTTTTGACTTTCCTTGGTCTTTGCTGAGAGGACACTACAGCCTACTAACCTTGTTCTTTCCTCTGTCAGGGAGGGCTCTATGTACTGCAACTATCTAGTGGAAACCTTGTCCATCCAATCAGAGACGGACAACTTGTGTGATTCACACTTAATGGCAAACATTGACTCAGATTTATCTTTCAAAACAGGGTCCCCTTAAAGTAAACTGGTCAAAGTACAACCTCTTCTATGACACGAGTGCTACAAAAAAACATCAGGTAGATACACAAACGGGCAGTCCTGCAATCTCCATTTGGTACAATCAAATCACGACACAGAGTTAACTAAGGTGCCGTGTAGTCACAGAGTATAGCGTACAGCATGTTCAAAAGACTACTGAAATGTATCTCATCTTACTTTGACAGTTACAGGATAAACATGCTGGTCAATAGGGGAGTCCTGCAGGTAGGGCCACACAGGTGCATGTGTGTCTGTAGCAAACTCTGGTTGTATTTGCAGTGGGGCCGGTGCAATTAGATTTATCATGCTTCAGTACATGTGTGCCCTATGGTGATGTCACCATAGGGCACACATGTACTGAAGTTTAAATGCATGAAGTCGCTGAATGTCATGTGACATTCAGCGACTTCATGCATTTAAACTTGGGCTAAACATTTTTTATTTTGAAATCAGTAGAAACACTTTCCTTATAGACCATATCTGCAACTAATCAACACAATAAGTAACCTTTACAGTTGAGAACATTTATTGCATCAATTATTGAACGTCTCCCTCAAGACACACTTTGTTCTACGACATCCACTCATAAGCAGTTATCACAGAAAGACAAACAAAGAAGAACATCCTAAAGAACTCTAATTGTACATGGTGACCAATGTCCCAAACTATTGTCATTCCTCAAAGGGAACTTCACAGCCGGGACTAATGCAGTACAGCAAGTACTTCTCACCTTTTTAAAGGTGAAATACACCCCCGTTTACAGTGGTGGTGGTGTTGAGAGAATCCCATTTATTCGCTGTTATGGATCAAAAAACATGCACTGATTGCTATCAGTTGACTTAATAAACACAACACCAGATCAGGAGTGAAGACGTACAACAGCATAAAATCATAATTGAAAAGTCGTCATGAATGCATCTGATCTGTGACAGTGAAGGTCTCTTAATCAATATGAAGTAAACAAAAGGAATGATGTTTGGGGGTTTAGTTAAGAATGTGGAATGTATATGAAGTTCAGACCTGAGAGAGCACAATAAGAAAAGAAGGCATAATGGTGATTAGAGAACACTATGCAGAGGTAAATATTCTAAAGATTGCTTCTGACATAATAAACAATTCACACTTTTGTTTCACTAAAGCAATATTTACTATGATTGACATGAATTTGGCATTTTTAACTTGTTTTGTATAAATAGGATTTTAGACTTAAAATTAGCCGCATCTCTGAAAACAAACAAAGAAATAAACAACTGTGAGCCCACTAGGCATTATATTTATACTATACATCTTCCAATGAAGAACATCTTAAACCCTCTAGATGTAAAGGAGCTTCTTGTCTAATTTGGTCACAATCACCATCATCCAAAGCACAATAATAGCAGAAAACATTCTGTACAACGTTATTCATTTTCCTACAGTGACTGTAAAAAGACCAAATGAGTTCATGCAACTTGTTTAGGTATTTATAGAATACTGTGAGTATTTTAAGACACAAACAAAAGAAATAAAAGTTATAAAAGTTGAGAGCTTTTGTTTTGCACATCTTTAAATAACCTTCAGATTCCAAAGGGGGAATTTCAAAACATAAGACAATCATAACCGATCCATGAGACCAGTCACATTGTAGTCAAATATTGTAATGCTATACATTCTGCACATATCCTTTGGGGCTTTCTATGCCTCCATAGTATGTCAAACAAGTTAAAACAACATGTGACCCAGGCTCCATGCATGGATGGCTTTTAAAGACCAAAATTAATCTATACCTGGAAAAACCCAATTTAGATTCAGAGAGACATAAGATACAATACGGACTTTTTTTTCCACTTCAACAGAACATCATATAATCCTTATAATTCGGAGACTATAGATCTGGACTGATTTTGGATCCAGAAGGATCAAAAAGCTCATGTATATACACCTCACAGTAAGAGAAATGTAGGCAATATAGTTCAGCCTTCGCTGCCACCTACTGTTGCTTCATGGATAAAGAGACCAGACAGGTTGTTTTAAGGCATGGTCACATAGATGTGGGGTAACAAGCCACAATCAGTAGACATATGTTTGGTCAGATGGAGCGCTGGGATCCCATAGAACAATGCATTATTGTTATGAATGTTTTCTAGTCCTTTGTCTGGCATTGCTTTATTTTTGCTGGTGTTTTAGCGGAGTGTTTCACACTCAAAAGAAAGATTAATGTCACATAGGAGCTCCTTGAACTACTGTCAATAGGGAGGTCCCTGTCATTGTTGATATGCACATGTATAGTGCCCTTGATTTTATTTATTCTAAAATTGGCATCTCCAGAGATTATTTTTTCCCGCTGAAAAATAAAAAAGAAAGAGTCTGCCGTCTCTATCGATCGTCTGCCAGTGGTCAGTTGGCAATACCCCGAGGAACCTCAGGTACGAGGGAGGAAAGAAAAGTTTTGAGGAAAACCCAGAATGTCCACATGACCGACACCCTGTGAGGAGGCACTAGAACTGCTGCCATTGGTCCGTGTGGTGCGTCCACTGCAGCAGCAGGCTCCACCCTTTGTCTGTCACCATTCTCTTCGACCTGAGTGACAGGAAACAAAGTCAGCATATAAATGCGTTGCTTTTGAAAGTGATTTTCAGCTAAAGTATATTTTTCTATTCCACGGATCAACCTATTGAATTTGTATTATTGGTGATGTAATGTGATCAAATATAATACATATAGTGACACACACACACATACAGATAGACATACAGACAGTTATGATGATGTATGTGAGGATATGATACGATTGGCAGTAGGGTATGTGTGGGTCTGTGTGTGCATGTTTGGATGTTTGGATGAAAGGAAATGATATGCATGTGTTTTTAGTGATCTTGGACAGGTTGGTATGTGGAGTGTGGAGAAGTCTATGCGATGTTTGGTGGAGAAAAACAAGACCGTGGTAATAAATATATGCTGGAACAGCAATATCCTCAAAATAAAAACACAATGATAATATAATATGAATATCTGATCATAATTACCATCACTATATACAATAAAGTAGAATGTATGCATTACTATTCAACCACTCTGGCAGCCTGGGGGAATTTTGCTACATTTCTGTATTTTTCGTGTTTATCACTAATGACATATAGAATAATACATTCATCAACATCTGAAAAGGAAGCGTGGGGTTTGGATTAAGATCAGCAGACTTTGAGACGATCACCGCTCACGGCCGACCAACCAGCCAGACCTGCTGGACCAAACGCCACCAAACTGCCCCAGAGAGGAGAACCGAGATGGAAGCTAAGCTAACCCAGCTAGGACCTGAGGCTACTCCACTACCCAGCATGCACCTGGCTGTCTGATGTTCAGTTGCAGAAAAATACGATATATTAAAGCAGCGGGAGGTCGGTGACTGTTGAGCCCACATCTTCACAGAGACCTGGATCCATCGTGGTCCAGGATCAAGCTGCACTTGACGGGTCAGGACAGAGAGCAGGACTCTGGAGGACCAGAGGAGGACTCTGTGTTCACATCATGATGCTTGGTGCTCAGACACAGTCACAGTTGATGGACAATGTTCTCCTCATGTTGAATATTGAATGTGAAGATGTCGGCCATATTATCTGATCAGAGAACTGTTTCTGTTGCTGCTGTTTACGTTTCTTATGATGCAAATTGCACTACAGGAATGTACTACCGTCATGCGTTTGTTGGGCTACAACTGAATTTCGTTGTGCATCCCAGTGTTGCGTAATGACAATAAATGATCCTTGAATCCTTGATGTCAACACAAGTATCTAATGGTACGTAAGTGTGAAATGGAAGTTATGGTTTCTGTTCTGCAGAATCCCAGGCATCTTCTGAAAGTGGGAGAATAGTGGACAACTGAAGCAAGTGCTTCTATGAAGATAGCAAATAATGAAGGAGACAGTGGGCATCCTTGCTAGTGCCCCTTTAAAAGAATCCTTTGACTTGATTTGTGGTTAGTGTGGCTTTGGTTGAGGTGTGTAGTGTCCTTTTCCAGCGGATGAACTCCACGAAGCCAAAGTTGTGTAGTGTGCTTAATAAAAAAAGTCCCGTTAACTTGGTCAGATATGTTTTTGGGTCAAATGATAGAATAAGTGTCTTAATTAGAGTTTTTTGTGAGAGTTATTGAGATTATTTGAAGCACGTCTTGTATTGATGCAACCTGTCTGATCGGAGTGTGTTTCTCATCTGATGGGCTTGAGTTTGACCTATAATGGCTTCAATAAGAACTGATAGAACAGATGTATTCATGTGCAAAGGAATTTGTGATGTACATTTTGTATATCTGATGTTTTTTGATAGTATATGCCAAAAGTGCTTGTAGAATTCAGGAAGGAAGCCATCAGGTCCGGGTGATTTATTATTTGGCATCTGGAGAAAGGCTTTGTGGAGTTCATCTGAGGCCAAAGATGAGTCAAGGGTGTCCAGGCTGTTAAACAGGATTGTGTCTCTGATGGGTCAGGGGCTGGGTTGGGAGAATACAAATGACTGTAAAATATCTCAAAAGCGTTCTCTATTTCTTGTGGCTTTTGGGAGGTTTCACCTGCTGTTGGTTTTTATGGCTGGAATTAAGGCTCTTCCCTTTTTGTGTGGTGACACTAATTCAGTTCAATGAAATGTTTTCTTACTGGATTTGGATTCCTGTTCTCATTCTGCTGGTTGTGCTGAACCCCAGGAGGCTGCAGATGGTTGGGTCCTTGGACTTGTGCTTGCCCTCTGAAGGGAAACCAACCCACAGTGTGTCTGTGGAGGAGAAAACTGTGTGAGGACATTTGTTTGTATGAATGCAACAACGTGTCGTGCAATGTCAACAGCAAGCTCAGGAACTATCTTTTGAGGCAAAACATCAGTTTTATAGTGCTGCAGGGATGATGTATTATTGTAAACTAACACGGAACTACACTTCACACTGGTTTCCTCGCTCAAGCGTTGAAGCATAGATGCAATCGGCAGTAAAAAGCTAACGTTAGGCAATAAATAAAGTACACCAAGGCTGCATATGTGCTATACAAATAAACTTGTCTTGCCCAGGAAAAAGGGGAAGAGAGTGGGAAAAAGGACTAAACAGCTTGGACCTAAGGTTATTCTACTACCTAGCGTTCTCCTAGCTAGTGTCCGGTTGCTGGAAAATAAGATGGAGGAAATAAGACTCTGAGAGAGACTCGGAGATCAGAGGCTGTTGTGCACACATCTTTACAGAAACCTGTCATAACATCCCGGATCAGGCTATTGCACTTGACGGGCGGACTGTATACCGCGCCAACAGAACACAAGACTCCGGAAAGAAGAGGGGAGGCGGACTGTGTGTTTACATCAATGATGCCTGGTAAGTAAGGTTGAAAGCACCACAGTAGAGTGCTGTTAAATACTCAACACACAACAGTGCAGTGAAGCATGTCAGCAAAGTTTGGTAGTTGGACTTGTCAAAGTAGAAATCAATAGATTGAACTTACAGGTACATGAGGAGGAGGGTGCTCATCACCAGCAGAAAGCGACTCAGGCTGGAGTTGAAGTACACGATGATGAGCAAAACGCTGAATCTTGCAGCAGAGTACAACCAGTCCAGCCAATCACGCTCCATATCCTCCTCCTCGTCCATTACAGGCCCACCCTGCGCGTTCATCCGCATGTTCTGGTTAGCCTCGCCAGGGTTGATGAATGCGCCTTCCTGCACCGGGTTCTGATTTGCTGGCAGGTTGTTGATGGGGTTCTGATTGGCTAAGGGGTCTGGAACAGGTACTTGATGAGCGGGAACAGGAGGGTACTGGCCAATGGTTGGAGCTGGTGCAGAGGGGACAGTGCCAGCTGCCACCAATGCTGCATGGCTGTTGATGGAAAAACATCCAGAGTATTACAAACTAGTCATTCGTGGCCATGTCAGAGCACAAAAACAGAGGAGTAGTATGACTTTATAGTGTGTGAATAAAAACTCACTACTGCATGTAGTACTGTCGAGCATAGATATGCTGAAGCCACAGGAGCTGTTGAGGGCTGTACAAAGAGTAGGTGGGAAAGGCTGGTTGGGTCATCTGTGGTGCTCCAGGCCTGCAGAGAACAATGACAGACTGTAGGTATCTGTTCAACACCGTAAAACCTTTATCCAATGAAATCTAAGAACAAAAAAGATATTTTTATTTTCTCCTTTTTTTCTCAATTTTTGTATTGATATTGTATCTTCTATATATATATATATTAGACGGGACTGCAACAAGTACACCAAGAGTTTCAAAATCAAACACACTCACTCTTGAGCAGCCCTAATAATTGATAGTCATACATGAATATGTTTACTTAAGTTAACAGTAAATATCACCTAATATTGTATCACAGATTGATAGAAAAGTGTAAATGATGATGTCACAATGCGTTCTTGGTATAGGCCCCTTGAGTGTGCATCATTCTCGACTTGCTCCCTCAGCCTTTGAAATGTTTAATGTAGATCTCCACTTGAGTTTTCATACTGATGGAGTGTCACATAAAGGGACAATTCCTCACCATTATGTAAAGGTCCAATCAGTGCTGATGGTAAATGTAGTCCACTGAAGACATGAATTCACTAGTGCATGCCAGTGTTTCCCCTACCATTGTATTAGGGGGGCCCCCCGCCCCACCAACGGCACCCCCACCAGAGTGTTGGTTGTGTACGACTTATAAAGGCATTGAGCACATGGTGGGATAGGAGTTCATCACTAGGACATCTGGACAACAGTGATCATTGAACCATTGAATGGTTCATCACCGATTGGTCCACTGATTGCATCCCCATTCAGCCCCCTATCTAAGTTGACAGTATCAAGCCCCTGATTAAGACACACATCCAATATTACTCAACCTGAGAGGACACTTACTGATCATGTCTGACATTATTAACTTTGTTAATACAAAAGGGTCAAAACACTGAGTGGTCATCTAATAAAACAGGAAGAAGATACACAGTGGAAATGTACCATCACAGCGCACACACAGGTGAGCACACTCCCACCAGCGGACAGAGAGCGCGCGTCGGAAAATATGTCGCGTCAACCAGCTGGAAAGCAGACAACAATATCTGCGTTTTTTAAACGCTCCCATGTGGTGAAGATGCAACACTCGCTCTCCTGCCAGTAGCAGCCGGAGTAGTTTCAGTTTTCTTTTTGGTTTTAGGAATGTTCTGTCGAATATGTAGACGGCATAAACAGGCCATTTATAGAGTCTCCCTGCCAGTCAACACCATGATTCCTTTAAGTGTTTGTGTCAACCACACTCCAGAATTGTTGTAGCTTTGTACACATGGTGGGGATCTCTTTTCAGCCAAGAACCCAGCACAGATCCGCCAGGGCCCAATCATGGAGGGAGGCAACATTCCAGGTGGCTGCATCTTCATAACTTCTCCCAACCTCTCCAGGTAACGAGCATCACTACTGTACATGCCCGAGGCGTTTAACCATGACTAGGTGAACTACATGACCACCCATCCCAGCCTCAACTGGTTTACCCTGCTACCGTCTGGCAAGAGATACACAAGCTGCCCTACCACCAGACTTCAGAACAGATTATTTCCTTTATTCATCCTCCACCCTCCACAGATGATGTCGTTTTTCTTTGTTTTTTGCGGCTTAGCAAAATGGGACTGCTGTCAGCATTTCGTTGTGCAACCCTGTTGTACAATGACAATAAAATAACCTTGTAACTTGTATCTCTTCAATCCAAAATAAACAACCTGAAAATGAAGAAAATAGATTGTCGGACCATGGTCGGAGCTGGCCGATGCTACATTATGATTGGCTAGTTTGCGTTTGAGGGCCTGGACTAAGGTCGGGGTGAACGTGACTGAAACAATGTTTACCGGTCATGGCAACATTGGTAACACTGTGATTTGAAATCAGAAAACAGCCTGGTTTTAATTTAATAACAATGCATATCGACATTATTAAACGAGAATTCCTTCATCTTCCAAAAACATGAAATCACCCAAGATGGAGATCTCACAATGGTAATATGAGCAAGTGCAAAATGTAAGCCATTTTGACCTGCGTGTTTACATCTTATTAACACATTTGTACTGTTAAAATTGGATGTCTGTTTATGCCAATATAATTAAATACAGTTCAGCAAATACATGATTTATTCCATTAGGACTTACATTTCAAATGCAGTTCCTGGTGGAGACTCTGGGGTCTGTGTGTGAGATGAAGCAGCAGCAGCTGAAGATGAAGAGGTCTGCCTCCTCTGCCTCAGCTTCGGTGATCTGGGAGTCTGAACTGTGGAGGAGGGGCTGCTGGGATCGGGTAAAGCAGAGGCTGCCATGGGCCTCGGACTGGAGGGACGTGGCTGTTCTGTCTCTTTGGTCTGCAAAGGCAAGACAAGTTTGAATTTGTTGAAAGAAGTATTCGTTACTCAACACTAGAGCAAACCCAGATACGTTTGTAGAGATGAGTTATTTTGGTATTAAGGGAGGAGGTGAAGATGTGCTCTAGTAAGCCAAAAAACTAAACCTGCCTTTAAAGTTGATATGACACAGGAGGCTGGAGCTCCTCTAACATCCCACAAATGATTGTTATTGAATCCATTAAACTGAAACATCACTGAAGCATTTACAAAAACAGTTGGAATGGATAATGAATGGCTAACCTTCATCTGGATTAGTCTATGAGTGAAAGGCAGCCATGTCATATATATTATATATCATGAAAAACTTTGGTCTCCTAAATGACTTTAATAGTATTCAAATTTAAGTAGTTACTTAGCTTTAGTGTTGAAGTAAATTTAAGGACCCACATGTAAACTACACATAAGAAAGGTGAATAAGTGTAACATGGGTTTGTTGCAAAATTTCAACTGACGAGCAAAGAAATACACAGCTATTGAGCTGTAATGGCTGCACCTGCTGCCACATAGTTAGCCCTCTTGCACACACCTTAGTTGTACAGGTGTAATTAATACATAAAATGAACTATGGTCCCCATAGAAAACAGAGTAGATAGGACATTTAACTGTTTTTCGTGGTCATTTTAGGAGTACAAAAGAAAATGGCGATTGTTAGTTGTTAAGGGGATGTCAGTGGGGACCTGAAGTGCTATCGCAGCTCTATGGAAAGATAGCAGACGCATCTCCGGGGAGATGGCAGGCTGGCTAGTTAGCTAGTTAGCTTGTGCTCCAGAGCAGCGGGGAGTGAGGCATGGTCCATCAGACCCAGCGCTGCCACTGGCCACCAGCCTGCTGTTTGGCATATTTTCTATAACCGGTGTAGCATTAAATCATGGCGGAATTAGCAAGCTAGCTAACTAGCCAGCTTTCCACTAGTTAGCTAGCTAGTTTGTTAATTCCACCATGCTTTAATGTCAACATTACACCGGTTACTAATTGCGTTAGCAATGTTGTGACACGAGTGTGGTGATGAAGCATCACGTTGATACATGTCACTCATTCACTCTGGCTCTTTATGCTACGTAATGTTACACTGCTCGTTTTAGTCGTTACTGCAAAACTTCACCTCAGTGAGTCCGCAATTTACCAGTTAGCAGTCGGTTTAGTTTATACGGAAGTTAACGCGCCACAACGGTTGCAATGGGAACGATAGACATTAAAATGGCTGCTGCTTTAACCATTTTGCTACTTTGATATTAATGGGAATGTCATTTCATTTCTATGATGGTCCCAGTCTAATTTTAGTTTCACAGCTTTTCTAGTGAGCCAATTTGCACAATTCCAGGGCCTAAATGGAAGAGGGCAATAATTCATGTTATAAATTACACTTGTGTTTACCCTGAAATGATTTGAAAGGGGACTTTTACACCAGTTTAAACTTTCCGTCATTGGCAACCTTTCCATGTCAGATCAGACTTTAAATATGAAATGGACACGCCCCTTCCTACCTGCCTGATCTCCTTGAACCTTATACTCCAATCAGGACTCTCAGAATACAGGACTCTTGTCTGTTGCTAGAGTGAAAAAGAAGTCAGCAGACCAAAGGGCCTTTTCCTATCATATCCCCTTATTATGGAGTAACCTCCTTAAGGACAGCAGTCAGATTCAAGGCTGGACTTTCTAAACAAGACACTAGATGGCAGTATGATCAAATGTAAAGCTTTTTCATATTTTCCTATAGTTGCACTTTAAATCTTCTTTAACCTACTGTATTTTAAAATTCTACTACTTTTGCTGGCAGACTTTACTGAAGCTTTAAACAGGTCAAAAAGTAATTATACTTCTTCTGTACATTTTCAGCTAAAGAAACCATTCAAATGTTATGCTCTTTTGGGAAATGATTCAACTTCTGTCTTACCTTTCATGCCTTTATTATACAAATCATTTCTTCTTTCAGCCTTTTAAGTTAATACATTTCAAATTCAACCTTTTGACAGTATTACAGTTTAGCTTCCAGCTTTTCTCGCAATAAATTCAGCTCTTAGCTTCTGTGTGTAATGCAGTTCATTAACCAATTCTTCCAGTTTTACATTTGCATTTCAGTTCCCAGATGTTTCAGCAGAGCAATGTCTCTGTGCTTTAATACTTCTGTATTTCAGCAATGCTTTGCAATTTCAGCTGTCAGCGTTCACACACATTTTCTGCAGGAAATGCATGTTCTTGTTTGTATTTTAGTGGATGCATTTAGTTCACTCCTGTACAGTAACCCTTTATTTTGTCTTTAGATAAGTTTGCCTTTAGTCAGTGTGCCTGCTAGCTTGTTGAGTAACTCTATCCTAACAGCAGGATATGGGATGTGCACCATGTACTAGGCACACTCTCAAAATGTCTTTAAAGTTTTCAGGTTCTAATTTATTTAATTTCTTCTTTAGAGTTACCAGTGCTGCTGCTGGTTGCTGCAGCTGGAGGGAATTCTTATAAAATAAGATAACATAAAAAAAGATAATTCAACCACAAGTGGTTCAAAAACGGAAAATTTGGTTAACTGCTAGCATATATAAAAAAGCCCAGTTCTGCTTTCCATGTCTTCTTTTCGGAGGGGAAACTGTCTGGACAGCAAGTGGATTTAAAGACTTGAAACATCTTTGTGAAATGCTGCTAAAACACAGACGTGGCTTTGAACAATACAACCGTCAGACTGAAGAAAGCAGCAGAAATATAACCTGTATGAAACCTTGTGGAATGTGTGATGTGACATTGCCTTGCGTGGACACGATGAGTCTGCCGGCTCGTTAAACCCTGGCCTTATAAGATGCATATTTGAGACTCCAGACTAAGGAACCATTACGATGCTCAACCCTATTTTAAGGGCACTTTAGCCATTATTCAAAACTAACTTTTGGATTGCATGTGCAATGTTTACAAGGATGAGGTTGCTCAACAGATGACAAATGCACCTTTCGTTTCTGATCACGAGTCGGCTATTTGATGTTGAGATATCTTGAACATTGTCCTTTGGTGGTCCTATATGTTGGTATGGTGAGATATGTCGCCAGATCCTCATTGTGTGATTTTAGATGGCATTATCCGGCTGAATGTTTCATCTCTGATGGTAAAAAAAAACCTCTTTTGGAAATTTCACCGGTGACCCCACATTTCTGCCAGCTCAGTCCCTCACACAAGCTCAAACTGAAACAAACTACTGTGCTTACCTGTCCTCACAATTTACAAATCAAATCAAATCAATAGGAGTTTTGCTGAATACTCCGCTTTCATTTACCCAGCTTCACTGAGGATACATGTGGAGGAATACATGAACTACTTTTGAAAAAAGATGATGGCAGTATTATATGGCAACGGCAGCACTTGTATATGCTGCTGCCCATAGCCGATCACCCAACGAGACCTGCCAGACCGAAGCCCACCAAAAAGATGGATGAAATAAGATGACAGAAGGTGACTGCTGGGCCCACATCTTCACAGAGATCTGGCTCCATTGTGGAATTCCAGATCAAGCTGCACTTGACGGGCAAACCTCAGGATAGAGTGCAGGACTGAGGTGGACGTTGTGTTTTACATCAATTACATCTTTAAAGTTGACGGACAATGTTTCCCTAATATCCAATATTCTATGCTTTGTAATCTGCCCAGATCGGGTTTTTTCTGCAGTTTGCATTCATTCTGATGCAAATTCAAAGATTGCACAACAGGAACCTGTTGAGGTTTTGTTCACATTGTGTTTGTCTTGCATGGCAAATGGGCCACAGCTGTATTTGGTTGTGCATCCCTGTGTTGCATAAATTATCCTTGAATCCTTAAATAAAATCTGACTAAGTGGTGTTTGAAGATTATAGTATACATTTAGGGTGAAAAAAAACAAATGTAAACTTTCCACAAATAGACCACATGTGGTCCACAACAATCAAAGACGAAGTTAAAAGAATTAACATATGGTCACATATTGTCCATGATCAAGGCAAGTAGCTCTACAGGCTTTGGTGCTGTGAGTTAGTGAGCACTGACAGCTCTTTGATAAATTAGTTTGATGAACTGCAATATTTTCTGAGTGTCACCTGAGAGCTCCACCTTGTAACGCAATGAGAGGCGAACAGGCTGCGGTAGAGTTCCGCCTCATCACAGTAAGAACTCAACAGGCAGCGGTTGCAGTAGAGCGGGAGAGTAATGAGGGAAGGCAAGTTGAATGTGAGAAAGTATCATCTCTTACCTTAGGTCTAGCTCCCAGGGGCCCTTGCGGTGGATTCCTAAAAGCACACACCAGGTGCAGTGTGGGAACAGAGTCAGTCTGAGAGAGTGGAGATAAATACCTGATTAGACCAAACACATCAATAGATTCAGGCCTTTACATTCAACAGAACTGAACCTGTTAAATGTGTCAGTATGAGCACAAACTGTCTGTACCAACGCTAAAAACAACAGAACCAACACCATACAGACACCGTGTACATGTCCCAACAGGTCATAATAGGCTGTAAAACTGAAACACATCTTGTATGCTATGAAATTGAAAACACTAAATACATTGACTAATAAAATGCACATTCAAATGTGCATTAAGAGGAGAGTTACAATTAGTTCCACCTTGGCTAAAAGCCAATGTAGCTGTTACGGAAAAACGATTTATGTCAAAAAACGCTGCTTTTTACGCTGTTTAAAAGCAGTCAAAGCCTTTAGTTTGACTGCGTTTTCCTTATGGTAATAAGCCCCTCCTTCTGTTTGGCATAGCCAGTAGGCTGAAGGTTTCTGTAACCGGTGAAGAATAAAGCCAGACCAAAGCAATGCAAGTGTCTGCCATTGTTAGGATGTGATCTGTGACGTCTTTGTGAATTGTACAGTAGGAGAATTAAATAGTAATTTGCCTGATGATACAATTACCTTTCCATCCTTGATTGCTTTTTAAAATGACCACTTTTAAAACATTGTAGTGTAAATATAACTATTGGGTTCTGCCACTACAAAAGGTGGGCACTTCCTATTAATTGTAATAGGTGGATTATTCCACAAGGTGAAGCTATGTGGAAATCTGAGCTCAAATTGTTTACACAAACTCATATGTCTCATCCAAACACGTACCCCGTCTCGTTTACCGTGCTTTGTGAGTGGGACTTTCTTGCCGTGTCATCACTATTCATATTTCAATAACCAATGCGTTTGTGATTCGATTGTTTACTAGAGCACAGTGTCGAAATACTCTGAAACAAGTAAAAGACCTGCATTCAAAATGTTACTTAAGTAACAGTACAAAAGTACCAAAAGTGAAAGTATGCTCATTATGCAGAATGGCCTATTTTAAATAATATATTTACAGTAGGCCTATATCATTGGATTATAATTATAGATAATATATTGCTCATTTGACCTACTTTATACACTAATAATTGTGCTTAAATAAAACATCAGTTAATTAGTTTATTTATATATCTTAATATGCAAGGTAGTCTAACAAGTCATTTATATTGTCAAATAAATGCAGTGAAGATAAAAGTTTAAATGTTCGTAAATAAATGGAAATGCTCAAGTAAAGTACAAGTACCTTAAAATATACGTCGTTACATTGTATCACTGCTAAAACAAGAGCACAACATTGTTTAGAAGAGCAAAAAGTTCTTCAAAGACCTAACCTCTAAATGTTGCTTTCAAAGACCTCTGCTCAATTCTTAAAACACCGGCACAAAATATGTTGTCACGGCACACATGTCATCTGTCGACTTAAAATGACGTGAGAGTGGATTCGTTGGTCTCTCGTGATTGGTGAGCGGTGAGTGGAAAAGCACAACAACCCTTTTAAAGGCCATGGCAATCCTATTCATCATCAGAGAGGTTGGTCAGAGATTCAACCTCCCTAACCAGTTTTAGGTTTTTGTAGAATGTATTGAACATCACTGACATGATGAGGGTCTAAGACAGGGGTCGGCAACCCGCGGCTCCGGAGCCGCATGCGGCTCCGGAGCCGCATGCGGCTCTTCGGCCCCTCTGTTGCGGCTCCCTGAGTCCTCTGTCCACACAGCGTTTAAGCATCGTTTTCGAGATAATCTCCGTCCAGATTTAAACGCCTGAAAACGAATACCACGTGACTATTCACACTGGGCAAGCAGTGGGTGTCGGTCCTACTGGTTTTCAAACCTACTGGTTTCCCTTCCGTGCGTGTGTTGTGTTCGCCTAACAGCAGCAGCTGTTTTCTGCATCTGTTGCCAGATTCGTCACACATTCACAAACATATTGCTGGAGATCTAAAAGCCACATCTCATATATGTTGCGGGGATTACGATTATATAAGTGAGCACTACATCACAGCCACGTATGAAGAAATACATTGAAGAAAATATATTTATGGAAAGATCGCAGCGACCCGGATTCGAACTCTATCGAGCAAAATAGTAATATATTCAAAAACGGCGGAGCTGCGCGATCCGCTACTTGCATCTTACGTCGCTGTCTAGCGTCTTTCCTGCAGCTGGCTGATCATGATCTGCAGACCCCCGCCCTCGGTAAACTATCAATGGATAAATCCAAAAAAAAGAAAAGTCACGGAGGAAAATAGAGAGTTTAATTCTGCGTGGACGTATTAATTTGCTTTCACTGCTAACGATGCTGGCTTACCTGTATGCTTGATATGTGGCGAGAAATTTGCAAACAACAAAAAATGTAATGTTGAAAGACACTTCCAGAACAAACACAACATTTGCTGGAAAGTATCACGCTGGAGATGACCAAAAGTGTCTTTATTCTTGTTCTATAATTTCATAAATACAACAAACTATAGTTTTTTGTATATATATAATATAACTATATATACAACTTTATAAACTGTGATATCAAATAGCTTTTGCGGCTCCAGACAAATTTTATTTGGTGGAAAATATGGCAAAATGGCTCTTTGGATAGTAAAGGTTGCCGACCCCTGGTCTAAGAAAATCTCACGTCAACATTATTTACATAGCTCAATATTACAAATCTGCCTCAAGGGGCTTTATAATCTGTTCAGCATGTAACACCCTCTGTCCTCAGACCATATGTTTGGATAAGGAAAAAGTCACCTAAAAACCCAGACCACAGTACTGTGTGTAAGCATAGTCATGTGTCCATAGTGTCACATTCACCTGTCTGAAGAGATCTTTAATGTGCAGATGATCGGGCAGCAGTTTACCACCATAGATCAGTCTCTGGTCACTCACAGCCTACAGAAAACAAAGAAGTAGGTTTCAATTAGTCAACACTTCTGGGATAAAGTAACTTTAGTGACCAACAAAGTATATCTGTGTACTGACAATCTTTCTTCAGCTTTATTCTTTTATGAAACCATTCAAGTCATTCTTTCCTGAGGCCAGGGCATGACAAGAACAGCTGCTAGGTGGAACATTTGGCCCACAGTTGTGCTGTGTTTCAAACTTTGTCTATGCTGGCTTTCATTCACTAAGTGACCATGAGCCAATCAAGTGGCTATTAAAAAAAAAATGAACTGAATCTAATTTTTTTGAAAGGTTTCCTTTTCCTTTTGTTATAATCTCTGGGTTTGATATATGTAATACAAATACATTGTCTCAATTATGTCTAACAGCAGGTGAGCCACTGTTTAAATATACTGCTGACTCAGCCTTGTGTCAGCTTAAGCACATGGCTGATTTTCCCAAGACATGACAGACTTGATCAGAAATCATTAACTTTACTCTGAGGCATGGCTCGTCACTTGGCCCAATATAATGAGTCTACGGCTCATCTGTACACCTCCATCAAGGTGTGTGCACACTGACACATCTACATCAACAGTTCATAATACTGTGAAGGTGTGTGTGCACACTGACACATCTACATCAACAGTTCATAATACTGTGAAGGTGTGTGTGCACACTGATGAAGCTACATCAACAGTTCATAATACTGTGAAGGTGTGTGTGCACACTGATGAAGCTACATCAACAGTTCATAATACTGTGAAGGTGTGTGTGCACACTGATGAAGCTACATCAACAGTTCATAATACTGTGAAGGTGTGAGCACACTGATAAAGCTACATTAACATTAACAGTTCATAATACTGTGAAGGTGTGAGCACACTGATAAAGCTACATTAACATTAACAGTTCATAATACTGTGAAGGTGTGAGCACACTGATAAAGCTACATTAACATTAACAGTTCGTAATACTTATGAAGGTGTGAGCACACTGATAAAGCTACATTAACATTAACAGTTCATAATACTGTGAAGGTGTGTGAGCACACTGATAAAGCTACATTAACATTAACAGTTCATAATACTGTGAAGGTGTGTGAGCACACTGATAAAGCTACATTAACATTAACAGTTCGTAATACTTATGAAGGTGTGAGCACACTGATAAAGCTACATTAACATTAACAGTTCGTAATACTTATGAAGGTGTGAGCACACTGATAAAGCTACATTAACATTAACAGTTCATAATACTTATGAAGGTGTGAGCACACTGATAAAGCTACATTAACATTAACAGTTCATAATACTTATGAAGGTGTGAGCACACTGATAAAGCTACATTAACATTAACAGTTCATAATACTGTGAAGGTGTGAGCACACTGATAAAGCTACATTAACATTAACAGTTCATAATACTGTGAAGGTGTGAGCACACTGATAAAGCTACATTAACATTAACAGTTCATAATACTGTGAAGGTGTGAGCACACTGATAAAGCTACATTAACATTAACAGTTCATAATACTGTGAAGGTGTGAGCACACTGATAAAGCTACATTAACATTAACAGTTCGTAATACTTATGAAGGTGTGAGCACACTGATAAAGCTACATTAACATTAACAGTTCATAATACTGTGAAGGTGTGTGAGCACACTGATAAAGCTACATTAACATTAACAGTTCATAATACTGTGAAGGTGTGTGAGCACACTGATAAAGCTACATTAACATTAACAGTTCGTAATACTTATGAAGGTGTGAGCACACTGATAAAGCTACATTAACATTAACAGTTCGTAATACTTATGAAGGTGTGAGCACACTGATAAAGCTACATTAACATTAACAGTTCATAATACTTATGAAGGTGTGAGCACACTGATAAAGCTACATTAACATTAACAGTTCGTAATACTTATGAAGGTGTGAGCACACTGATAAAGCTACATTAACATTAACAGTTCGTAATACTTATGAAGGTGTGAGCACACTGATAAAGCTACATTAACATTAACAGTTCGTAATACTTATGAAGGTGTGAGCACACTGATAAAGCTACATTAACATTAACAGTTCATAATACTGTGAAGGTGTGAGCACACTGATAAAGCTACATTAACATTAACAGTTCATAATACTGTGAAGGTGTGTGCACACTGATAAAGCTACATTAACATTAACAGTTCGTAATACTTATGAAGGTGTGAGCACACTGATAAAGCTACATTAACATTAACAGTTCATAATACTGTGAAGGTGTGTGTGCACACTGATAAAGCTACATTAACATTAACAGTTCGTAATACTTATGAAGGTGTGAGCACACTGATAAAGCTACATTAACATTAACAGTTCGTAATACTCTTAAGGTGTGTGAGCAGGATTGACATGAACAGGCTGACAGTCAGCTGGCTCGTGTCATAACATTCCAGGACATAGCCTCGTAATAACTCACCGGTTTAGTTGTATAAAAAGTCGACAAATGTCTTTTTAAGTCATTAATAGTCCAGTTCAGATAGACGCCTTCGACGGTTTCATCCTCGTGAGCCTGATTGGGCGTTTTTATAAGAAGAGTTATCGTCTTTTGTTGAGAATCCCCCACATCCATTTTTCCTCTGTTTCACTGACGTAAATTGTAGTCTCGTGCTGAGGAGGATACCGTTTACGCCCTATAACTATAGTCATCAAAATACATATATGTATTTATATATCGTCTTCTTGATACAATTAGCACATAGAATCTGATTGAAACGACGCGAATTGTCTTGTCAAAAGAGAAACTTGTGGAAGAGGCTCGACGTGTCTCTCTGCTGGCTGTCGTACGGGACTTTGGGAGAAGGAGGTTTGTTTCCAAACAACACTGTGGCCGCTCCTGATTGGTTACCGTCCGCTCGTGCTAAGACGTGTCGAGTAGCGGCCCGCGGGAAGGGGGAGCCGGACCGTGCAGCCCCGCCCATATCTAGTACGTAAACCGTGCTGCGTTAAAACAAGTGGGAATTTTAACAGCTGTTCTATGTATTTAACTTCATGCATTTACAACTGCTCTGTTCTTTTTAATTTACACAAATGTTGTCATGTATAAAAAAGGAGGCAATATTGCAAACCAATGAACAGACTACTTTAAAGCAGCTTTTGACTTAATGATTTGTTGTCCCCTAATATAGATATATAGATATTATACAGAAATGACAGCTTTTTTTCACTTACAATGAAGCCAAAGAAAACACTAAACAAATTATGTTTAAGCGGGAGAGGTACTTTTAGCAGGACAGACATGTGTAACTATGCTTAATTGATGGAATATGCTGTGCTTAAAATGAAAATCACATGTAATACATGAACTACGTTTTATTTTAAGTGTCTTTTTTTTACCTGTGATGCAAGATGACCATGAGACATAAACTTGGTCATCTTTTGCCCATTCTTGTTTGGCACTCCTCTCAGTCCTGCTGATGGAGGGCTTAATACTGTTATTTGTCCTGTCATCATAACTTGGATACATATTCCTGTCGAATTTGCTGGTAATACTATTTTTACTTGTTCATCATCATCACTTAACCAGAACTCGTCGACCAGTGGCATTGTAAGCATGTTATTTTGTAAGAACCATTTGCAACCACCTGTTGACATTTTACAGGTGGACAAATTCTCCTATCCTCACTCCATCCCCGTATCCTGCTGCCACTGACACCCACTCTTCTCTCTCTCTTTCTGTATGAATTCATGCCCCATTAATGCTCATAGAGGGATCCGCCTCGGTTGCTCTCCCTAAGGTTTCTTCCTTTTCTCCCTGTTAAAGGGTTTTTCCTGTACCAATGTGAGGGTCCTGGGACAGAGGATGTCGTATGTGTACAGATTGTAAAGCCCTCCGAGGCAAATTTGTGATTTTGGGCAATACAAAATAAATTTAATCTAATTTAATTGAATATGCAAAGCAGTATCCTGCATCCTCACACTCTTCTATGTCAAAACCCGGAACTGGCATTATTAGCGGAACTCTTTTGGAGTCAAAACAGGCTTCACACGCTTCTTTAGTTACTTGTTTAGATGAAAAATGCATCCATTGGTAGAACATGTTTTCCTTCTCATTAGGTGTTCTTAGCCTTCCTAATGGGTTTTAGGGGCGACTGTTCGATCCCAGGCTCCGCTAGTCCACTTTAATGTGTCCCTGGGCAATTTGTTTAATGTGTCCTTGGCAAGACACTTAACCCCAACCCCATGTTATGAATGGTTGTGAATGTTAGATAGTCCTGATGGGCAGGCGGCACCTTACATGGTAGCCCCCTGCCATCAGTGTATGAATGGGTGAATGAACATGTTAGTAAGCCTATGATTACTACCCCTAGTCTCCTTAAACTTTTCCCTCCTGCGTCTAGGACTGTGAGGGTCCTTCTATGTGTTCTCTGGCTTTCTGCTCGGCTTGTGAGCTCATCTTCTGTGTCTGAATCACTACCATGTACCTCCTACTATTGATAAGGCTACTATAAAAGGCCCTAATAGAGGTAATACAAATCTTCTTGTCTTTTTTTTCTTAAGAGATTGTACTGTTTGTCAGTCAAAGGAATATTACCTCTCAACACGTTGAGGGCTATCTCACACAGAGCATCAATGACCCTCCTCACGGTAGGGGAAGATTTATATATCAACTCCAGCAGAGTCAAATTCTTCTGCATACGTGACGACATTGTTAACTCTTTTGCTTTTTAGGAATATACACAACCGGTTGCTCTGATAGCAAAGCTGTTCTGAGTCTTAAATAATCAGGTGTCATGGCTTTATAATCGATGAAGAGATAGCCGTAGGTGGGGCTGGTTGCGTCATTAAATGCCTCTAAAAAAACGTTTGTATTACCAGGAAACATCTGTCTGGCCAATAGGGTAATCTGGTATTTATCCCTGGGGTTTTTAAACAAAATGAGATAGTTGGTGTTTGAACTAATAGTACGACTAGCCTTACCTTGAATAAATACATTTTGTACTAAATATATACAGCTGAGATTTCTATGATGAACATATTTGGTAAAAACATTTTGAACTTCTATATTATTACATGGCATCGTTTATCAACTCGTCTATAATGAGCATGATTGTTTTTGTCTGGGGGTAGTAATACATCGTCACACAGAGACTCGGGTAGACCGTTTACAAAGTTGATGTCTCTTATTTTATAGAGTTGATTATATAAAGGCTGCCAACAGGAGTAAATGTAAACGACATTATCAAAACTGTGTGAACTAACCTTTGCTGCATTTTCAATAATATCCTGAACAAAAAAGTCTTTCCACAGTCTGTCTATGATCAAATCTATGATCAGTTCTAGTAACCATAGGGGTGTGTAGTATAATCAGGCAACACCCTGCGCATATTGTACACAACCTGGACTTTCTTAAAAATGGTCTCGTTTTTAAAATGGAACTTCTTTTTATCTCGTTTGCTAGTATCAGACAGTCCTGTGTGCATTGGTGTTCTGATTGCCACAAAGGAGTGGACTAGACCAACCAGTGACTTGTGAGTGACAACAAAAGCATTTTTAGCGTTTAATGTTACGCCTTTGCCTTTGACCTGTGTTTTGCCAAGTGTTGTGCTATAGGCATAACACTTAGGGCCGCCCGATACAAACTCTGTGATGTAGTCTTGCTCAGGGAGGCCGCACACACGTCACTGTTTATCTCATCAGTCAAGTCACAAAGATACAAGCCCAGAGGCAGCACCCTATCACCAGCCCTCGATGTAAAGACGTCAGTGTCGCAATACAACACTCGCTCCTGCAGTGTATCTCACAGGTCATAAAGCATCATCTGAGCATGGGCCGTTGTCATGGTTCCTGTACAAAGACATTTACATGTTTTATTCGGGAACCTCGGCCGTCTGCGTGACGCCATTGTACCATAGCCACCTCATCTGAAATAAAGCAGAATTAGCGCACATCGAAATGATTGCTGAACATCATCTGTGTAAATCTGTCAGGGTCAGTGATCGGTTCACAGGATGGCATATTATTCCTCATGCTTCATCATCAAAGAACTCCTCATTGCATTGTTGAAACTGATTTTACTTGGATGAAGTTGAATGCCCTCCTTTTCAAAATAGTCATTGACATATTTCTCCTGATCCGGGCAGCCTGAAGCCTCTAGCTTACATTTCAGAAATGTTTTGACATAATAACAGTGTATCTGTCTTGTTGGGAAAATGCCACACTTCATCAATAGACACAATCTGATAACCCTTTTCAACCGCCTTCTGAAGCTCAAACCAGACCCACACACCTGACATCTGTGTTTACATTCACTAGTCTGGTTCAAATCTTCACCCCACTTGCTGCACAGCGAGAACATGAGTTTATCCTGACATCTAGAGGGTAGGACAGGATGGAACAAGCCTTTTGGTGGGAGCACACTACACTTTACAAATCCAAAATCATCATCAATAGAATCAAAATCCTTAAAGATAATCTGTGGATGTCCAACTGGGTACTGTTTTGTTGCTTGAACAGTCGGATACAGACTTGTAAAGTCATAGTATCTGATTTGTTCATCATCATCATCATCAACCTTGTGGAATAACTTCATGGCATGTCTGGACCGCAATGCTGGCTGTCTTTAATGATGCCCACTCACACTCCCACATCACAACAACCTGCAGATCATGTACTTTTTGTAGTTACTTGAACACTGTATTGTCTACCATAGGGCACTTTGGTAAAAGGATTCACATCAGTCTGCACGTGACATTTGATACCTTGTGAAAAAAACACTCTGCAAATTCGTAGCAGGTGTTTGCAGCTGCATTATGCCCATCCACATAGAACGGGTTGAACTGCTGTTCACCGTGATTGAGCGTATGTTTGATCTTAATTTCCTCTGTATGAGCCACATATTCAAGCCACTGTATGAAGACATCCGAGTATGTTTTATTCTGCACTGTGTACGCCCCTTTATACATCAGAGCCACTGTGTCTTTGGGGAGAACACCCCCATACAGCTAGATGCCAGCGTGGTGAATGCAAAAAGATCAAGCTGTGTGGACTCCAGAAAAGACTCTCGATAAACAGTGCAGGCCCTGCGCAACACTTCTACATCATTGATGAAGTAGCGCCTAATCTTTGCTAGGAAATCAAAAGTATCCCCACGAACTGTGTCATACCACCTCATGAAGGTTGTTTTGTCACTGTCACACATCTCAATGTACCCACAGTAGGAGGGATCGGGGTAGTTACCTACGTGATACCTATTCTCCCTAGTGTTGAACTTGTGGGGGAAATAGCCCTTCTCCAGATTCTCAAAGGCAGCAGGTGTTTTTGACAAACGCATGGGTAGAAGAAAGCAGAATAAATCAATCCAGCGCTGTCGGAATGCTTTGTCATACATCACTACTTCCTCTCATTGTGAGCGGCGTGATCCCTTGTTTGACAAAGTATTCCAACAGTATATAATTGTCGAATCTGGACGTGTTGTGCACAATGAACGTATACCCGCGGTATTTAGGCTTTCTGTAACGCGTCACAAATGCATCCACACATTTCAGTGTATTGAAACAAAACTTGCTTGTCCCCGGGGTGTGTATGGCATTCTGTAAAACAAACATTGCATCGTTGTTTGCAGTTGTGGTAGTATGGCACCAGAGGTCTGGTAGCAATACTCACATATGATGCACCAAAAGATCTCATTTTCAGTCAGGTAATAGTGGTCATTGTGTAGGTATAACCAGACTGTTTATGGATGAGGTGTAAACACTGCAGGTGTTTACGTCCTGTGTTGTGGTTAAATACTATAATTTTCACACCCAGATGTCTCTCAAATTTGCTGACATCAGAGCATAAAACACTGTGGAAGCGGTCAAAACCAACTGATCTATGCAACTGGAATGCATATTCTGATTTATCATGCTCGGTCATGGCTGCATTGCTAAAATGTGCGAGACAGAGAGAAACACAGATTGTTGTTTCCCCTATTGACGGGATTGTATAGAAAACAGCATTTCTTTGATATCATCTCATCATACAACATTTCCTAATCTTAGGCGCCCCCCGCTTCTATTTTGTGCTACGTCCGACATAAACTCATCATTACTCTGCAGGACTTGTGCAATTTGTTCCATAAACAAGTCTACATTGTACGCATCGTCTGCATTTAAAACGGCGTGTACATTGCTGACCGCACCACATTAATACACTGCCTACAGGACAGTCCTTTAAATAATACCCGACAATCTATCTCTGACCATGTTAGGACTTGCTCTATGTCATTAAGGTTAATGTCCCTGAAATCAACACATTGTCGCAGTTCAAAGGCATTAAAAGATGGTATGGATCGGGTGTGAATCGGACCCCGCTGAGGCTGAAGAAGCCACCGCCCCCCCATGTTGAACAGAGGGGTTAAAACCTGTTACCACTCCAGTCAAATTAGCCTAAAACGCCTATTAAACGCCAAAGTAAATTGAAAGCTGTTCTTGAACCATTTGGAGTACATGCATGGTGTTGGTCTCTTTTGAAAGGTAACAGTCAGAATCACTGTAAGTACTACTGGAATTGAGTAACAGAAGTTTGAACACACTGAAGTAGAAGGTTTTTCTTTCCAAACAGATGCCTGCAGATGACTATAGCTGTGACACAATGGGACCACAGCATGAAGCCTTACCTAGTGCAGGTTCAAATTTTATAACAATACCACAGAAAATGAATATTTTACACATGTTTTTCTAAGGGTATGTCTAGGCGCTTTCCAAAAAAGGCCATTTGGAGACGCTTGGTAACCATGGTAACATACCTAGGCTAAAAAGGCCTAACCCACTCCTGATCTGAATCTACATCAGATGATTGCCTATTATGTGAAAATAAAGAAATAACAGTTAGTCATTTACAAAACTAGACACAACTTTTCCATCTTTTCTGCATTCTACTTTTTTGGGTTCACACAATGAAACACAGAGTGTGTGCGTGTGTGTGTGTGGGGGGGGGGGGGCGGCACACACACACCTCCTTATGTGTGTATATATATATATACCTCCCCCAGATCAACAGTAACACTTAAACACACACACACACGCACACACACAGTGAAACAAAGGGGTAATAAAACTACACACACACAAACACCTCCCTCCCCCCAACAGGTCAGCAGACTCACTGGCAATCTACAAAATGTGTATGCATAATTCAAACTAAAGCTTATTTATGTTGAAATACAGTAATTTATAAGTTATTTCATCATTATTCACTTTCCTAAAGTCTCCAAAACTCTCAAAAACCACACTTTGCATTTTACGCACGGACGCAGGCAGCAGACTCGCTGTTACGTAGTTACTTCCTTATTGCGGCTCTAAATCTACCCAATGAAGCAGCATATCGTCATTTTCTAAATTTCATTGGCTATACGAAGCGTCAGTCATCAGAACGATCGGTTGCAATTGGCTCGAGCTTTAGACGAAAGAAGAGGGGCAGGCACTGTCCTTCAATGCGGACTCTCGTCGGCTATTGTAGGCTGTGGACAGGACATGGAAGCTCCTATTGGGTCAAATGAGGTGTCAATAGAAAGGTCAGAGTGCAGCCGCCATTTTGAGATACAGAGACCATCAATGTTTACATGCCAACTGGAGTTACTACGGAAAATACTTAAATAATTAGGCGTATCTGCCGGCTAATTTGAAATGATGCAACAGCAGTCCGTGGGTATTTATGGACGTAATAATGTGTTTTGGACTAAATAGTTGACTGGATTGGATCGTCTGGACCTTTTGTTGGAATATTATCGATGGGTGGACTTCTATAAAGCTTCATCGGTGAGTTGCCTCAATTTTGTAAATGTTTGTTTGTGGGTTGGTGGTCTGACAGAGGCGTTGATTGAACCTGCTGTTGTGATTGTATCTTGAAATGGTTTGAATAAATCGAATCACAAGAATCTTAGCTTTCCAAAGAGATGTCGCATCAGTACCAAAGGCCCGTGGGCGGGCTGTCGGAGTGTTACCATTATCTCGGATATGAAACCCTACATCCTCTTCCGTGGGACAGCTATATCTACCATGTTTATATCATCAACACATTCTGAGGATGGAGAAGGGAAATCCACAGCCAGAAGCCCCCCTCACTGTGAAGCACCTCATTTACAATGTTTAAACCACGAGATACACGAGGGGCCGCTGCTGTGAAACAATACATCAACCAAGTCTGTGTAGCCCTTATCTACAAAAGATGAAGAAGGATCTGCAAAATGAACTGGGTTCCATTTCTCTGGGTGGAGACATAATGTCCTTGTTTTCAGAGAAGCAGTGTAATCAACCCTTTAAGACACCAAAAACCTTGTAGAGCAGTATAATATCATCTTTTTAAATGAGCTGACCGACTTGTGACCCTGTTAAGGATGTTGGTCACCACATAACTGTAAGTGCAGAGTGCTAGTGTTGTGTCTGTCTAATCAATGCATTTGATTTACATAGATCTGTCACTAACTGATCATTTCAGGTTTCGAAACAACACAGTTCACTGATTTTGCTTCTCAGCTGATCGTATTGACTAATTGTTACACAGCTATGACTTGCTCTACTGCTGCACCTGCTTGTACAGATGTTCCCTGATGATTTGCCTGCTCTAGTTGCGGTGGCTTACTAAGATCGATACCGAAATCATACAGATCGCACAATTCCAACAGGTTTGATTCTGCTGAAAAAACAGGGAGTGATAGTGACAGAGTATGCTCCTGACTCAAACAAGTGGGTAATGTGGGCAGAATATCTATGTCTGTACATGTGGCGTTGTTCTCATTAATAGCATCAGCTCATCACCAAACTGTACATCAATAATAGTCACAGGGGTACTGGCACTTTCCCAATACTGTGGTTAAACACAGACTGAGCAATATCAGTCGGCTCCTCAGGCGTCCACACAGATCCCTGCAACAGCCCTGGCTACTTCATCATCGTCCACATACTTCGATGCACAGGGTGTCACCAACACCGGTTCTGGTACTACGATAGACTGTCCTTTAATCTAATTTACAACGGCGTCCAACCCTTTAAGGAGCGTTTGAACTGCTAGGGCTATTTAATCCGTCTCATCACCAAGGGATGCACAGAGAGGCACCTGATGGGGGTCAGGTGTCGGAGGCCTCTCAGTAAACACCCTGGTACACAAACAATAGTGAAAAAAAGACAAATATAAATACATTGCAAATTAATAATCTAAACACATTTAAAACATTAAACTAAACTTAAATCAGTACTTAAGCTCCTTGTCCTCAAGATCCAGCGTTGAAGTGGTTAAAGCGTTGATAGTTAATGTATATATATGATACATATCAACTAACACGCCCATAAGGGGCGTTTACAGCTGTGATGTGTTGCACATACACACATTCGTGCATTCGGTTCTTCACATGCAGGCGCGTACCCACTCCCTATATACTACTTATTCATGTTCCATTACTGACTTCATTAATTACTGTCTCATTGCTGTGACTATTACTGCTGTTATTGTCATTATTATTCGAGTATATCCACCACTGCTGTTATTGTTAGTCATCATTTTTCTATTATTATTCTGCTATTATTGACTCTTCTACTGCTATTACTACTCTTGTATGTATAATGTATGTCACATGGATTGACTCTGTTGTTCATTCTGTACACGTCTCTCTATCACACTTCCAATGTGTGATGTCGGGCTATACAACTGAATTGAATTGAACCAGTGTGTCATACTCACTACAGTAGGCCTACTTTAATTGCAGCATGTCAAAAACATTTAGGGATTATACTTTTTGGTATGGCGTATTGATGAAGGTTATGTCTGTATAGTCTTATACGATGTATAAACGTATATTCTACTGCAATAGCAATCTGCATTGTCCCTTTTAGACACAAACATACAGTCTCTTCGTATAACATGAGGCACATTGTTGAGCTGTCATCTCTCAGTCTTTTGTGATAAAACGTGAATTGAACTACAGTAACTCACTCCTGTGCCGTACATTTTTCTCATAATTGCTTATAATTGTAAATCATTACAAATCATTTTGATTACCAATTACAATCAATACGGGCTTCAGTTTAAAATATATTCCATACAGTGGTTTACATTTGCAGGACTTCTTAAATGTGTTCATCATCTGTTGAACTAAAGGCCCAGAACATTGTAATTACATGATACACGAATCATACATTAATTACATTGACATGTCTAAATCAAGATGAAAACGTCATGTTGGTGAGTTAGTGAGTCAGACATTTCATTGGCAGTAGAAGGTGAGGACATTTTCCTGGTTTCCTCTGACCAACAGGACTGGAGGTCTCAGATCATGTGACAAGAAGTCCAACCACGCCAGGTAGAGAGTATTGGGACACACTCCTCTCATGCCCACCGGCATGGTGCTGTCAGGAGACATAGTAATAACAAAGAAGGTTTAATAAGGGGAACAGTTTGTGTTGGACTACTAGTAAGTCCACATCCACAAGTGATTACTTTCAAAGTGGTTGAATGTGGTCTGTGTATGCCGACAGGTCACAACCATGATACCGCGTAATTATACACCCTTTTCAATAAAGAAGCACTCCTATGATCTAACAAGAAGAATTACTATACTCACATTACAATCAGAGCAGCTTCTCTGGAGTAATCCTGCACAACCTCATTTAGACGGACTTGACGGAGAGACTGAATCACACAGAGAAAGTAAGAAAAAAGGTTTCCGATTGATTATTTCTTACTCCTAAATTCTATGTTCACTGTATAAACATGTGTGTGCTTCAGGCTTCATCAGTGTGTGTGTTTGTGTGTGTGTGTCAGACCTTGGCCTTGTTCCTCTCTAAATCCTGCTCAGTGATCATCCACTGCTCCTCCTGCTGTCTTGGTGGCCCAGAATCAGAGTCCTGTTTGGGATTTGAATCCAGTCTGAAGCGACCCACCATGTTCTCAAACTGATGAACACTAAAGCATAAAAAGACAAAAAGGGATGGTGGGTAATACAATACGTAATAAAGTAAATCAAGTATGGATGAATTCATTACTCTTTTACTATGATGGCTGTTTTTTGTATATCTGTTATTCATGTAAACATTCATGGCACTATTAACCTGCTAGCTGGCAAAAATGAGCTCCTGACCCCCATTCTGGTCCAGTTGGTGAACCCAGCTCAACCCGGATCACATGTGGAATTACATGGTGATAGATCATTTCCCCTGTTGTTTGGGCTTTGCTTCCTTCTAATAATAGCTTGCACAGAGCTTCGGCAGAGAGCCGCAGAAATGCGCCACAGAGCCTGCTCTGAAGACGTTTGACTGGACATCAGAGCACCAGTACCTCACATCAGTTACAAAAACAACCAAAACCGTATTAACTTCCAGGCACAGGAGCTCCTCCTCATCATCCAACTATTACGTATTTTCTTTCTATTATTATTTAATAATGTTATTATTATTATTACTATTGAATCACGTCTATCAAAAACAAATGACATGCTACGTGTCATCTGCAGCAGTGCTATGTATGCCTGGTGCGCACACCAGCCGTCACAGAACATAGTCACAGATGAACAGCAGTGTAACTCGGGTACCTTCCAGGCTGGGGGTTCTGGTAGATGTCAGGAAGCACTTCAACATCATGGAAACCAAGACGAAACTTCTTGATCAGTGCCAACACCCTGCAAAGAGAATGTAAATATATAATGTAACGCAAAGTTTGACATTTTCTTTCAGATTCACATACTTGTAAACCACAGCAATAATCTTTGAATCATTTTTCTGAGCAGGAAAAGCTGCTGGATGGGTAAACAGATAATAGTTTGCTAACATGTTGTTTTAATAGCTGTTTCTGTCACCACCATGTGACCACAAAATGAGTTATTACAGGTTTAAACAGACTGTATCCATGATTCATGTTTTCTCTCTACGTCCTGCTCTGCATTTCCTTCCATTTCATTTCATTCATGCAATTCATTCTGACACCTTTTTGGCAAGAAATCAGACGAAGGTGCAAACAACCCACAGTAATCTGAATGATACCAAAGTAATCCAAGTGCTTACTCCTCTCTCTGCTCTTCCCTTTTGTCTGCATCTCCCCCCACAAACACGCGGACCTTACATCTGGCCCAGCGCTTCCTCCGAGTCAGCAGGTAGGGCAGCAGCAGGGTCAGACCTGGTAAACCACACACGCATGATAAGGAAACCTACGATAACTCTTCAGAGAAGAGAAGAAGGTGATAGATGGATAGAGAGATGATCAGACCTCCATCATCAGACAGCCAGTACACATCGATGGTTTTCTTTCCTTGTTTTTTCTGGAACACCGTACTACGCTGAGGCTCTGCTTCACCGGGGACCGAAGCTACAAACAATTTAGTGTACACAAAAAAAAGGGATTTCTTTACATTTTGATAACATCAATTTATTGAATTTCTGTGTATTCAAAGGACAAGGTGTGTAACATTTAGGGGGATTAATTGGTAGAAATGGAATATAATATTCATAACTATGTTTTAATCAGTGTACAATCACATAAAACTAAGAATCTTTATGTTTTTGTTAGCGTAGAATAAGCTGCACTCTCTGCTCTGTCGGACTGAGCTCTCCATCTACACACACACAGACACACATAGACACACGCACACACACACACATATACGCACGCACACACACAGACGCACGCACACACACAGACGCACGCACACACACACACACACACACACACACACACACACACACACACACACACACACAGACGCATGCACACACACACAGACACACGCACACACACACAGACACACGCACACACACACAGACGCACGCACGCACACACAGACACACACACACACGCACACACACACAGACACACACACACACACACACGCACACACACACAGACACACGCACACACGCACACACACACAGACACACACACGCACACACACACAGACACACACACACACGCACACACACACAGACACACACACACACACACACGCACACACACACAGACGCACGCACGCACACACAGACACACGCACACACACACAGACACACGCACACACAGACGCACGCACGCACACACAGACACACGCACACACACACAGACACACGCACACACACACAGACACACGCACACACACACAGACACACGCACACACACACAGACACATGCACACACACGTAGACACACGCACACACACACACAGACACACACACAGACACATGCACACACACACAGACACACGCACACACACACACACAGACACACACACAGACACACGCACACACACAGACACATGCACACACACGTAGACACACGCACACACACACACAGACACACACACAGACACACGCACACACACACACACACACACACACACACACACACAGACACACACACACACACACAGACACACGCACACACACACACACAGACACATGCACACACACGTAGACACACGCACACACACACAGACACACACACACACAGACACATGCACACACACACAAGTGCGCAAAGGAGCCGCAGTGGAGACTCCAATACTCGAGTTGAGGACAAACTTCGCTTGTGACTGTATGTGCAATAAAATATTTGCGAGTAAAAAGCCAATACTTTATCAATACACCTATAATAAGCATACAAATGTAAAGGAAAGCGAAACCCAATCCGCAATCTCTCATTCACCACCGCTACGTTTACACAGCACAGCACAAAAGCACAAACATTCCCCGCTCCCTTCCAGTCTCGCTGAGTAGTTTATAAACCTCACTTTCATCCTTCTTTCCTTCTCTGTGTCAGTAGCCTGGCAAAGGGTTCACATTTGGTAGTTCTACTACCAGCATTATATTCATTTACATGTGTTACAAATATGTTGCACATTCCCCCGCCGTAACCAATCAATGAGTTTGGTTGACAAAACAGAGGCATACTTTTTCCTGTTAAATAGTAACTACGCAATCTACGCTTTCATGATCACGTGATCTGCATTATTATCGTTTTTTGTTTGTAATATTATTTTTTGTTTATTGGTAAATGGCAAGGTTTACTCTAGATGTTTTAAAATTGCCAGAATACGTAAGGGATATGAATCCTGATGGTAAATGGACTTGTGTAGCGCTTTTCTAGTCTTCTGACCACTCAAAGCGCTTCAACACTACATGTCATCATTCACAACCATTCATACACTGATGACAGGGTCTACCATGCAAGGTGCCACCTGCCAATCAGGACTCTAACTAACCATTCACACCCACTCACAGCCTGTGAGAGCAATTTGCAGTTAAGTGTTTTGCCCAAGGACACATTGACATGTACTAGTGGAGCCGGGTATCAAACCTCTGGTCCTCTGATTGAAAGACAACGTTGCTCTACCAGTGAGCCACAATATGTCCATGCATATATACGTACATGTATTTGTTGTTTGTAAGCGGGAAGGGGCAGAAACGGTGTTTATACTCTCTTGTCGTCCATCTAAACCTGGATTAACTGAAATAAAAACATAGGGATTTGCATATGGATTCATTTGTAGTCAGTAACTCAATGAATGTGAACACCATGCACGTTGTTAACATTATTCTAGCCGCAGCAGCTCCGTGTGCTCCACTCTCAATTCAAATCAGGCTCTCACCATCTGATTGAGATGAATGAGAGACATCCAGTCCCTCCTTCAATCTCAGTATGCACACGCCGTACTGCAGGTCGAATGCATCACTGAAATACATGGACAGCTTTATTGCAAAATATTATCATCAGTGCTTATAGAATGGTTGAAAAGTACATAGACACACAGGATGAGGTTTATTATTCCCCACTGTACTCACTGTAGTATTCCTATGTAGTTGTGTGCAGCCTGAGGTGTTTCACTGCAGCAGCCTTTGTTGAAACCCATCAGTAAAACATTTGGCTTAATACGACCCAGACCTGCCCCCTGGTGGACAGTTAACAACAGGACAAGAAGAAGAGATGAGCCCGTCTCACAAAGGTCAACTCCCTCAGGCTCTCTTTGAGACATCGTCACAGAACCTAACATGGACAGTCCTGGATAACTGATCTCACTTGGCTGGTTACCAACTGGCACTATTAAATCTAACTGCAAATGTGTGCACACGAGGAAAGCCATTGCCACAGGTTAAGTAGCTGGTATGGGACAGTTGCTGTCATAGAATTTGTTTTTCTTCATTTTATTTAACTCTATTTTAATGAGTAATAATCTAAGATTAAACTTTGAACTGTCATATCTGTTGATGTAGTAATGCAGATAGTGGAAAGATCAACGAGGTATGATGAAGCAGTATGTGACTAAAAGAGCGTATTCGCAGTGTGCAGACATTCTTTCTTTTGTGGGTAAAAAGCTGACCGCTACCTGTCATCACGCACTGTACTTTTTATTAATATGGAATATAATCTAGTCTAGAAAACGATTTATTTTCAGAAAAGTCAATTCTTAACATTCACTACTTCAAACTATCTGCAATAGAGGATGTGTGTTGACCATAGAAGCACAGTGATTAGACACCTTTAAGCCCCAGTTCCACCGAAAGCCGGACCTACTACGGATGTCCCCGGAGACACTACGGATCAGATCCGGGGTCATCCGGGAGTGAAACCGTAGTCACGTTCCGTGATGAACCGTAGTAAAACCGTGGCCATCCGTGCTGAACCGCGGCCGTCCGTGGCGTATCCGGGAAGACGAGCGGCTCGTCGGACGTACAACTAACATCCGGGGTGATCCGGGGACATCCGGGAATGGAGAGGGGGGCGGCGTTGATCGTAGCGCATCCGGGAAGAAACGTAGTAAGACTGGGATGAACCGTAGTAAGACTGGGATGAACCGTAGCATAGCCGTGTTAATCCGGGATGAAACGGGAGCTAGTTGACACCCCGGAGCACCCCGGATGGGTTTAATTTTCGTGTTGTTGTCGTCTGAGGAAGATTCTTCTTCTCTTCTTTTCTTTTCTTCTTCTGCTGCTGCTGCAGCAGCAGCTTTCTTCTTTGCAGCAGTCATCGCCTTCTTCTTGGGTTTAATTTTCGGCATGTTGTTGTCCTTTCAAATATTTTCAGAAGAGTGATTTTGTCTCTGAAAATCAGAACTATTTATACCCTGACGCTTCATCCGGGATGCATCCGTGACGCATCCGGGCCGTGTCCGTGGCGTATCCGTGGCGTATCCGCGGCTTATCCGTGCTCATCCGTGGTCAAACCGTGGCCATCCGGGATGAACCAGGCTTGAACACGGGTGATCCGTGGCGGAACCATAGTAGAACCGTAGTAGAACCGTAGTAGAAACGGGAAACATGTCAAATGTGTTGTCATCCGGGACGATTTCCTTCCCAGATCACCGCAGATCACCTCGGTTCTCACCTCTTTTTATCCGAGGTGATCCGGGGACATCCGGCTTTCGGTGGAACTGGGGCTTTACTGTGTAACAATGCTGCACTGTCTGTTCTAGTTGTCACTTTAATGTGAATGCAACTTTTTGTCCATTCTAAACCCTTTTGGGAGTTGTGACAACATTTTTCAACAACTGCTGATTCTTTAGGAGGAAGTTCTTTTCTATGTTTTGGTCACCAAAAATCGTTTGGCCTAGTTACCACGACAACTGAACTCAGCATGAACAGTCGGGCTTAACTCCAAAGTTAGGCTTTGTGAGACAGACCCCAACAACGTTCAGTTGATGGAGACAGTTCATTAGAATTGAAAGGAAGAGGTGTAAGAAAGAGACAGAATTACTATGCAGAGGAACAATATCAGCATCCTGACTGGAAACAATACAAACTGGTGTAACGTGAGGTACAACGCTTGGTGATCGGATCAATCCTGTGGAGAAGAAACAGCGTGATGGAGACAGAGAACTTTCTTAAGCAGCACTTCACTGTTCTCCACACTGCTGCCCTGTACTACGTATTGAGTTAAACATACCCTGGATATCTTTTGGTTATGTGGCTCAACTAACCGTAACAACCGCGATCATGGTAAGCTGTCCTACGCCGGTGAGTATCTCGATAAATCAACCCAGGGTTTCTCAGTCTGGTTGTGAGCGCGATCACATAAAACGGTGTTTGCAGCATCTGATCAATTGCAAAAATGTACAAGTCTGCTGTCAGCAGAGCGGCATATTTTACAAACAGAGAGAAAACTGAAAGAGTAAACAAATATGAAGAGGTTCAACACATAATTCAAGCTGAAAGTAGCACAGTTTGAACTGACAAATGCAGGAAAGACAGCTGGCAAGAAATCTACTATATTCAGATCTATCGTGCTCTAGATGAGATATCATAAATCTATTCATTTACACATTCACACAGTGAGCGATTTACTGCCAGCTGTCCTTTCTGTATTTGTCAGTTTAAACTGTATTGCTTTTAGTATGGATTATGACTTCTTTGTATTTGTGTAATAATATCTAATGATCGCCGTACAGAGCTTTGATTGGTCAGTAGGAGGTGCTTTTATACGAGTTGATCTCTTATCTCGAACATAATGTGCTCTGGAGCAGAAGTCACTGTAAAAAGTGAACCTCCGTTGCAGGTATGACAACCCAGGGTTTGCACTGATGTTACTTTGCTAACCTCAAATCCTACTTTGTAGTATAGGCCCCAGATCAGTTTAACAACAGGAACACTTCCTTGTTCCCAACTCACATATGACTGAACTAACCAATCAGAAGCTGGGAGGACATCCACAGAGGTAGATTCAGCAGATTATTGTAACTGTTTTTAAGTCAGTGATGATTGTATTTACACCTGTAATATGTTAACAATTAACTGTGCAAACTTAACTCACCATTAACTCAAATATATAAATTGACCTTAACACTGGCATGAGTTGTGCACGGCCCAGGACAGGAGGGCTCTACAGCGGGGGATTAAAACTGCCCAGAACATCATTGAAGTGAGTTGAAATGTGTGCGAAGAGCCCAAAGAAAGTTAAAAGACGATACCCACACAGCCACAGCCTGTTGATGCTGCTGTCTTTCTAATTCATCTTCCACCCTCCACTATATAATGTTGTTATTGCTCTTTTTTCTTATGTAGGATATGTGACAACAAACTGCATTTCGTTGCACAACCCTGTGTTGTATAATAGCAATAAACAAACCTTGTAACCTTGTAAATCTGACCTGTAGCAGCATGTTAACTCCTGACCGAAGCTCTGTAGCCACCACACCTCTGTAGAATGACTTGACCCTCCGTTGGTTCAACCAGGTAACATGACTGTCGCTGCTCGCCTTTTCCACTACTGATTGGGAGGAACCAGCCTGACAAATACAGGGTCAAACAAATAATAATTTCAGTCATCAACTGTAGAAGTTGTAATTTTAGTAGTTTTAGTTCATCAAAAATGTAAACTTCACTGGCTGGTGTGTATATCTGTGCATGTTTAGTTGGACTCACAGTGACTACATTGCCACAAATCATGAGACTAAGATCCTTTGTGAAACAGGTGACGAGATCCACCAGAGCTGGACGACTGCTGGGAGGACCTGTTAGCACCAAACACTGGGGTCTGAAAAGTGTAGATGTTGAGCAGTTTAGTGCAGAGCTCCTGGACACACATGTACACTTTTGTTGATCCAAGAAATGACATTGTTGATCACAGAAATGAGTATGGATCTTCTCATCTAACTTTCGACAGCAAAGCAATAGCTTATTTGCAGATGACGTCACACATCGGCGTGCTTTCCAGATGGAGGGCAGGCAACTGGAGGCATGTCCAGCACTGCAGCAATAATGCCTATGGTTTGCGCTGTTTACCGAAAATAGTTGTACACAAAGGTGAGAAGTTTAAAAAACTCATAAAAAACAGCAACAGACATAGATCAAAACCTCCGTCTAAAGTCTGGAGGAGCGGAGTCATTTTTCTAATTGCATAGCTAGCTAAAAGTGACAAAAAACACAGACCATGGTGGGACGCCAGATGAAGGCTTACAACTATTTTGTGAGCAGTTTTGTCCACGACCTCGGAACCAAAGTAGCATTGAACGACTGCTGTCTTGTTTTTGCCCGGGTAGCTAGCATCGCTAAAAACAAATCTCCCGGTAGATAGCTAACTAGCTTTCTCTGTGTTTTTGTCATTGTTTTTAGGTCTTGAGGATGAGGTTTGTAATGTCGATCACCTCCACATTGGCCAAATCGGTCAAGTTGTGGGAAAAATCGCTCTTTTTATTTTGTGACGATAACTGCTGTGTGCAGGTTCAACCAACCCTTTTATGTATTCACTTTCCTCCAGTTCTAATTTGCGCAGTATATAGGTTCTTCACTTCCTGCCCTCCATCTGGTTTTTGTAGTCACATGATTGCAAACAGGCTATTACGTGTTTTTCCAAGAAACATTTCAATTCCTTGGAATAAGATCACAATTCACACCTACTACAGGGAATTATCCTCAAAATGCAAGGTTTTATGAAGATAATGAAATTGATAGTTTCATTTGAAAGACACTACTTGGAAGGCCTACGACAGCAAGCAGCACGTTTGACTGAAGCTATTTTCTTCATCACCAGATATTGAGCTACCATGCACAGCTTAAGTACTACAATCACATTTCACCTCCACCCTAATTCCAAATACAACGCAACAAAACCAACATGTCTGTTAAAAATGTAGACTACAGAAGACAATCTATAGGAGTGTGGTTCTGTCACTGACCTGTAGTTCTTGACATGGTCCTCCACATGGTTGAGACCTACACACTGGCTCAGAGCAATGTTGTAGGAGCTTGCCTGAACTGAGGAGCCCCAGTTTACAGCTAGGCACAGAGAAGAGCAGCAGAGTTGGAGAATGGAGTTTCTGACAGCACACTGTTTGTGGTTTGTATAACTGTAGGCTTTGTGTGAGTTTACCAGGCTTCTTGTAGAGTGTGTATCCCAAAAGGAAGAAGACAACGCCAAAGGCAATGACGGCTGCCCACCAAGTCAGCAAGAACATGATAACTACACAAACCACAGCGCCCAGCAACGACAGCCACTTACTGTAGAACCTGAAGGACGGACGCCAACCTGTAGATACACACACGTACACATGCGTACAAACAACAATGTCGACACACTCTCCCGATCAAGCAGGAATGCCTAATTTATACTTCTGCAGAAAAGCTTGCTGGGAACACCACCAACACCTTTATTATTCTATGCACAGGAGCTCCTCCTCATCATCCAACTTCTCCATAATCTTTTTTCAGCCACGGAGTTGTGTTGGGACAAACTTATATGGAACTATTGAATCACACCTATCAAATATATCAATGACCACATGACAAAGGATTTGAAGACCGCAAGCGTGGGTCAAAAATAAATGACATGCTATACGCAATCCACCGCAGTACTATATATGCCTGGCGTGTGCTAGAGGTGCCTGCACTAGCCTCAGAATGGATATGCGTACTGCAGAAATATAAATCAAGAGTTTATTACCTGGTGAGTTGGTGATTGAGGCATGGAAGCAGCTGAAGTTGATAAGAGCGTATGAGCAGAGGAAGAAGTTGGAGATGATGGGAGCGATGGTGTTCAACTCGGCTGATGGAGAGGAACGACAGAAGTTAGGAAAATCGCAGTTATTGCCCAAAGCATTTTCAGAGAGTGAAACACAATTTTGACACTTTTTTTATGCAATAGCAGTTTAATGTATCTACATGCTGTAATTCAGTGGAGGGCCGTCAGGGCCAACAAAGCCTTCTCTGCTGGCCCAAACAGAATCACAGTTGCTTTAGCCCTGTGTATACAGTAGCTTTCATTGTTTGTCCTCCATTCCCACACTGAATTTAAGTTGCCTACCTACACACGAGGGGCTGACAGGAAACAACGCAGCATGTAATCCAGGATGATCTGTAAATGTATCTGATTGATATGAGCCTCAGTTTTTACTGTTCATTCTCCTGACACTGTATCAGAGTTGTATTAAGTTAATGTTAATGCAAACCCAATATTTGTACTACTGCTGCTTCATAATAAATGTGTCCTACTGGTGAAACCTAATGTGACTTATATTGTGAAGCAGTCAAAAGAAATGCAATGTATATGTCAAGATAAAGAGCTTCCATCTTATCAGCATACAATATACAGTTGTTATTGCTGTCTCGGAGCAAGTTTTCCCATTTTAAGTTCTGGTTTACTTATTTTCCAGTTCACATTCTCATTAAGACATTTCAGGACATTCCCATTTCCAATGAGACTATAATTGCTACAATTTCTCCTGGGTTCAGAGGTTCTCATCAAAGCCTCACCAATGAGAATGAAGCAGGCAGCGATGATGTACGTTAGTAGGTAGGCTCTGAGCGGTTCATCATTCTTGCCGTAACCTTTCCCAAAGATGCCGATGAGAGGGTAGAGTTTGTCCTTACACAGACACTACAAGAAAAATCACATTTCTCAGTCACAGCAGAGAAAATAATGAATAAAAGCTTGTATTTAAACATGCGCAGGAATATGGAAACAGTTGCACTGACATTTGAAAAGAAATAAAATTCACAAAAGGTATTTTGGCGACTGTGGCTCAGTGGTAGAGCAGGTCGTCCTTCAATCAGAGGATCGGCGGTTTGATCCCCGGCTCTGCTAGTCCATGTCCATGTGTCCTTGGGCCAGACACGTAACCCCAAGTTGCTCAGGCTGTTCCTACAGTGTATGAATGTTAGTTACTTCTGATAGGCAGGTGGCACCTTGCATGTCAGCCTCTACCATCAGTGTGTGAATGGGTGAATGACGACATGTAGTGTTAAAGAGCTTTGAGTGGTCGGAAGACTAGAAAAGCGTTATACAAGCACAGTCCATTTACCATTGATTTCATCTGGTGTGTTTGTATTTGTGTGTGTGTGTGTAGTTTTTCTAGTCTTCTAACCACTCAAAGCGCTTTAACACTACATGTCATTCACCCATGGCTACCATGCAAGGTGCCACCTGTCCATCAGGACAATCTAACCATTCATAACATACACCGGCACAGCATTCGGGAGCACTTTGGGATTAAGTGTCTTGCCTAGGGACACATCGACATTGACTAGTGGAGCCTGGGGTCGACCACTGAGCCACAGTCACCCTCAAAGGAAAGTGTGTGTGTGTGTGTGTGTGTGTGTGTACCTGGAAGACCTTGGGAGCAGACACCAGGCAGGCCAAAGCAGAAGAGAGTGTCGCTCCAAATATACCAGCAGTGATGAGAGGGGCGAAAGCTGACACCAGGCTAATCGACTAGAAAGAGAAATGTACTGTTTACTTCTTGGTCTCATCTCTCTCACCAGAGAACGGTGATCTACAGTTACTGATTATTACAGAGGGGGACTCCATTTATGCAGAATGACATTATTGTTGGCTTGTTGCTGTCAGTGTAATCGTCATATATCTTCAGCTTTTTCTTTCATGTAAAGAAAAGTCAAATAAATGTCTGAGAACTGACAGGAACGCTTCATGTTTTTGGCGACCCCAAGTAGCTTCACAAGGTAAATGTAAAGTTTGCTTGTTTGAAATTCTAAAGGAATTCATCAGCCAGAAAACATGTAAAGAGTTGTCTTGTGCTTTGCAGACTTGTGATGTAGACTGTAAACCATGTGGGTAATTATAGACCATATCTAACACGGTTTTACGCTGAAACAGTGCAGAATAAAGCCACATTTAACTCATTTGTGTGTCCTGTGAGTGGGCTTGTGCTGACCTGATAGTAATTACTGATGCCATAGGTGCATGTGTTATTGATACACTCAGTGAAGTCCCATCCATATTGACAAGCTAAACCAACACAATCCTGACTAGATGAGGACGGTAACAGAGTGTCGTTTAACAGGCCAGACGCATCCCGCAACACACAAGATCCTGGGAGGAAACAAACACACAAGGACACATGAAAGAATATGCATACACAAGATTATTTAACCACAAATCCAAAAATAATTAAATGAATGTTGTAAATCCTGAACGCAAACATATTTTGGATATTGTATGTAATTATTGGCACTGGTTTATGGTAGAAATAAAATCTATGTCCAAACAAACAATCCATATCCACATTCTATTCAAATGACTGAATTCAACTTTTGTTGATTCCCAACTTCTTCAACTTCAAGCAGTTACAGTAGTTTGTTTTGTTCAACACTGTACATATGAAAACAGCCCGAATCATTACCTTAGCTATCAACACATAGACTCTTTTGACCAATGTAAAAGCACAATTCACCTTTTTTCACACAAATTGCAGATTTGTTGAACCCTTTTTGCAAAAACACAAGTCATGCTTTTTTAAACCCTCATTAAATGTACATCTTGTGAATTTCTTTGTGACTCCTTTAGCTTTGGAACGGACAACCAGAGTCCTCATTCATTTAGATTACTCAGTGGACATTTGATTTGTAGATCTGGACTCGGTAATGTGGTTTATTTGATTTAATGAACCTTTTGTGTTTAATGCTGTATTTAAAAAGAAACCATCCGTTTTTGATTTGATTTATGATTTTTGCGTAAAATACACTTGACTTCAATGAAAAACTTGATTCATAGTTTGGGTTTTGCTTACGTTGCATTTTGTAGCCGGGTTAGCAGGCTAGTCGGGTTAGCTCTCCAACTGTTCGAAGTAATATTTTTATTAAATCGACAGGGTAGAATTTCTATTATTCTCCGGTCTGGAGCCTTTACAGATAAAGTAGTCCATAGATATGAGATATGAGTTTACAGATAAAGTAGTCCATAGATATGAGATATGAGTTTACAGATAAAGTAGTCCATAGATATGAGATATGAGTTTACAGATAAAGTAGTCTATAGATATGAGATATGAGTTTACAGATAAAGTAGTCCATAGATATGAGATATGAGTTTACAGATAAAGTAGTCCATAGATATGAGATATGAGTTTACAGATAAAGTAGTCTATAGATATGAGATATGAGTTTACAGATAAAGTAGTCCATAGATATGAGATATGAGTTTACAGATAAAGTAGTCCATAGATATGAGATATGAGTTTACAGATAAAGTAGTCTATAGATATGAGATATGAGTTTACAGATAAAGTAGTCTATAGATATGAGATATGAGTTTACAGATAAAGTAGTCTATAGATATGAGATATGAGTTTACAGATAAAGTAGTCTATAGATATGAGATATGAGTTTACAGATAAAGTAGTCTATAGATATGAGATATGAGTTTACAGATAAAGTAGTCCATAGATATGAGATATGAGTTTACAGATAAAGTAGTCTATAGATATGAGATATGATCTAGTTTATACGTCCTCTGACGTTTTTTAGAAGCATGCTCAGAGCTTGCGTGCCATCTGCAAAGGCCTAAACAAAGCATTAGACAATGATAGGCAGCCACTACTGAAAGTGAGAGAAATACAGAGACTTCCAGAGCATCGGTCTGTCTGAATCATTTTGAGGTTACCAGCTCAGATTCAGCCCCGAGGGAGTGAGCACTTAACCCTTAACATTAGTCAGGTAGTTAATAAGTAACATTACTGGAGTTGTTCACTAGATGTGATGTAAGATGTTCTTGTGTTTGGTCATGCTGCACAATGTTACAGTTATTTCACTCATTCAAACTCTAAATCTTCTAAAGCTTTTGATAAGAAGACATTAATTAAGAGGAACAATGTACAAAGAGTTAATCATTTTTGCAAAAGCGCATCCACACGGTGATTCAAAGTCCACCTCACTATACGAATGAAAGGCAGTCTAAGATATAGATGTGGCAGTTGGGACATACAGTACCTATGGTTGCAGAGATGATGAGGTAAGAAATGGTGGTCCAGAATATTGCCATTAGTGTTCCTCTGGGGATTGCCACTGTTGGATTCTGGGAAGGTAAGGACAAAAGACACAAACATAACACTTTTAAAGAGTAACTTAACTCCATTCACACCTACAGGCAAGTTAGAGTCATCAATTAACCTAAAGCTGCATGTCTTTGGACTGTAGGAGGAAAAACATGCAGACTCCACACACAGCAGCTTGGATTGAACCCATGCACCTCTTGCTGTGATGGGCAGTCTTAACCACTACACTACCGGCCCAATACTACAATTTACTACATATTTTAGGATTTAATCGTTATTTAATCATATTAATTTAACATTTAGCGTATCATCTTTACTTTATTGTAAACCTGTATTGTTCTTTGATTTGATTGTGTCTCTTGGCATGTTTTCTCATGTATTGCTGTCTATTTATTTATGCAGAGCATTTTGAATAGTGATATACAAATACATTTCTTAAAAGTGTGAGTATTGTGAGAAATGTGAGATTGACATCAAAATAATTAGTGCAGGACTTCAGAGAAAACTAACATCATCTCTAAAAACTAAGCAACTATGGAATTGTATGAAATTGATCTTCAAAGTGGTGAAGTACAAAGTGTTGTCTGACCCAAGGAACGCATTCGACAAAGACAATACCAAGAAAGAAGCTAAGTGGAATGCCAGTTTAAAGACCTACCTGTCATTTAGTTATAGTCGATTTAATAATAATATTCTTGGCCCCTCAGTTAAGCAAAGGAACAAACAGCATTGAAACAAAATAGCACTAGATGTCCAACCTTTGCAAATGCCAATTTGTTGACATATAGCAAAGAAAGAAAATAACTCTGATCATATCAAAAAACAACTTTATTATGGCAATAAATCAGAAAACAATATGGATTATTACAAAAGGCAAGACAATCACATTACAAACACTATACTTATAAACAGTCCCATTCAATATTTACAGCAGTCATCAATCCCTCTGCCAATACATTCCACTTATTATAACATGACTCACTGTACTGTGGTGAGTTAATGAAAGCACTAAAGATCATCAAAGGCTGCCCCGGTTTCCCCCTTGTTCCTCACAGTATGCTTCTGCATCCCCAGATGTCCCTGTGCCTCGTTCAATAGCCTTGAGTCTGTGAGTCAGTTGGTGTCATATGGAGGAGTGTGTGCCCACTCTATTATGTCCCATCTTGAGTCCTTGGTAAAATGCTCTCCACCTTGAAGACAAGGTGCCAAATTCATTCTCAACCACCATTTATGACCGAGACTGCTGGAAGTTCAAAATCCTCCTCTCTTTTTTAAAGTTATGGCCAGGGTACGGTCTCTTCAGATACGTTTTCAGTCAGTGATGGCACATCATTCACAAGTCTCTCTGTCTCTCTTCCGCTTTAATTCTAATCAGCTGATTATGGGCGTTCGATTCTAAGTTAACCAACCACATTCAGCCACGACCGTTGACATAGTTGCTGTCAATTTTAAAACTGTTTACCTCTCTGCTGCTGTCAGTTGACATTTCAGTAAGAACCGATGCAACCCTCCACCCAATTCATCTCCAGTCTCCATCATATCCAGTGTCCTGCTCCTCATCCCATCATCTGATCTCCACCACCAGTGTCTAGACTCCGGGGGGAACATTCCTGATCTAACCACAGCATCACTACCTCATCAAGACTCTTTACTATTCATCTCATCATGCATGTGTCATGAATTATTGTTCCACTCTAACTTCAACTAGTAATCTGTTACCTTTTATATTTCAAAAGTAACCCTCCCAACACTGATTATAACATACTGCAATACATAAACACACTTCTCGCTCACTCTGTCTCTCCATCTTTGTATGTATTTATGAATTGGTAGTAATCATATATCAACATTTTAATGTAGCTCTATAAGAAGCCTGCAGCCACGCACCCCTTCCATAAACTCTCCAGGCCGATGAGGAGAGCATATCATCTGCATCGAAACCATTTGAGCTGAAGCAGGCCACCAAAGCACTTTTTCACAAATTCCCAGTACCTCCTCTGTCAGCTATGGGTATACCCATCTGCTCTGATAGGACCCATGACAAGGAAACTGCTAAACCCAAATCAGCCTAACTGGAACATAAGTGACTTAAGCAAAGACTGTGGGACATTCTAATGATGATTCTAACGTGATGTTTGCGGTCTAGACACGAGGTAAGACACAGTTGCAGTTGCGTCTATCCTATCCTCGGCTTATTTTCTGTAGTGTGTAGCAAGTGTAGCATTCCATCACTGCACAGCACAAACCGTTTTCTCTTTTTCTGTTTTTTCAACAGCAGCAACAAACAATTCTCTGGTCATATAATATGGCCTGCAGCTCAACATTAAACATTTTACAAGTTGTTACATTTTTACTAATTTAGCGGCTGGCTTGAAAGCTAGCTAGCTTGCTAATTCTGCCACGATTTAAAATGCTACACTTACAGAACATGAAAGCACCACATGAACTGCTGGGATTGGTTACTTTAACATTTAGTAGGACTGTTTGTAAATGACCGTTCATGATAGCCATTACTCTTGACCCTACTGTTCAATTGATTCATTACCGCAGTAAACATTTTATACATGAGTTTATAGTTGTAATTGCTAGATTTAAGTCTTCTTCAAAACAGAAAATGATGGCCCCATTTAGAGTAACATACTCTTTAGGGAGTAGCTACCTTGTAATTGACAGGTCGCTACCACGGTGTTGTCCGGTCTGGGTGTTTTTTGATTTCTTAAAAAATGTCTTATTCAGTGTTGTACTCCACTCTGTCGTGTCGCTTGTGGTTGGCAAACTAATGGGTGATGTCATGATGACTACTTGAAAACTGCCTTCATATACATAACCTCCAAATCAACCAAAAGCTAAAATATATTGTGATAGCCAAGATTTAACCAGTAGAAGTCAGTCGCTATGCATCTTTAAGATACAATATGTAGAATTAAAATATGTTGCACTAAAGTCTTGGATCTGAATCCATCAACGACAGTTTTCAGCTGAAAAAGTGTTTGGGGGGGATTACTACATACATATTGATCAAGGTTTGTGTGTATGTGCAGGAACAAGATGATGTCCGGGGCAAGCAGGCATGTTTATATACCACTGACAACAATGCATGGTGTGTTCTAAATTCAGGATTTTACAAGAAAATAAAGAAACAAAGAGAAAGAAACAAATGAACATACCTTCAGATCTCCTGAGATGTTAGCTCCTGCCAGAATGCCCGTGGCGGAGGGGAAGAAAATGGAGAACATGCCAAAGAAACTGCCCTCTGGTCCCCGCCAGCCAGGTACAAAGTTGGCAGCAAAGATATCAGCTGTTAAAGGTGAAATAGTTAGTTTATTGAAGAGCTCCTAAAGGGAAAGACTCAAAGATTGGTTATCCTTGATTTGTGTATAAACCACCATACACATATTAAATTGCTCTACACTGAAAGAGGAAACGTTGCACTGGCTTGCAGAAATATCATACTCTGAGCAAGGACTAAACAGTCACCTTTGTAGCTAAAGAAACCCTTGGCTTGTTTCTGTGGTGAAGCAGGAATGATCGTTCCAACAATGTAACTGACAAATGACACCATGATGACCAGGAAGAACAAAACCTGCGTCTGTGGAGGGCAGAATATACGGTAAACATATGGATGCAGACAGAAATTGACATGCAAGAACAAGCTAATGTATCTCACCACACTAATAAATAACCTTGGTCTTATCACACTAGCTAGGATGAACATGCCAGGTACCAAGCATGCTTGAAATAAACATAATGAACATTCTGAAGTGTCTACTGCTGCTGGTCTTTATGCTAACTTAAGTATTGACTGCTGGCTCCAGCTTTATGAAGGTATAAGTGGTATTGATCTACTCATCTGATTCTCTGCAAGAAATAGAAGAAATAATTAATTCTGTAACTTCTGCAGCGATAAAACATTCAGCACATCAGATAAGTCTTTTCATGTACATTTTAAAATCCCAACAATTTGTCATTAATCACGATGGCAGTTCACAATGGGCTCATATATTTGGTTGAGCTAACCTTTGACTCCCACGTCATGCCAGCCATTGAGATGCCTAGTAGACATGTGACTGTAATGATGCCAATGATGCGGATGTCATTGATTCGGTCCACCATGACGGCTCCATTTTCCTGAGAAAGAAAAAAATGTCAGAGAAATTCCAGGTGTGTTTAAAGAGAAAGAAAACTGTGATTACTGTACAGTATCATTGTAAAAGTTGCTCCACGTACATATTAACACACATCCTACTTACATACATGAGGTCTGTAACGGTCTCAGCAAAGCCCACAGTGTGCATGGCCACAGCTACAGCATTGGCAAAAGCAAAGATCAGACCAATGGACCCACCCAGCTCTGGACCAAGGCTGCGACTGATCAGAAAGTAAGTCCCACCTGAAGACAAAAGTGGGCGCAACAGGCAAAATGTATTATGGGAAACGTGTTCATCATGTAAGGAATGGCATTTAAAATTGTATACAATGTCCGATACAGCCCACGTTTTGTTTTTCTCATATTAATCCTTATTAATATCCTTTGTATTTTTGAAATATTTGTAATTTATGAAGTAGTTTGTTGTGTCACGCATGAGTCACTGAGGGAACAGACCTCCTTTGACCTTGCCATTGGTAGCGATGGCTGAGGTTGAGAGACCAGTGATCCCAGTTATACAGGAGGATAGCAGGATGATCACCCAGGTCAGACCTGACATAAAGACACACTGACTCTCTCATAGACTGACATATCAAAGAAATGTTTTGGTGAAATTTGCATCTACAATGGACCAAGCACACAAACAGGTTTTGTTGGACGTACCTATACCAGCTTGAGCAGTGATCCAAGGCAACCTCAAGAACAAGATCACCCCCCAGATGTTTAACATGCAACGGATCTACAAACAGACAGTTACGGACAGAAATTAACAAATACACAAGATCTGGTTAAACCAAGACTGCATTTGAAGTGCAACACCAACACCAGTAAAGCATGCCAGGGGTTCCTCAAGAGGAAACAACTCTTTCTAGCCTGAATGTCTTTATAGTGTTTTTCTCTGGCAGAGAAGTCAGAGCGGCTACACAAAAAAGTCCCTCTGAAAAAAGACCCTTTTCTCAAGATGGCCACATACATTAGTGCTAAAAAACAAAAGGTTCTCCAGCCTGAGCTCTAACACACTATGACGACTGTAGTGTAGCCTAACCTATTTGGCGGAAATGGTGCTTTCTTGAAAAAATGGAAATTATAGCCGACTGAATAGGGTTAAGACAGGCAAGCAGCTTAATCAGTAGAAGGTACAAGGTAGAGACAGTATAACATAGTGGTGGATGTACTTTCTTGCTTGGTAATAAGCTTTGAAGAATCTTCTTTAATCCACACCAATATAGTTGTCAAACAGGATTTTTCTGTTGTATAGATATAAACAATATAAAGGATTATTAAAGATAATTGAAAATAAATTAATAAGTAAAGTAATGACACAACAGGGACTGGAGAAGCCGAGGATCGGACCGCCAATCTTCTGATCTCTCTCTCTCTCTCTCTCTCTCTCTCTCTCTCTCTCTCTCTCTCTCTCTCTCTCTCTCTCACACACACCTTTGACCGCCCACTCACACATGAATGCACATGCAGGCCTTCAAACTCAACACGATTGAATAGATTATACCTTTGAGGTGCAGTACATTTCTGTTTATAAATTACAGGATAGGCTATTGAGCTTTGAAAATGTGTGTGTGTGTGTGTGTGTGTGTGTGTGTGCATCTTTTTAGAAGTGCACTTGTGTGCTTACATGCACATATATGTGATTGCTTGACCATATGAGCTGTGGCTGTTATTCAAAGTCATCTTTTAGGCTATTTTTGCTAAAATAAAGCAATGGGCTATTAGAAGGTAAAGACTTTGAAGGGTAATAGTGAACATTTTTTTAAATGCTTTAAAGGGAAAATTTACAGATGAGATTCTTAGTCTAATGCTGCACAAAAAATGCATTAAAATCAATATTGTTGCTAATCACTGACTTATATCAAACTGTGATAAAATTAAAATAATTTGGCATACAGAAAATACATTTTACTGGTGCTTTTTATTTATCTAAAAATATAGTGTCATCACCTCAAAAAACGTTCATTCAGTATATAGTATATCGTATTTTTATAGCAGTTTTAGTAGTGGAATCTGTCTTGTAAAGTACCAAGACCTTACCTACCAATCATTTTAAGTTCTACATTGCAGAAAAAATAACAATGCATCAAAATCTTAGCTTTTGCTAATTATTGACATATCTCATCATCATATTAAAAATTAACCCAGCTCTTAGTATACATCAAATATTTTAGTAGTAGTTAATAGTAGGTCATTATTATTATTAATTAACAATGCCATTATGTAAAAACATTTTCATTTAAATGGTTAAACTTCATTAGACTGCCACTGTATGACAAATGGTCGTCAGGTTGAGGTTGATATGAGAGTGGAGCATGATTATGCAGTGGCAGGGCTGTACATGACGCATACTGTAGTGTCATGTGTAGATGGCATGTTCATAAGGGACAGGTGGGCAGGCTACTCTTCTGGTTTCACAGCCAGATCCCTGCCTGTTTTGAAGAAGTGCGACTGATTAACGTGGCGAGATGTTAAGTCTTTCTGGATGCTCAACTCTGCACCCCTTGTATGCAGCTTGGATAACTTGTCCCATGTCTTTTTTTTACCCATTGTAAATTATATTAATGATATTTGATAATTGATAAATGATGATAATTGTGATTTTCAAACCAAAATACAACATTCAATATTTAAACTTAAATATGTTTGTGTTTTTCAGAAGTCTCCCAAATTGCCATGATGACCAAGATGAGTGTAAAGGGAAGATCTCCAAAGGACATTTATGTCCATTTGAGATTTATTTGTGAGTGTGATAATTCAGACTGTGCTTATCCAAATGACATGAAGTTTCACCAAGTAGTCCCAAATTGTAATTTCTCATCAGTGATGTTGCTTCAAAATACAATTGGCTGTCTTTGAATTCATTGTTATTTTTCTTTTACGCCTAGAGGACAAAAGTGTCATCGGAAACTGCACATTTTGATAAAAAGTCAATTTTATAATACATGAAGTCAAATAGGTTGGTCAGGTTTATTGGTTATCCTCTTTGGGCACCGTGTCATTGTTGGTGTGTAGTGAGTAGTATAAGGCCCATCCATGTTTTGGACCAATTAGAGATCAAAGTGTTCTTCGAGTTGGCTAAAAAGGCTGTTGGAGATGCTAGCCAAGTGACATACTTGGGTGAAGTGTGATTACTTTGCAAAGACTCAGTGGATTTTTTAGCACAGCAATTCATAAGAGTTTGCACAATCTAGCGTTTGGTAACATACAAAGTGTGACCAAAATGTGATTCTACATAAACATATTTGGTACAGGATCAGGAAATTGTCGGCAACAATGTACACTACGCAGGTTTTTTCGCACAAATCATTTTTGACATTGATCTAATGTTTGGGTTGTATCTCTTTTAGCTGTCATCAGCACATTAAAAAAAAAAAAAATTAATTTGAGACCATGACAATATACCTGAAGTCTGCACTGGGAGAGGATGGGTGGTGGTGGCAAGCAATACAGAATTAGCTGCCCTACCACAAGACTATAGACTGAACATGTTCTTTCCTTAAGAATAATAAATAATAAATATCTAATAAATGGGACTACAACTGCATTTTGTTGGGCAACGCTGTGTTGTACAATGACAATAAATTATACTTGAACCTTCCTGGTGAGACACTGATTTAATCCGAGGTCTTCATTTTATTGTAAATGGTTTAGGAATAGTATTACTGTAATGTTTGTTTCATGCATTACCTGATGTGCAAATTGAACAGAAGCGGATCTAATGATTGTGCAAAATTATTGCCAGAGAGTCAATCGTGCACAACTGCAGAAATCCCAAAATCCCATACTAGTCTAACCCGGCCTACCATGACTCCCTGTACCCAGCCAAAGCGAGTAGGTTCAGGTGGTGGCTCCTTCTGCTCCTCCTCGCCTTCCTCTGAGCTGTCTTCTCCTCTCATCTGTTCAGCTGTTGTCTCCTCATACAAGGGAGGTCTGGAATCAACCTAGTCAAGTAAAGTCTAAAATCACTAATCACACATTTACAAGTAACATCCTTTATCTTGAACTCAAATTCAGATAGTAACACACAACCCCCCCCCCCCCCCCCAAAAAAAGGAAAAAATGTATTCCTTGTGAATAGAGCACAATTCTGCATTGAGATTTTGTTGATAACCAACACTCGAGAAAGTAGACATTGTCACAGAAATCAAGAATGACACAAATTAGTTAAACATATAGAATTATCTGTTTTCAAGAATATTTTTGGGGACTTCTGTATTGCCTTTATTATAGTGCAGCAGGGAGAATGACAGGAAAGGGGAGAAAGAGGGGATGACATGCAGCAAAGGGCTGTGGGTCGAAGCTAGAGTTCATCCCAAACTTTAGTTCATATTTAATTAGTTTTTCATGGCGTTTGAAGAAAATTGTCCGTTGCTATTGGCAGACAATAATAAAATATATAAAGTATATAAAACACAGAAATGTCCAAACTTAAAATGCTATCACACACAAACAGAAAGTACTGTGGTAGCAGGACTAGGACTACACTGACACCTTTCCTGAGTTCGTCTCACACTAGATTTCTGAATTACAAACTTTTCTAAATTATTTCTAGTATCAGTTAGTAGCAAGTTGTAATCTTGTACCCAAAATTCTATTTTACAACAGAAACTTGGGCTAAAAGCATCTTTGTTTATAGTAATGGAGTCATATTGTCAGGTCAAGGAGAGATAGATGACCTGAAACCTAAATAATGTATCATGGGAACAGAATTAGTTTTAGACCATTTGAAGCATATTCAGTGGAAATTAGACACTAAAATTGTGAACAAAGAAAATACTATATTATTACTGACTATTCAACCGGCATTTCTGTTGTTCTTTTTCTTAATTTTAGTAATTTGAGAAGAGCAGAGACTCCTCACCTCAGGGTTGGCATGCAGCTGGTACAGAGATGGCCTGAAGCGCCTCTGTCGGCCGAACACCTCTGTGTTGGCGTAGAAGTCATAGTGTGGCGGGGCGTCCAGAGTCTCATAGCCAGTTAGAGCATCAGATCCAAGAGATGCTACACTGCTCCCATCAGCATAGCAGTGATAGTAGCCCGACTCATCAAACCCTCCAGGTGTTGCCTTCGCATTGACTACTGACAGAGGAAGTCTGGGTCTGAATGCAGCCATGTGAACACCGTTGCTGGTTTCTGGTAACTCCATTCAGAATGGCAGATTTGTGTTTTCTGTATTTAAGTGGATTGCAACTGCAAAGACAGCTAAGACAGTGAGTTTTGTGTCAAATCTTTTCTTCAACAGCTGTCGAGGTGAGGCCATTCTGTTATTTAAGCTGTATGAAGGAGGCGTTATTGCTAGGGGTGGTTTTATGCTGTGTTTGACCTTTACCAAGAAGGAAGAGCCCGGGGCAATGTCAGAAGACTAGTTCACTGAACAGTTCAACAAGACTATTTACAGGAACTATTAAGCATGGCATGGAAAATCCCACATATCACGATCAACCAAAAAATCCTTCTGGACGGAGCTGGCCCAGGAAAGAAAACGTTACACGGATCATTCAAATAAAGAAGTATTTATTAAATGTTGTGTCTGAAGAGTCTAAAATTACAACATTTTCCTTTTCCAGAAGCTCAAATAGTGCAGAATTATCCGATTTGATGAATCATAGCCAAAGTATTGATTTCTTCTTTCCACTTATCTCCTCTTTATATTATGTTAGGCATGTGTCTTTGTTGTTGTGCATATCTATGTTGAGTTTAGATCAGTTTGCATGAAGGCCCTTGATTTTGTTTCTGGTTATACAATCAAAATGATTCATCTTTAATTTCCAGAGGAGATCACACAAACCAACCTGTAAAATAACCTTGACTGAGAACACAATGGCAACAATGTATACTTGTTAAGAAAATACTATTTTATTTTATTGTCATTATAATTATTGTATTTATAATTGTACACCAGGAGCTTATATCGAAAAATCTGTTTCTCCTTAAAACAAGAACAATATATATTTGTTGTCATAAAACAATGTCTACCAATAGAAAATTATAAAATGATATATTCTTATTAGTGCTGGGCAAGTTAACGCGTTATTATTGCGTTAACGCATTAATTCTTTAACGCCGACAATTATTTTATCGTGCGTTAACGCAGTTGTTTTTTTTATTAACCCTTACATACTGTTTTGACATTTGACAGCAGTAAAAATACCCTAAACGCAGTGGCGGCTGGTGGAAAATTTTCTTGGTAGGGCTGTGCCACATCCAATCAATTTCAGCAAACATCCCAGAATGATTTAATGCAAACAAATTAAGGTATCAAACACGCATTACTACTTTGCAGTTAAATATTTAACATTCATTCCAACACGAAAAAAAGCAGTAAATAACACTTTGACAAACACGTCATCTTATTTTAGTCACCCTCACAGGGAATTCAGTATAATATAATATATATATCATATAATATTCAGTATAATATAATAATATATATATCATATAATATTCTGTATAATATAATAATATATATATATATCATATAATATTCTGTATAATATAATAATATATATATCATATAATAATATTCACTATAATATAAAACACACACACACATATATATATATAATTATTTATATATAACTATATATCCATTTCTCAGACAGGTGCTTCATATCCCTCACTCCCTAACTGTCCATGCTGGTTCTGTCCCCGTTGTTTTAAAAAGCTAAATAAGTTATTAGCATGACTGCATCCAGCAAGCCAAACCTGTCTGGTGTACAGCTACTAGAGAAGCTTCATGTACTGCTTCTCTTTCCTGCTAGTCTGCTGTCTGATTGTGAGGTCAGGCTGATCTGGGATCAGCTCTTTCAGTAGTTTCTCCTCTCAGTTCTCCTCTCAAACGGGTCTTGGAGGAGCAGTGCTCGCGCTGGCGCTCAGACTAGTCCTGACGAGAACGCGCAGCTTGGGGCAGAATTAAATCTGCCCCAAGCTGAATCTATTTGAGGACGCTGATTGGCTAAATTGTATGTCACTCATTTATATCTTTAGTCAGCATTAAAGCATCATTGGCTAAACTGCTTTATAGACCCGCCTCTTTGGGGCAGTTTCTCCAGCGCCCCAGCAGCTGAGACGTGCACACGCAGAGAGGAGCTGCAGACAGGCAGAGAGGAAGTGCAGGAAAAGCATATATTTACCGCAGATATCATATTTTACACATATTACTGGGTGATTCCATGTTTCAAAAACACAAATATTGTCAATTTGTATAGTTTATTATAATTATTATTTATTTTATTTTGTATTATTTGTAGCTCATGGGGGGGCGGCGCCCTAGCGCCCTCTATGGACCAGCCGCCACTGCCTAAACGTCATTCTTTTAGCCTGAAATTTGATGACTTTTCCTAAAGTGACCCAAAATACACAAAAATTAAAATATTTTAAAATGTTATACTTTTGTACAGGTGCTACACATTTTTGTACACTGAGGCTGTTTTGGGTCAAATTTGACCCGTATCTATTGAGATGGATTTTAGATCTACCAGTGTGGGTCAAATCAAGGAAAATAGTGGTTTTAGGGAACCTTGAAACTGTGAAAGTGTTCAGGCCATGTTTGTGTGTATCTTTTATGGGACAGTGGTGACAGAGTTCAAGGGGGACCTCGACACTGTCACGAGAACTGTCTGTGTTCCCACAACACTTGCCCAGGTTCCCGCAGAGACAGACACCTGCTGGTCTTTGAAGGGGCATGGGGGAGCCTCGAAACAGTGAAATAGTAAAACAACGCAGGAGTGATCATGGTGCACAAAGGGAACAGAGGTCATCCACAGGTCAGAGGGTGCCTTGTCACAGACACAAGATCTGCACCTACAAGCACCTGCAATATTATCAAATAATCTATAAAGTAACACATTATAATCAATTTGGGTTGGGAGGGTGGTAGGAGGGGTTCATAACATTATAAAGGTACCTGAGCTGCCATTTCAGTGACTGACATGGCAGCAAGATTTAGTGTGCAACAGGCCCTTGATCTGTTCTTCCAAGACGAGGAGGTCGACAGTGATTTGGAGGATGTGTCAGAGCAGGAAGACAACGTGGAAGAAAACTCTGATTACAGTCCCTCTGATGAAGATGACTCTGATGGAGAGGAGCAGGCAGCAAGGCAGACGTTTATGTCGAAAAACAGTGCTATCTGTTGGTCTTCACTTCCACATCAAGTTGCAGGCAGGATGGCAGCGGGAAATGTCATTCGAATGAGTCCAGGACCCACAAGACTGGCCATCTCCCATGCATCTGACATTTTGTCAACGTTCCAGCTCTTCCTCCCTCCAGCCATTGAAAAGATTGTCATTGCAATGACAAACTTGGAGGGGATTAATCGTTATGGTGAAGAATGGAAGACCATGGATGTGACCTACATGCCTACATTGGGCTTCTAATACTGGCTGGTGTGTACAGGTCCCGAGGAGAGGCTGCTTCAAGTCTGTGGAACGCTGAGACGGGAAGGCCTCTCGTGATATTCCACAATATCATTGACATATCAACCTACAATGCCTTTGTCATAAGGAGTGAGCTGAACCCTACCTGGAGGGCAAGCAAGAGGAACTGGAGGAGGTTCTTTTTGGAGGAGCTTGGAAAGGCCCTTGTGACTCCTTACATGCAAAAGCGACAACACCTTCCCCACAGCAGCTTCAGCAGCATTGGTAAGGGCAGTGCAGCAATCTGAGCCTGGCCCTGATCAAGAAGCCAACACAAGGGGACAGAAGAGAAGGAGATGCAACTTCTGCCCTGCAAAGGACTGCAAAACAGGGACAACCTGCTGCAAATGTGGGAAACACATGTGCAAGTTCCACACACGTAAAGTCTCCTACCACTGCTTTGAATGCAGAGACTAGTTCATAATAAGCATTTTATTATGTAATGTTTTGTGTTAAGTGGTAAATGTTGAATTAATATTGATAATTATAGTTTCTTATGATATAACAGTGAGGACAGTGTTTAATGGTTGCAATGATTAAACATGGTTATATTATAAATTCTAACAGTTCCAGAATGTTCATACCATTTTCAAATTCAATACAATATATTTAAGTCATTATGGCTTTTATGTTTTTGTGTCTTATGTAAAACAGGACATGATAATGTGTAATAGTATATGTTTTTCTCAAAAAACGAATGTTGTAAAACTTAAAAAAATACACTCTCCCTGCTCTCTGAAACATTTATTAAGGATTAATGAGACATAAGCTATTTTAGACATTCTAAATAGATCTGTAGTTTAAAATTTGGTATAGAAACTTACTATGAGGGAATTCTTAGTCTGGGTCAAAATTGACCCGAATCATACTGTGAAGGTTTCAAATATAAACAGTATGTAAGGATTAAGCGAACATTTTTAACACAAGAACCAGCCGGCTGTCCGGCCGGCAGCGAGCGGTGAACAGCTGTTTGTGTGGCGTTTCTTCCTGTTTCCTTCACCTACACTCCCCTGGGTCCTAAGTCCCTCCATTCACAGCTTCTTATCACCCTCTATGTACCAACGTACATTTATAACAAATACCACACATATTACGGTAATCAGCGTTGCATATGTGTCTGACCAAAATACCAAAAAAAGCAAAAAATAAATGATTCATTTAAATTTTTTTGTTCGAGTTTTTAAAGTGTTTTTGTTTGGAATATGTATAATAAGCATATCATTTAGTTATCGCTACTGAGAATTTAACAAACAAAAAAACATGACGTAGATAGGTTTGCAGTTTCCAAGGTGTATATTTCAACTTGCATCTCTTACACACATGAAGATAAAGTTGTGAACACCGGCTGAATATCTATTATCAGAATCATAACTGTATTTTAACTGCTACTGTGTAAAGGGAATACTGCTGTTAAAAATAACCTTATTTGTTTAAAGTGTTTGCAAACCAAATGTTATTGCACTTTTGTTCATATAGCAGTACTTTTAAAATAAAAGTGCGCAATACACTACTTTTGAATTCATTATTGAATTTTGCGCATAACAATGCGATTAATCGCAGAAAAATCATGCGATTAATTGCGTTTAAAAATTGTAATCGTTGCCCAGCACTAATTCTTATAAGTAGTTACGGGAAATGATGTCACAAAAAAACCGTTGCCATAACGTGAGAAGGATCTAGTTAAAACAAGGAACATTTTACGTTGTTGTTTTTTTGTCATGGAGACAGCAATACACTGCCCTATTTTCCATAGACGACACAAGTTTTAAAATAAACATGTAATTTATTATACTGCATTACATCATAGGTGGAACACACTGACAGGCCCATATCTTTGGACTTCACAACACCCTCGTAATTAAAGGGGACCAATAGCATGATCATATTATGATGGTCTGTCAATTACAGTTATCTGCTGCTATGGTTAACCGACGGCATTAACTGTTCATTTACACGCGAAGGATAAATATTTAACTGCATGTTAATTATGAAATACTGTAAGATACTGTTGTAAATCCACTGTACATCTACAGCAATTCATTACAGTGTTGTAATTGACAGGTCGCTACCACAGTGTTGTCCAATCTGGGTGTATGTGTTTTCCTCTTATAGCTTCAATCCTTTCATAGTGTGTTTTAAGATAACTGTCACCTTTTTGGTTGCCTTAAATAAAAACGAGAAGCACTTTAATTCATAAATGTGATCTAACAAAGGGCAAATATTAACCATATATGTTGTTTATATTGCTTGTAATTGGGATGAAGTAAACATATTTTGAGTATTTTAACATAAAATAGTTTAATTGTGTTGAATTAAAAAAAAAAAAATGCAGCAGGTCCACCAGACCCACGAACACTGGCTGTATAACAAAAATATGAACACCATACAAGGGTTAAAATTGTCACATGTGATGTGTCCAACTGTCATTCCTTGATTTTTCTCAGGGGTTCCTCCATTAGGCTTCCCTGTGTAGACTTGTAAGTTCCAAGCATATGAGGACGTGGCATCACAGGCAGCCGAGATCCTTATACCATATTTTTCAGGTTTAGATGGTATATACTACCTAAAGGGGCAGCGGCCCCTAAATGGCATTGGCTGCTCATCAATGGTGACATTAGGCCCAGGGTTGTAAAACAGGGGGAGGCGGTGCACCCACTTGTCCCACACTGTCCTGATGGCAGCTAGCTGGTCTCTCTGCCGTCGAGCTGGTCTGTCGTCTCGGTTATCAAAGCGGATAATCTTGGAAATTATGTGGAAGTTTTCCAGAGACATTGTTGCACGGAAAAGTTCTCTGCTAGTTTCTGCATCCCACAGGGATTCTGTGGATTACCCTTTGGACCTGAAAACTCCAGCAAGGATAAGTAGGCATGAAAATGGGTTTGGTCCATCTCCTTCCACCTCTCTCTAAAAACACACCTTCTTTCTAAATTAGTGCAATCCAGAACAATTCTCTGGATGGAATCTGGGATGAAAAGGTCAAAAGAAGACTTGATGTCCTGCACATGAGTAACTGCCATCCATGTTGGCCCTGGTTGCATCCTTATCACATTGGCAGCCCTGCGGGGTGGCTCATTTCTTGGGCAAGAAGACCATTAAATTTCACAATTTTTTGACATCCATATTTCTTCACTTGCTAGCTGATGACGGGCTTGTTCTGGTCCTGGAGCGGGATGCTGACGGGCTGGTCCTGTGGCTAGTCTTTGTTTTGGAACTAGCTGATGCTCAATCTCATCCTCTTCTTCAAAGTCACTGTCAGCCTCTGAATTTTTAGAAATGTGATCCTCACATTCTGAAACCTCTACATCAGGGGTCGCCAATAGGCGGACCGCGGTCCGGATCTGGACCCAGACGCTGTCCTATCCGGACCCGGACGTATAATTGATGGATAATTGAGAATTATACATTTTGGCGGAGCGCTTCTGTTTTAACCTGCGCATCTTTTCTGGCCTTTACGGCACTCATTCAGCAGTTCAGGAAACACACCGACCAATTACATGCATTGTAAATAATCTCACGTGACGCTACTCAGCCAATCGAATGTTTATTACAAAATGCATCGTGAGTCGAGTGAGATCACGCAGACAGGCGGGAGACGGAGCGAGAGCAGTGAGAGAGAAGCAGTGAGAGAAGTGAGTAAGTCGGAGAACAAAGTTAACATGGCGTGCTCTAAAAAGAGAAAGGTGGACCTCGAAAACAGCTTTAACAAAGAATGGACGGACTCGTATTTGTTCATTCTTCCTGCTGGCGCTACTAAACCACTCTGTCTCATATGCTCAGATACCGTGGCCATTATTCAAAGCGCCAATGTGAAACGAGACCAAACATACCCACTCCAATCCGAACTGAGGGCACAGAAAATAAACCATTTAAGAGTCCAATATGAACGTTCCACCAGAATATTAACACATTCATTCACTGCCCAACGACGTGCTTACGAATGTTCCCTGAAAGTTGCTTGGATTTTGGGTCAACACATAAAGCCATTCACTGATGGAGAGGTTGTCGAGGAGGGCATGAGTGCAGTAGCTGGAACTTTACTTGAGGGGAAACAAAAAGAAGAGTTATATGAAAAAATCAAGCAAATACCTGTCAGCAGCCTCAGACACAAGGCTCATCTTTATAAAATCAAGCACTTTCTTTTAAGATGTAAGTTTTTCAAAAGTTCTTTTTTGTGTATTTTATTTTTAGATGGAGCCATTATTTTACTTGAAATGAGAGAAGAACATTTATTTATGTATTTCTATGTATTATTTATAATCCATCCAGTTAAATTTGAAAACAGAATAATAATTGTTAAAATATAATTGATGTGTACTTTCTTTATTTGATTTGACAGTTGTTGACTACACAGAGACGTTACTACTACTAGACTTCTTGAATATATATATATATATATATATATGGCACTAAGTGGCGCGAGTTAGATATTATTGTAATGTTCCGGACCTTTGCCCGAGGAGATTTTCTCAATCTGGACCTTTTGGAATTTCAATTGAAGACCCCTGGTCTACATCATCATCAAAAGCTTCTCTCTCTTCCAAAATCAATTGCAAGGCCCTCTGAGCAGAGAATCTTTTGGCTATCTTGATCAGTTGTGATAAGGAACCACACTGGCAAAGCTATATTTATTGGGTCCCGCCCCCAATTTGCAGCTGGGATAGAGTATGAGCAAATAAAGATTGGTTCCCGCAGGTAAAATGTGCGGGAATGTGAGAGCAGACAGGTGTTCGATGCTTGAATTTTTCAACAATGTTGCAACTGTTACCACCTGGCTCAAGGCCGGCAACAAAAAGGGAGGCCACACAGAGATCTAAACCAAAAACAGTTTATTTAGCTACACAACTGCCATATAATGCACAACTGATGAGGCTGGTGCAGCAGACCCTGCTGTGAGAGAGAGAGAGACTCCCAGAAGGCCCGTCTTTTAAGCCTTCCTGGAGGCTCCAATCAGCTGGGCTGATTGGTGCAGGTGAGTGTCCCAGCTCCTCCCACCAGGAAACTAGCGGCGAGCAGGCCCACAGCCTGGTAAGGGGGAGGGTCGTCACACCCCCTCCCTTAAGATTGGGATCCTCACTGCAGGTAATCTCAAACATGACCCTCCAGAATCCTCCCATCTGCAACTTTGGTACCTGAGAAGCAATTTAAGAGAGGAGAAAACCAGAGACAGAAAGAAAGAGACACTGCAGGGAGTAAAATACCGCAAGTTAACTTAAACAGTTACAGCTCGGGACAAGGCATCAGCCACTGTATTTTCCGTGCCTTTTACATGACGTACATCTAAATGATATGGCTGAAGGAAAAGACACCAACGCATAAGCCTTTGATTTGGGTTTTGAAGTGAGTGGAGAAAGGTTAGGGGGTTATGATCAGTATATACCACCAAAGGTCTTACTCCACCACCCACGTAAACCTCAAAATGTTTCAATGCCCAGATCAGTGCCAGTGCCTCCTTTTCAATGATGGAGTAATTTAACTGGTGTGAGTTGAACTTCTTAGAAAAGAAACTCACCGGGCAGTCAGCACCACTTCCATTATCCTGCATTAATACAGCCCCAGCTCCCACCTTACTAGCATCCGCATACAGCGAAAACGGCTGGTCCAGCTGGGGGGCTGCTAAGACAGGGGCAGAACACAACAACAACTTGGCAGTCTCAAAGGCTTTCTGACAAGTGAGAGACCACTCAAACTTAACCTTTGGGCTAAGAAGAGACGTAAGTGGGGAAACTACTGTGGAAAAGTTTCTACAAAACCCACGATAGTATCCAATCATACCCAAGAAACGAGAAAGGTCTTTTCTTGTAGTTGGAACAGGAAACTGATCAACTGCCAACACCTTTGCTCTTACTGGGCGTACCTGCCCTTGTCCAACAACTTTTCCGAGGTAGGTTACTGTTGCCTTAGCAAACTCGCATTTAGCCAGATTAATGGTCAGACAAGCCCAGGCGAGACGGTCAAACAACGCTCGGATGCGCTGAAGATGAGTCTCCCAAGTGTCACTGTAAATCACTACGTCATCCAAATACACTGCACACCCGACCAACCCGAACACCACCTTGTTCATTAGGCGCTGGAACGTGGCTGGAGCGTTACGTAACCCAAATGGCATAACTGTGTAGGAATACAAACCACTGGATGTAACGAAGCTGGCGATCTCTCTAGCTCTGGGAGTTAAAGGAACTTGCCAGTAACCTTTAAGTAGGTCAAACTTACTGACAAACTTAGCAGAGCCAACCTGGTCCACACAATCCTCCATACGTGGGAGTGGAAAAGAGTCTGGCTTAGTCACCTGATTAACCTTTCGGAGATCAGTACATGGTCTAAATGTTCCATCTGGCTTCTTAACAAGTAAACACGGGGAAGACCAACTAGATGAACATGGCTCCGCAATGTCATTTTCCAGCATATATTTGACCTCTGCTTCTAAGTGTTCACGTTTATCTGGAGACATCCGATAAAAGTGTTGTTTAATTGGCTGGGCATCTCCCACGTCAATATCATGTTCCATAAGATGAGTACGAGAAGGGGTGTCAGCAAACAGGCAGGGATAACCTTCAATAAGATCCACCAACTCTGTTCGCTTTGGTTCAGGTAAATGTTTCAACATTACCTCCAGATTAGCCAGTGACTCCGAGTTTTCAAGACGTCCTTTCAAAATTACATCATCTGGTGTATAACCCTCTTCCTCATATTCCTCTGTCAGATCCAGAGGTGGAGATGAATGACCAACTGGAACCACTGCAGCAACAGAGGCAAACCCCGACCCAGGACCTGGCACCAGGGAGCGAGCATAGTAGGGTTTTAACAAATTAATGTGGCAGAGCTGCACAGACTTCTTTCGATTAAGGGTCGCGATCAAATAATTTAGGTCAGACACTTTTCGGGTCACTGTATAGGGACCAGAAAACTTAGCCTGGAAAGGAGAGCCAACTAAAGGCAAAAGTGCCAGAACTTGATCACCAGTACTAAATTCACGGTGTTCTGCACGTCGATCATACAGACTCTTCATTTTCCTTTGAACTGCCTGTAGATTTTCTTTTGCCATTTTATTTGCCTGGTACAGCCGCTGCTTAAAACCATTTACATGATCTATTAGGTTTTTTGGGGCCTCCCCAGCTTGCCAGTCCCTGTGTAGGGACGCTAAAGGACCTTGCACTGTGTGACCAAAGACCAAGTCATTGGGACTAAAACCCAAGCTCTCTTGAGACACCTCCCTGGCTGCTAACATCAGCCAAGGTAACCCCTCCTCCCAGTCACGGTCCAACTCAGTGCAATATGCACGGAGGAGGGACTTCATCGTTTGGTGAAACCTTTCTAGAGCCCCCTGGCTCTGGGGATGGTACGCGCTGGACTGAGAATGTTTAACATTTAACTGCTTCAACACTTCTGCAAACAACTTTGAACTGAAGTTAGACCCTTGATCAGATTGGATTATTTTTGGGATGCCAAAAATAGACATAAACTGTGTCAGTGCCTTTACGACAGACTTCGTGGTAATGTTTCTGAGAGGATATGCAGCTGGATAGCGTGTAGCCTGACACATTACTGTGAACAAAAAGTTACTACCAGCTTTGGAGCGTGGCAAGGGACCAACACAGTCAATGATCAGATGCTCAAATGGTTGCTCAGCAACTGGAATAGGATACAAAGGAGCAGGCTTTATTGTTTTATTTGGTTTTCCAGTCAACTGACATACATGGCAAGTTTTAACGAAAGCAGAAATGTCTCTTTTCAACAGAGGCCAGTAAAAGTGTCGCTTAACTCTATCATAGGTTTTTCTTACCCCTAAATGACCTGCAACTCCATCATGAGCAGTCTGAAGTACACCAAGTCTTACACTAGAGGGCAAAACAATTTGTACAGTTTCTTCCCCCATAAAACCCTCTCCCTGGGGAACCCATTTTCTCACCAACAGGCCATCCTGGAGAAAATACCCATGGGCTGAACTCTCCACCTCATCATCCTGGAGAACTCTGTTGTACAGAGCCTGAAGTGTGGGGTCATGTTTTTGCTCTTTCAGAAGGTCACTGCAAGACACAGGCAAGGGGAAAGCAGGCACAGGAAACACAGACATTCTTTTCTTATCTGAATGTTCAGAACCGGAATCACCACGGGCTCGACTCATAGCACGTGTCACTGCACAGGTGGGATGTACAGCAGATGGTGTTTTGGAGGACTCAGGCTGGGAGACTAGAGTATCCACTGACGCATCAGGCCACACCCGATTGCCAGCCAGGTCATTTCCTAATATGACCTGTACTCCACCCATAGGCAATGAAGGGCGCACTCCCATGATCACATCACCTTGGACCAGATTTGATACTAGCGTCAAATTATGCTGTGGTGCAGAAAAGACAGTCAATCCCATCCCTCGGACCGCAACACTGGAACCGGCATCTGTTTCAAGAGAGAAATTCAACGCAGATTCCAAAATAAACGATTCCAGAGCCCCAGAATCTCTTAATATTTTTACAGGTACTTTTATGTCACTTCCTACAAGTGAAACATAACCATCGGACACGAATGCAGCATAACCAGGGTCAATCTCCTGCTGAGCTGCGGAAACTGGCTGTTCTTGACCTAAAACTGGAACTTCAATCACTGACTCTGACGAAGAAGGTTTCGTGTGTGCCTGCACGGCAGCAATGACACGGTCTCTTTCTTCAGCCCGCAAAGACACAGCAGCCGCAGATGGTTTTGCTGGTAAAAACCCAGGCTTTTTTTTTAACATTGGACACTCATTTCGCCAGTGACCCTTGCCAAAACAATAATTACAGACGCGATTGGGGTCCATCCTTCCCTGTAAACCCCGGTCTGCCTTAACTGAACTGGTCCCTTCTGACCAAAACCTACTGGGGTTAGCCCCCACATTCCTCTCTCGGAAGCCAAAATCTCCACGACCACGGTTCTCACCGAAAAACCCTTTATGAGTCAGGACAAACTCGTCTGCCAATCTAGCAGCCTCTGTAACCTTGCTTACTTTCCTTTCCTGAATGTAGGTAACAACACGGTCAGGCAAAGCATTTTTGAACTGTTCAAGCAAGATTAATTCCTCAAGGTCCTCCATAGTAGTAACCTGTGAAGCCGCACACCAGCGATTAAAGTTACTGGTTAAATCACGAGCAAACTCCATATGGGACTGCTTTTCTTTTCTGAGTAACCTGAACCGCTGTCGATACGCTTCCGGTACCAACTCATATATCCTAAGTACAGCAGCTTTAACCAACTGGTAGCTACCACTATCAGTAACACTCAAGGCTGAAAAAGCCTCCTGGGCCTTGCCAGTGAGCACACACTGAAGCAAAAGAGTACGCTCAGCATCCGACCATTTTCGTGCCTCTGCTAAACGTTCAAACAAAACAAAGAAAATGTCAGGGTCCCTTTCATTAAACTTTGGAACCAACCGTAAGTTAACAGCAACATCAAATGAGGGAAAAGCAGGAACAGGTAGTGCCGACTCTCCTACCTGGTGTGGATCAGACTGAAGCTTTCCTTCACTCATAAGCTCCAGCTTATATCGCTCCAACTCTAACTGTTGTCTTGCCTGAACATGGGACATAGTTGAACATAGTTCAGCTTCCCGAAGATGTGCATCTTGTCTTAACTTTTCTAACTCCACAGTATTTTTATGTTTCTCTTGCATTTGTAGTAAGATAAGTTCTTTTTGTTGCTCAAATGTCAAACCAACTCCAAGTCCAGTCAAAACAGGAGCCATTTTGGAAACTTTGACTGACTCACTCACACTGGGGGAAGCTACCTCTGAAAATGTATCAGTTTCTACAGGTGCCTTTTCAATCCCCACTATGACAGGCAACACTTTTTCCTCCAACAAGTGATCCTTTAATGTGGCCAACAATTTTTCTTTATTCAACTTTTTAGGAAGTTCAACACTGTAATGGTCCGCTAATGTCAAGAGCTGATCCTTTGTGTAAGAATTTAACAAATCCTCATTTGGAGACTGAACAAAGTCTCCAATGGAAGTCATTTTTTTCAGTTCGGATTTAAATAAGGAACCCAATTCCTCTGACTAACTGCCTAACCAGGTCTAGCTGAGTAACTCATCCCTAGTCTTCATGCAGGTTAGTGGCAGGATGAATTAAGCACAAAACCCAGTAACCCGGTTAACCTTCAGCAAGCTGAAAATCACCTAGACAGTCATGGAAGTGCCCCCGAGCTATTGCTCTAACCACGTACTGCACCAAAACAACAAACAAAAAAAAGAAAAGGGTCAATGAGAGACGGCCAGTGCCCCTCATTGCTTATGCCTATCAGGAAAAGGGTTCCGACTGACTCACCAGCCTGTACTACTAACGGCAGGTTAGAACACTCAATTTCAAAAATCTGTGTGGAAAACTCCCTTTAACAAAGTTACATTTAAGAATTTTCTAGTACCAACCTTTCCAAGATCCCGGACGAGCCCCCATTTGTTACCACCTGGCTCAAGGCCGGCAACAAAAAGGGAGGCCACACAGAGATCTAAACCAAAAACAGTTTATTTAGCTACACAACTGCCATATAATGCACAACTGATGAGGCTGGTGCAGCAGACCCTGCTGTGAGAGAGAGAGAGACTCCCAGAAGGCCCGTCTTTTAAGCCTTCCTGGAGGCTCCAATCAGCTGGGCTGATTGGTGCAGGTGAGTGTCCCAGCTCCTCCCACCAGGAAACTAGCGGCGAGCAGGCCCACAGCCTGGTAAGGGGGAGGGTCGTCACACAACCTTGTGCGGGAACGGCAGGGGCAGAAACACAAAACTCATACTCTCACACACACACACACACACACACACACACACACACACACACACACTAACTAACAGCAGGCCCAGACAGGAGGAAGACACAGGACCTACAATTTCCACACTTTTGTTAGCCCCGGGTCCAGTGGACCCGAACATCCTGTATGTAATGTAAATGTGTAGGGGGGGGGGTGTACAGTGTGTGGTCATTGAAAATGTGTTCTGATATATGTTCTTCACAGAAAATGAGCCACGGCCAATGAGTCTGAGTAAAAAAAAATAAGTAATCGTATAATTTTTCTTTTGGTTACTCCTCTCTTGTGTGAGGAATTTAAGTTTTAAAGCGCTCCAAATTAGGGATATTATGTGATACAGTGTATTTACTCGTAGGAGTGTGTTTGAGTGTCTGTGTGATCAGGTTTGAGGAATGTGCTGAGAGCGGGGGTTGGAAGAAGTGGCTGGGTGAGATGTTAGAGAGGTCAAGAGCCAAGGAGGGGCTTGTTGGACTTCAGCCAATCATTGAGCTGATCGATGAGCTGAGAAATGTAACTTTGGAGGGACAAAGGATCTTCGAATTGGGAGAGCTTTAGTCCTCCTGACCATGGGGCAGACAACAGTCTGTCGTGTGGCCTGGATGGGGCCATCTGGGTAACTTCTACCGATAACAGGCCTCACTTTCATGATATATATGTATGCATTTTGTTATTAATAGTGTGATTCGGTTTGTAACTGTTTGTAACTGCATTTGCTTTTATTAGTATATTAAATTCCTTTTGATTTAAACTTCAACCAGCTGATTCGGCCCTGCTTGCTGATGGAAGAAAGAGAGCAAAGGGGGGGCTGCTTCTTCTCCTCTGTGGGCTTCTTCTCTGTTTGAGAACTTTTGAACTTAACACTTGTCATGGATTTATAAAGAGCTGTAGGTTTGTGTGTCTATTTGACCAAGACCCCCCCCACACACACACACACACACACACACACACAGGCAGAGCAGAGAGGCCACAGCGGAGTTGAACTGACAGAATGAAAGGGAGCACCTCGGCTGCATTTATTCAAAATACAGCAATGCAGCACCTTCCCTCAGGGTTGTGCGGAGGTAGGGGCTTGTTTATCTCTGCTTTAGACTGTAAGCACCATAAAACATCAGAAGCTCACATCCCATTTCTAGAGCCACCACACTTTGAAAACCCCTGCTCCAACTCTGCAAATGTTTGATCGCAACTGTTTCCTTTCATGTTCAGCTAAAATGTAATGCAGGTTCAAACTTTAGTTAATGCAATACAAGCTGCTTAATTGTCCGAGACCTTTGTGTACACAGTCATTTACAACTATGTTTAACTCTCTCACACAGTGCATTTTATCACAGCACTGAATACAAAGCCACCGCTTCCAGGTAAGGGTGTGCACATACTCACGCACCCATACCAACACACACCCATGCTAAGTTTTCGGAATATAAATGTAACAGTGTGTACAAAGAGGGGCCAAGGTCACTATTCATCTAATTATTGCTTTCCATGAGAAAGCAGCGTGATGTACTAAAATGAACACATATTAACAGATATTACGAATGTAATATAAGACCTATTAAACAACACAGATAAGGGGAACAAGTCATAACCCTCGGCTACACCAGTGGTTCCCAATGCCTAGGTGCAAGTTGTTCAAAGTAAACTAAACAAAGAATTAATTATTAACATTTATTAGTCAGAGAATTCACATCAACCCCACAAAATCAGCACTTGGGGCATGAAGAAAGCTAAAAAAAAAAGGTACTCTAGAAAACAATTACGATGCTTTACGGTTGTGATGTATTGTATTGTGTATTGGTAGAAAAATACAAGGATTATAGAGACAATATAAGCCTCTTTCGCCATAGGTTCCATTTTAAGCAAGTTTAATACTGGACCCAGGTAAGATGGCCGCCAAAGGGTTCCATCCCGGGATGGAAAGTCATTACAACATGTCACATGAACTGTTTTATATCTATGTATGTACTTATGACAGAAACAACAGCAAGAAAAAATATATTGAATTAATCACACACACACAAAAAACACCCAAGATGTGTAATGCTGCTTCAAGTCTGTGGAACTCTACTGGACATTCTTCCAGAAATTTGGTGATGGTGGGCCAGAATCTCCCATAGGTGTTCAGTTAGGTTGCGATCTGGTTAGTGTGAAGGCCAAAGAATATGAATCACATTAGTGTAATACTAATCAAACCATTCAGTGAGCCTTTGTGTCAGTTTTGTGAAAATCTGGATTTGTTTCTCCCCCCATTCAGGTTTTTACCCGGGCGGTCCCAATGTGCACAACAGAATATAAAAATGAATATTTGCAAAACTAAATGATTATAAGTAAATGATTACAAGTAAAATGATGAGGGGAAAATAGAAATGAAGAGATTATGACAAAATACCTTTCCCTCAAAAATCCATCTGGTGTTCAACAGGTTCAAAGAGCAGTGTACAGTTCTTGTAGTTGTATTTTGTGCTAAACAACAACAATTGGAGAAGTGGCCTTAAAGGAGCAGCAATTGACATTATCAACACTAATATTTATATTATTTACATATTTACAGCAAGATGGCAGCCTCGGTACTGCTTCTGTTTTTGTTTATTTGTCTCGTTTACAGCTCTGCCTCTCTGATCACATTCAGCAGGGAGGAACTTTTAAACATCCGGCAATCCAGTAGTCAAACTTTTTTACCGTTTTTCATTGAACCAGAAGGTTTTACAGAGCTTTTGGTTGGAGGAGCAGCGGCTCTCCTCGGGATTTGCCGGAGACGTCGACGGGGGAAGCGAGCAGGAGAACTCGTTAACATCAGCGGGGATTCCGAACTGCGCTCCCGTCAATCCATCTGGCGAACGTCCTCTCTCTGGCGAACAAGATGGATGAACTGCTGCTCCTCAACAAAGCAAACACGGACTTCAGCAGATCCGCCACCCTGTGTTTCACTGAAACCTGGCTTGGTGACATCCTCTTTTCCCGGAACCCTCACATCGGAACAGGAAAAACTCCCCCAAAAAACCCTTTAACGGGGAAAAAAGAGGAAGAGACCTGTGGGAGAGCAACAGAGGAGGGATCCCTCTTCCAGGATGGACAGAAGTGCAATAGATGTCATGTGTAAGGAATGAACAGCATAACAGAGTTACAACACATTCAATGTAATTACAACACATTCAATGCATATGACAGAACCACGGCAGGAGGCAAGACCAGGTCCAGGTATAACCAGGATCCACAGGAACCTGTGAGGCGAGAAAGCACAGATACTCTGGTGAAGAAGCAGGTCAATAATGGTATCGGTAATATGAAATAGTAATGTGAGTAATAATAAAAGTGATATTAGCAGTTGGAGTCAGCAGGGCCATGGCGGGAGGAAGGACCAGGGTCCAGATGAAACCACGATTCATGGAAACCTGTGAGGAGATAAAGCACAAAGACTCCGGGGAAGAAACAAAGTCAGTAATGTGCGTTTAATGGTATCGGTAATAGGGTTAATAATGACTCCGAGGAAGAAGTAAAATTAGTAATGAGCATTAATGGGACATCAATTCATACAGAAAGAGATGAAGAAGAGGAGAGAGGAGCTCAGTGTATCCTAGGAAGTCCCCCTGTAGTCTAAGCCTATACCAGGTGAGTGTGTCTGCCCCAATTAAGGGTAGCACCAGGGACAAAAACACACTGGACCACTGCTACACTGTAATAAAGGATGCATATCACTCAGTCCCCCGTGCAGCTTTGGGACTCTCTGATCATTGTCCAGGGATGAGACTGACAAATGCTGAAAAGGGAGGAACGTTATCGACACAACATTTCTAGGGGGGGGGGGGGGGGGGGGGGGATTTTCATTTCATGATCTTTAAAATGTAGCATTAAGTGATAAGACCATATTTACTTTAAGCAAAAGAATAATTTATTATTCAGTTATTTATCACTATTTCAGCTCCAGTTGAACAGCTGGCTAGTTAGCTAGTTAAATCAATATTATTATTATCAACAACCTTTATTAGACAAAATCCATTTAGAACGAGGTCTCATTTTCAAAAGTTTTAGTCAAATAAAAACAAAGAAGCAAGAGTAGCGAGAACCATCGCCTGCAAATAAAGTGATTAGTTTTCATTGAACCCTGTTACTGTATGTCTTCATATTAACTTCTACTGTTACTGTATGTCTTCATATTAACTTCTACTGTTACTGTACGTCTTCATATTAACTTCTACTGTTACTGTACGTCTTCATATTAACTTCTACTGTTACTGTATGTCTTCATATTAACTTCTACTGTTACTGTACGTCTTCATATTAACTTCTACTGTTACTGTATGTCTTCATATTAACTTCTACTGTTACTGTATGTCTTCATATTAACTTCTACTGTTACTGTACATCTTCATATTAACTTCTACTGTTACTGTATGTCTTCATATTAACTTCTACTGTTACTGTATGTCTTCATATTAACTTCTACTGTTACTGTACATCTTCATATTAACTTCTACTGTTACTGTATGTCTTCATATTAACTTCTACTGTTACTGTACGTCTTCATATTAACTTCTACTGTTACTGTACGTCTTCATATTAACTTCTACTGTTACTGTACGTCTTCATATTAACTTCTACTGTTACTGTATGTCTTCATATTAACTTCTACTGTTACTGTATGTCTTCATATTAACTTCTACTGTTACTGTATGTCTTCATATTAACTTCTACTGTTACTGTATGTCTTCATATTAACTTCTACTGTTACTGTACGTCTTCATATTAACTTCTACTGTTACTGTACGTCTTCATATTAACTTCTACTGTTACTGTATGTCTTCATATTAACTTCTACTGTTACTGTATGTCTTCATATTAACTTCTACTGTTACTGTATGTCTTCATATTAACTTCTACTGTTACTGTATGTCTTCATATTAACTTCTACTGTTACTGTACGTCTTCATATTAACTTCTACTGTTACTGTACGTCTTCATATTAACTTCTACTGTTACTGTATGTCTTCATATTAACTTCTACTGTTACTGTACGTCTTCATATTAACTTCTACTGTTACTGTACGTCTTCATATTAACTTCTACTGTTACTGTACGTCTTCATATTAACTTCTACTGTTACTGTATGTCTTCATATTAACTTCTACTGTTACTGTACGTCTTCATATTAACTTCTACTGTTACTGTATGTCTTCATATTAACTTCTACTGTTACTGTATGTCTTCATATTAACTTCTACTGTTACTGTATGTCTTCATATTAACTTCTACTGTTACTGTATGTCTTCATATTAACTTCTACTGTTACTGTATGTCTTCATATTAACTTCTACTGTTACTGTATGTCTTCATATTAACTTCTACTGTTACTGTATGTCTTCATATTAACTTCCACTGTTACTGTATGTCTTCATATTAACTTCTACTGTTACTGTACGTCTTCATATTAACTTCCACTGTTACTGTAGAATAGTGGCCTATCTTCTATTTGCAATTAATATGCATTAAATCCAGTTCTATTATTTAAATTAAAATGATAATCTACTCTGGCTGTGGTCATCACAGTGAACAGTGTGTACAGTGTGATGAGAGGGCACGTGAGCCCTTGTTGCTGTAGTTCATCTCCTTGGAGCAGAGGCTGCATTCAGCATACCCTGCCTCATCAATGTATTTAAAACACTGTGACAGCAGGAAGCTGTACTCACGTCTGTTTAGACCTCCACCTTTATCCAGGCCCAGCTCCACTCACAGCTCAGCCCTGCTTCAAGCTGCACTACACAAACAGCCTCCTCTTCCTGAAGCTCTTTGACCTCATCATCTCATCAGTATCTGGGCCTCATCATCTCATCAGTATCTGGGCCTCATCATCTCATCAGTATCTGGGCCTCATCATCTCATCAGTATCTGGACCTCATCATCTCATCAGTATCTGGACCTCATCATCTCATCAGTATCTGGGCCTCATCATCTCATCAGTATCTGGACCTCATCATCTCATCAGTATCTGGACCTCATCATCTCATCAGTATCTGGACCTCATCATCTCATCAGTATCTGGGCCTCATCATCTCATCAGTATCTGGGCCTCATCATCTCATCAGTATCTGGACCTCATCATCTCATCAGTATCTGGACCTCATCATCTCATCAGTATCTGGACCTCATCATCTCATCAGTATCTGGACCTCATCATCTCATCAGTATCTGGGCCTCATCATCTCATCAGTATCTGGACCTCATCATCTCATCAGTATCTGGACCTCATCATCTCATCAGTATCTGGGCCTTTGATTCTACTTTGAGTTAAAAAAAACAACCTGCCAGCAGATCCGCCGGTGTTCTGGTTTAATGTTAACGAGTGATCACGTGAACTGAACCGGAACACGGGGGGGGGGGGCTTCATGTTTCATCACGTTACGTTTTTTCCTCCTAATTCGCGATAATGACGAACGTTAACAGTCGACAGAGTTCCGCATGTAGTGGACGTTAACTTAACCAGCAAGTCTGAACGGTAACGGAACATAACGTAACTTAAACTGTAACGGAGGGAAATGAAGACGCTGTAGACATCTGAACGCTGATTGGACAAGACTCGACACGTCACATCAAAGATGTTTTATTGTGAAGATCACGACATCACCTTTTCTCCTCGTCTCACTCCAATCGGAGAAACGCTGGCTGGCCAGTTCGACGTACTCTGCTTTTTATCGTTATGTTAGCGAGCACATACATTAAGACAATGATACGAGTAGAAGCGCTCCGGATAGTTACCGAGTCAGTGTGTTCACATGTACGCGATCGTCAGAGCCATACATAATATATACATTATACATAATCAAATGTTATAGAAGGAAAAGTAAAAAAAAATCCAAGGAATTATCAAATTAGACAAAATTGGAACAATAATTGATATACAAGATATGTGATATATGTTATATTAACTACACTTGAGTAGAAATTAAGTTTTTACAAATACATACCAGTTGTCCCAGGCCCCTCCAACAGGTGGTTTCCCTGGCCGTCACAGAGGACTATCTCTTCCTCTGTGCCCAGGTCAGTTTTTTTTACCTTCTGGGCAATGTTAGCCAGATTGGCCTCACGCTCTGTAAACTCTATATAGTGTTCCCCCATCGGCCCAAAGTACAGCCCCATCAACCATACCTATTGATATGCTCCTTTTGAGAGACAAAACTAATGTACAGAGAGAGAGAGAGAAGTTTAAGCAACTTTCTTTTCTCATTCAGACTTAACATACAATGGTTTTATGTTTTCAAAAATAATCCTAGAAGGTTGCCCTAAGTGCATTGTAATTATCCATGTTCAGCTCTGTATTTGGTTTAGGTCTAAACAAACTTGGAAAAAAATCTCCCAACTTGGGCGGGTGCAGGTCTTGGGCGGCTAGCAGACGCCACAGGCCTGGCTCCAAAGCGAAAGAGGTTAGGTTGGGGTTGGGGGACCGGCAGGCTTGCCGTTGCGGCAGGTGTTTCTTCACCGCAAACCTCGTATCTGTCCTGGACAATTATCCCTCCAAAAAACCCAGTCACACCGGGCACCAGGACAACACCAGTCTCGGATATGAGGTACAGACTTGCTGGTGTCAGCTGCAAATACAGAGATGAAAATATCTTTATGTCTGTTTGTTGGAGCCATAATGTAGTTTTGTTGTTTTCTTTTATTTTTCAGGGAAACACAAGGTGAATTTAGACATGCAGTTTTGACATTGAACACAGGGTGGCGCATTGACCTAAAAGTGCATATAGGTAAGTGCCTGTGGATGAGAATCAGGTGTGTGGACGTTTTTGACCGTGTCCGCACGTTGTCTCATCCTGTCGTGTGGTATCCTGTGGTGTTCTGTTACTAAGCAATTAAGATGCAAGATTGGACAATGCTGATTTAATGATATGGTGTCAATGTGCAATGGAATGAATGGATCAACGGATCGAAAGAGATACAGCACACTGGACAGTGATTTGTTTGTGGCATAGAATACGCGTCCGAACAAGTTCTCCCGTTCGCCCCCCCGGTGGCTTTAAGATAAAATTGGATATTGGATACTATACTGCTCTCTCATACACACAGATATGTGTATGAGAGACTTTCAGACCTTATCACTACATCATAATAATAAATTACCTTTACCTATTCACTGTGTCTCTCATGATTCAAATGCAATTTCAATGCTAAACCGCTTTCAGCTGGAGAAAACCCGATCACTGGCCCAAGTCAAACCACACTGGGAGCTCTGAAAGGTTTTTACTTAACATGGATTTTCAGTAATGGTTTAACTGATTTTGAAGATATTTTCAGATTTAACGTTATGTGTAAGAGAGTTAATGATTCCACTTGCCATCACTGGCCATTATTTGCTAATATTACTGTGAATTTAAGTTATTACTTATCCATATCATTTTCATATTATTTCCTCCTATTTCTGTCAATATCATTTACAACTTATTATCATTAGTTTCCCACGGAGACAAGTGTTTTGTGTGTTACATTAGCGCCCTCTGCTGGGCTCCTGCAGACTTGTGCAATTAGGCTCCCTTCCGCCATTTACAGGAAAATTGGCGGTAAAGCTCTAGAAAATACTAAAGCTTAAATCGACTAAAAATAAAATGCTCTGCTGGTCATATGCTTAATTTGAGTTTGCAAAGTCACTGAATGTGCTCAATAAATTAATGTCACTAAAATTCCAACCATATCATCAGAATTTGCGGTGGAAACTGAGGTTATCTCAACACAGAGTAGGATAACTTCACTTACATAAAACATACTTATACTCTAAGAATAACAGGTATTAAAGGAACTTATTAACATTTTATAACCTTACGTAATTGCGGAGCCACAATTACAGCCCCTTTCAATAAGTGTATTCGTCGGTGAAAGTGTTGAAACTAAGCCTTTTTGAATTTCTGGCACTGACGTTGAAACTAAAATACAAATATCGAAATACCTACTTTGTGGTGCGACATTATACATTTTTTAATAACCCAAAATATCCTAGAGATGTTGTCCATGGTGATGTCCATCTCCCGCATCTTCCATATCTGTCGACTAGCTCTGCTGAATTTACAATGCCCTCTGGTCTCCCCCTCAGGTGATTATAAGCAGTACTTTGAATTTCAGGCACTTTATTTTGAGTGCCAGGTAGTGACCATCAAAGTAAACCGGTAACGTTTAAACAATGCTTAATAATAACTTTTTATTTCCATTCTATTAAAATTAGAAAGCTGATCATATCCAACCCAAGTTACTGAATTTAATTTGAATCTGTATTTATAACAATCTCAAGTTGACATTACAGTGTTGAATTTTGTGTAATTGACCATTATTTAGTTTATTCCACATCCGCGTTTGTTTGTGCGCCAAACGTCTTTACGCTCGCCTAAGCTGTACGCTCTTGCACTGAAGTGCGCAGATATGGACTCCAGCCTGTTGCCCTACTTGGACGTTATACAGAAAATGTTACATAGTGGCGGTAGTGATGAGGACATACATAACCACCTGACATTTGAGCGTCCATCAGCAATATTCGCAGGTTTTGTAAAGACCACGGCTTGAAAAGACAGCGAGTGACGGAACAACAACTATCATCACTGCTCGCAGCTTTAATTTATTTATTATATTTTATGTAGAGTAGTTAAAAATGCAAACGGTAAATAAACTTGAAGGATTTTACAACAGAGCCAGCTATAAAGTCAAAGGTCGAGGTAAATCAACACTTTTTACAGTCAGACTCGTATCAACACTACAGCCTGAAACATTCACCCAAATAATTTAAGAAGCCTTGCTTAAATAAATAAATTGATGCTTTAATGAATCATTATATACAAATAATTCAGTGTTTGCACCCATTGCCAGTTTATTCACGTTCAATTGTGGGAAAGTGGCAGGAATCTGACTTTATTAAAGTCATTTATTATGTTCATTATTTAAAATATTGTTTATTAATGTAATTTAGCTCTCCTTAAATTGATTGCTGAAGCCGACGTATTTGAAAACGTGCAACTTTTACTTTGAAGGCGAGCTGTCTCTGACTCTCGACTTCCTTGACTAAATTTTCATTATTAAAGTTGGATAATGGAACAAGCTGATGTTTTGGTGCACGTGTTCATTCAATGCGACAATAACACAGACTAAACGTTAACCGCGTTTAGGCAGCATCGGCTATGAACAACGACCTCACACGTAGCACAATACATTCACATTAACACAAGCAGACCAATGAGATTATTAATGCCCCTAAACTGACATTGTTCATTATACAACGTGAACAATGGAAAATGAGTTGTACTTCGTGCACAGAAATTTATGCGAGTACAAATTGAACGGACTAATTCACTTATCCTCTTATGCCTTGTTTCAGATGTCACAAGTGATAAACGTAGCAAAGAAAGCAGTGACATTAGCAGATATAATGTGTAATGTGTGTGGCAGTTTCACAACAGGATTAAGAAAAAAAAGAACAGTGCTATAGAAGTGGTAGTGGTCTCATCAACACTAGGATAGAAGTAGTTGAAGAAACAGTTCTCTCAGCAGCTCACATGTATTTCTAATGGAAGGATGGTGTGGGGCAGCTCCTTCTTACTTCAGCCACAAAGTGACGCCTACTGGATGAATGTTGTAATGACAGTTTGTGTGCTGTAAGTTCTTGGAAAGTTGGTAGAAAAAGTGTAAAGGAAAGAGAAAACCCGTATAAACCAAGTATTTTATGAGAGTACGTTTTTGTTGAACAACTTGAATACTTGAAATCATCTTTAAAACTAATGAGACTGTGTGTATTTTGAAGCAATAGGTTTGGAAGACCTTATTCGAATGAAGTATTTGATTCTAAACCTGTGTGTTCTGACCCTGATTCCCGATGATGTTAAGCCTTTACTTCCAGCTGACTCACACGTTTAGTTTTATTTTGTATTTTTTTAACAGTTGTTTACCCACATTTCTTTTTACTTAGTTCACTTTTTCTCTTTACACAGCTCTCTGTACAGTTCATCTCACATCCAAGATCAACCGATGCAACCATTTCTGTCTGAGTCCCAAAACTGTCATTTTGGGCTGTACATGGACAGCTAGGATTTAAAGAGCTGAACTTATACAATTGTAAAGCATGTAATTTCTAAAACTTTGCAGAGGAAACCCTTCCATGCAACCTCCTTTGGCATTATCCCGCTTATACCATGGTCACTTGCTAAAGGGAAAAAAATAAGACCACTAAATTATATTTTCATGCGTTTTGCTAAATTCTTTTCACAATCCATTTACACCATTTCCCTGAGGGTTTGCTTTTATCTGGAACAATCATTACCTTCCTGTAAGGCAGTGGCGGGCCGTGCATTTCATACCCAGTCCTTCACTGCTGTCATGCAGCTGAAATACCACCTTATAACCACATGATGGCGCCACATCTATTATTCATTTCTAAGGCTGTAACTATGTACGTACTCGTATTAAACCGTTCGGTACGAGGCTTACAATACGTTTGAATAACACTAGAGCATTTGGAAAATGCAGAAGCTTAAATTCAGGAAAACATAATGTTTTCTGTGCTCATGTAGGACAGCGGTTCTCAGCTGGTCTGGCTGTGGGACCCACCATCATCCCTTAATTGCGCCACCGGGGTCATTATTCTCTGTGTCAAATTCTCAATTTGTGTCAAGTTTCAGGAGCCAATCAGACCGCTCAAAGCGCTGTGTCAATGTCCAGGAGCCAATCAGGCTATCCAAGGTTTTGGCATCCAATCAGATGGCTGCGTTGTGTCAATTTCTAAATAGACATATTGCCTACTTGCTTGATGTGTATTACCTATTACCTGCTAGGAGCCAGTCATAAAAGCCCTTTAGCCATTACACTTATCCCTGGGCAAAATTAGATTTTCTTCACACTAGTAACTTAGAATGTAGAATGTCTCCAGTTTTAGGTCAGGGCTTCTTAACCCCACTCCAGAGTAATTGTACAGATTTATAAATAATAATTGTGAAACTGCATAAAAAAAAAAAAAATGTTTTCAAGGATGTGGGAACCCTGTTAAAACCAGTGTTACAAGTATTTTATTTTGTCAAAATATTTTACTTGGCTAAACAACACAACCATTCAATGCACTTGCCTTAGCTGTTGGCGCCATGAGGAGTCAGATCTTCCTTCCAGCAGCTCCTCCTCGATTGCTGACGACCGTCATTATGTTGCCTGTGTATTTGTCAAGCTGTGCCAGGAACGTGGCTTGAAGTGGCAAAGTGGTTATACGCATGAATTCTGCGTTTATCTGAAAGAAACAGTGAAAGACATTTTGTATTGTTTTAGCTTGCAATGTTTAAGCAATTCATACCTGGGTCATTCCTAGCATTTGGTGCCATTTGAGTCCCCACTACATAATACGTTATATTTTGTGTAAAGATGGGCTTATAATTCTTTCTAAAAGCTTGTCTTGCATGGTTAACCCCCCTCTACCATGAAACAAAATATGTACACAGGAATAATTTAATTGAAAATAATTACTCAAATTTTAGCACAAGTAGGCTAAACTGCCATGTCCCCAATCATGTTTGGTCAAATTAAGATACAGATATAAGTAATATAAATCAAACAAATTCAAAATTTTTCCTCATTGTTGTATAGCTATATTTATAATATTCCTCACCAAATGTTATTTTTTAGTTAGTTAGTTGACTGTCCCCCCCTGTTACTATGATGCAAATCTCCCTGCACACGCCCCCTGACATTTCCTCAAGTCATGTGACTAAGGAAGTAGCATGCACTTTTTGGGGGAAAATAATCTACAAGAAGCAGAGTAAGTGTCACTCTTTAATAAACCTTTTTAATCTGTTTTAGAATGCTTGAATGATGTTGTAAACCATAACATGTCCACCCTGTTACGCGTATTCAGTGGAAACCAATCATTTTTGGTAATTTTGAAAATAAGGTTAATAAATGTACTAAAAATCTTCCTCTGTCACTAAGTGCTAGCTTGTTTTTCATCTCATGAGTAGTAATGGCTAACTTTAGCATAAAATGTCCCCCCTGTTACCATCCACCCTGTCATCATATCCTGAGCTTGACCAATACATTTTTCTTATTGTTTTACAAGCCCTCTTTCAGATGAAATATAAAAATCATGGAAAATTGAAAAAAATTTGATGGAAGTAAACCTGGCTGAAATGGCACCGAATAGTAGGAATGACCCACCTACTTCCTACTGATTTTCCACACGCCTTACATTCCCATATGTCCATTCACATATTCTACCTAAAACAGAAAAAAATAACAAGGTCAAGATAGAGCCAACATTTCTGCAGAAAACTATGGCTTAGTTAATATAGAATTCATCAATGCCATCATATGTTACGTTACTCACCTAAATTGAGAGGTTGCCAAGACAAGATGTGAGCTACTTTGTTGATTTGGCCCCGTAGTGTTGTACCTGAAAGTAATGGAAAATATTAGGTTAGTTTTCAACCAGGATGAGAAATAACCAGCTGCAGAGGGGTGTCTGTGTGCGTCTGTCTGATCTTGCATTGTACATATTTGATTGTATATTATTCCATATTTCTTTGTCAGTTGTTAATACGCCAAATCACATTGCCTGCATATGAAACCCTAATATTAATTGGCAATGAATCGGATTTATTGTATTTATATTTTCAGGCCACCGCAGTATAACGAGCCAGTGAGTGACACAGTTTAGCTAGTGCCGAGCTCGAGCAGCAGGTGCCAGCCGGTTAGATGTAACGTTAGGTAGCCTGTGTTAGCAAATGACGCAGCCTGAGCGGCATTAGCATAACAGGCGGTAGCCTAACCATTAGTAGCAGAAGGGCGTTCCGCCTCGGGGCATCGTGAAACGAAGCCTAGTATCAGACGCGGGTTGCGACAATCCCCGCAGTGCACTACAACCAGTGTTGTTACCTTTCACGCGGTCAAGCGAGTCAGCGCGTAAAACTGTGTTTCTAGCTAGTGCTGAGCCGGATAGCAAGTGCTAGCGAACCATGGTGTGACTACCCAGGTGAAAAATAAATATGCTAAGTATATTTAATCTTAGCATACTTGAGTATACTGGAGTATACTTGAAGCCCTACTAATCATCAGTGCTATTTTGGAACAACTTATTTTGTACTTAATATACTTTAGTTGTGAATAAATAGTAGTTATGGACAATTTTAAGTGTATTTAGTATATTGTTTTTTGTGCTAAATTGGAACAACTTAATGTATACTTATTACAATTTAAGTATATGACTGTATGTACTAATATACATGCTGATAGCTAACTTAAATTATACTTTTTTGTGTATATTTGAAATATATTATGAGTGTTTTACAAATATGTAAACCATACAATATAAATATATTTATATTGTGCTAATAGTATACCAAAAGTTATACTTTTGGTTTATTCCAATTACTAAGAAAGCACACTTTCTTATTACTTTGTACACTACATACTATTATACATTACAATATTACAAATGTATTACCAGTATCCTAAATGCTGAATGTACTTCCCAGATAGTAATCAAAAACACTTTATTGAATTTCAAATATATTTATAGTAGTATTTGCGAATATATAAAATGTACTAACATTGTACTTCTAACAATTTAAAACTTTAAACACACTGTCAAATAATTGCAATATAGTGCATTTATGAGAAAGAAAAGAAAAATATACTGAACAGAGAAAAACATTTTAAGTTTACATGGTATTAATAAACAAAACAGAATGTTTCAGATTAAAACACAGAACACTGAACCATCCCATAAACTGCACCGCTGCAGACTCTTGCTCTCTAAATAGAAACCGAAACATGTTAATTTATTTTTGTTGAACTGCTCATTGTTGCATTTCCTTCTTATGGCCGCTCGCACGTCCGAGGCTCTCGTCTGCGGAAATTCTTTAATAACAGCATCTGTTAAGAGAAGAGACGAGAGATGATGTCACACAGCATATTCATACAACATTTTCTTCTATTTTGACTACACAGGAAGTCCTGTTGAACCAATATAATTTTTTGAACAGTAAATCAGGATTAACATTGAGGAACTATACCAATATGATATGCCAATATTCCTACCAGTGCAGGTCAAACATATTTCATCACTGGTGGTGTGTTTACCACGAACATGTGATCCTTCTGCTTTATAAATCACAGAAGCTTTAAATTGTCTACATACGACTCAAGACAATTACCTACCTGTTATGACCTGCACTTTGGCAACATCCAGTTGCCTTTTAGGAGCTCCCACTTTCCCAGACTTCCCAGTCAGGGTGGACAGTGCAAGGACCTCCTTGGTGAATACCAGGGTAGCCAGCTCCTGGCAAAAAAGGGTCATCCGTGATCGATTAAGCCGCAGGAAGGCCCTCTTGGAAACCGAAACCGTCACTGTGCTGCCAGCCAAGGCGTGCTGTATATGAGAGAATCAATGGAACACATTAATATACAGTTGGAATCTCTAGCTACCTATTAGGAATTAATAGACGTTATTCAAATATGAATACAATGTGCTTCATTATTTAAAACACTGCTAGTAGTCTGTACATCCCTCTATAGAGCGGTACCACCAGTGGTGTGGAGGTTCCCACTCTACTAATTCACATGACTGATGTGTGACACATGTAACCTAGTAAATCCCATCACTTTATTTCTGACACATTTTAACTTGAACAGCAGACGATGCTGGCGAAGACAAAAGGAACGTGGTGTCATTTTTCTATAGCCCTTATAAGCACTGTGCAATCAACATTTACTTCACAATGACAAGTTAAAGCAAAAAAGTTATTTCCACTTTTATTACATACCATTTAAATTTCGCTGTCCACAGAAAACGATGACATCACGGATGAAGGTGTCCTGTTAGCCGAGGGCATCATTCCCTCATTTCTGGGAGGTCTAGATGAATGTAATAATAAGTGGAAAAATAAAGTTAGATTTGTTCGATTAGTATGAACTCTGTACGTGGTACAAGACAGAAGGATTGACTGTGAAAGTTGGCCAGTAGTAGATGGATAATAGTAGGGCTGCAACTAACGATTATTTTAATAACCGATTAATCTGTCTTATTTTTTCGATTAATCAATGAATCGGATAAAAAAACTAAAGCATTCATTTCCAAGCCTTTATTCAAAAACAGAACTGACTGCAAATTCACCAGAAAGTGCACAAACAGGTTGCTCCTTGAGCATCCCTGAGCTGTTAAAGTAATAATTAAAATTTAAAATATAAAAGAATGGTCTAACACAAAAAACATACACATGTGTGCTTTACATCTGCCAAATATATAGGCTTTTTTTAAATAAAGTGCACAAAAAGATGTATATTTTAGTTTAAAGGGACCTGAGCTGTCAGAACAATAAATAATTTATAAAAAATAAAGAAAAATACAAATCAGAAAACTTAACAGGATTTGTTTGAACGTCAGAACTTTCCCTGCCTCCGCCATGTGTTTCAGAACAACGTTACGGGTACAAATACCACTACTGCTACAACTAGTACTTATTCTAATGCTACTAATACTTCTACTCCTAATAATACTTCTAATACAACTACAACTACTACTACTACAAATATCACTACTGCTGACAGTTTTTTTTAAGCTACAGAAACCGTTCAAATATCAAATTGTTCAGCTTTCAGGAGAGAGGTGATATGACTTTCCATATCTTTAAACTTTGAATTATTAAGCTTTTAGCAATTTTTATTTAATGGGATGTCTATGGAGAAAATCTTCAAATCCTGTTCAACTTGAACTTTCAAAGCCTTCTTCTTCCTCATACTTTCAGCTACAGACACCATAGTTAGACATTTCAACTAGAAGGGTTTTCAGCAGTGCAGTTTAAATGCTTTCGGGCTTCAACATTATTCAGACAGGTAGTCTCCCATTTCTGTATTTTCAGCAATGTTTTTGCAATTAATTTCAGCTTTCAGCATTCCAACGCATTTTCAGCAGGAAATGCATTTTCTAGTTGTTGGAATGATTTTAAGCATTCCAAGTATTGTTATCCTATTCTTTATTCCTCTTTATTTTATATTTCTTCCGTCCCGTTTTTTGAAACTCTTCTCTCTTTTTTAAGCTACAGAAACCGTTCAACTATTAAAATGTTCAGCTCTTTAATGACATTTATGCTATGTTGTTTTCATATTTATAATCTTTAAACCTTTTGAATTTTTAAGCTTTTTGCAACTTTTTTTTTAATGGGTTTCTATGGAGAACATTTTCAAATCCTCTTAAACTTTTTAAACTTTCAAATCCTTCAACTTCCTCATACTTTCAGCTACAGACACCATTTCAACTTTCAAATGTTGAGAAAACCCTTAACTATTGCTGAATGATTCAGCTTGTTATCTTTTAAACTTTTTGAACTGTAGCATTTTTACTTTTGTGATTTTTTCAGTCTGTTTCTGACTTTATAATGGGTGTGTATTGCGCAGCTTAGAGTGCGTGATGTCAGCGCTAGAGTGAAGAGCAGCTTCAGAATCTTGTGAAAAAAAGATTTGTCTTTTGCCACTGACTCCACAATTTTCACTCTTCATGCATCATTTCTGGATGGAAAAGTAGCTAATCTTGTCCTTGTCGTAAAAAACTGACTGTGGAATCCCACAGACTTACACATTTGGCACAGTAGCCTTTAATTGAGAGGAAAACCAACTTTCTGCTCCATAGAGACCAATGTTAAATCTTGCTTCAAAAACATCTTCGACAGAACACGGTACCCCATTTCTAAATCGCCTGTTCAGCCACATTTTTTACACTAGAGACACAATTTTCACATGATCTGTTCTTCAACTCACCCTTCCTCTCATTTATTAATATCGGAGCAATAGGAGCTACGGTTATGGGGGTTTTGAGGATTTGTTTGAGATTTGTTTCCCTGCTTTTTCTCCATGAACAGGCTGCAGGCACACAGGTGTTTCTGATTGAGCTGTTGATGTTGATAAACACACAGACTCACAGACACACCCACACACATGACTTAGAGATATAGTGATGCAGCTCAGCCAATCAAATGTGGGTATTCTGACAAGTTTCCTGATTGGAGTGACATGTACACACACCATGACACAAGAGGGCGAGACGAGGAAAGACATCGCAGAGCAGGACAATAGTTAGGTAAGCTGTAAAATGTTACAACTTAGGACAATCTCCAAATGAGAAAGATTGCCAGACATTAGAGTCTTGAACTAAGAATGGTTAGACTCGTAGAGTCAAATTTCTCTCACGGACAGGTGTTTGTGATTGAGCTAATTAGTGAACACAGACACACATGAGTTAGAGATATTCAGGGAAAGATAGATAGATAGATGGCTAGATATAAACTTTATTTATCCCCAGGGGGAAATTTGTTAAGATCGTTAGACCTCCTGTCTGTCTGCCTGTCTCACTCACTCTCTCTCTCTATCATGCAGTCATTCAGGTCTTAGATATTTTTAGAGAACCCCCCCTCCCATTTCAAAATAAAAGCTCCACAGAGTGAATTCTAACTGGAACGCTTGTGATGAAGCCTGTCATTTAATAACCTCTGTGTTTGTGTGTCAAACATTATGAATATGTCTCCTCTCACCCACCCAGTCCCACCCTTTCAAAATAAAAGTCCCATAGAGTAACTGTATCTTAACATGAAGCTCAGAATGAGGTTCGTACAGAATACAAGATTCAATCCAAGAGTATGAATCTAAAATGCAGAAAAGAGAGAAGCGCTATCTCAATTGAACCTGAACGACACTACCGGTAACATCGGCGTGTATATATACTGCGACGTCTTCGGGCAGTAGAAGCCACACTGTCAAAATGTATTTAGGGATTTTCTACTTTAAACATACTGTCTTCTGAAATGTCAACCCCTCCAATTCTCATCTGAACACCTACCACGAAGGGATGCCATGATGTCATCCATGCTGTGACCAGTGTTATCATCCATCTGTTGCTACAAGAAAGAATGGAATACAAAACACAAAGGAAAAACTATGAAGAGCCACCATCCCGTCTGTCAGCTGTTGAGGCTGCACTTTTCCTGAATGGAGGGGAGGCCGCTTGACTAGGTGCCTTCTCTATTTACTACTTACTGCGCAGGCGCACCCAAAAAGTTACTGAATCCGGTTTAAAAGTAAAACAAGTATTTAATAACAAATGCAAACTAAATTAACTACCGATGATGTTCTCGAGAACAGAGACAACACACACACTCGCCCTCACAGTTCTCCATTTAAGGAGATTATCTGAAAAGAAGCGATCATATGTGGTCTGAAGACTGTTCCCTCTTGCCTTTTATGCCCTCTGAAAGAAGTAAAGTGTTCAAACTGTCTCAAAACACTGAAAACAATTGTCTGAGCCAATCAGTGATTGGCTTGTGGTCATCTTGGTTCCTCCCCTAATTGATACTTTATGGCAAGACTCCCTCGGAGCAGCCTCATGGCCGAATGTTCATCCCCCTCTCCTGCTGCATTGTCCTTTGATGTGATCACCTCTGCTGGACATCTCCTTATATGGTATCACTGCTGCACCTCTGCTCCATGCCTGTAAACCTCACTCAGTTGTCCCTATATCTGACCCTTTAAGACTTATTCTCTACAGTGTTTAATACCTACAGTGACTATGCTTTTATGGCTTAATACATTCAATGTGTCAATATACTGTAACATATAATATCCTCTATCAGTAAACAGAATACATTCCATAAGTAAATATATTGTGACTCTTTAACCTATTTTGTGATCCTTTAACATATTGTGACATTCTTATTATCGTGACACTTCTATTCACCACTAGAGGTGCTAATAATCATACAAATACTATTTTTAATACTTACATTTTTCACAATAACTAACAATAAGTAAAATGCAACAACGTAGCCAACTACTCAAAAAAAGAGTGTCTTACATGCTGAACACGTGGAGATCCATCCTCAGAACTGGTTTCAAGGGCTCTCTTCAGAGACAGGGAAGTCTTCAGGTTTTGTAAGACCTGGTCCCTGGCAGCCTCTTTAATCTTGGTTTGCTTTGCCTGCCAAAAAATTTGAAGATAGGAACAAAGATAAAAGATTTGTAACCTTATCCTCAAAATGTTAAATTATCATTGGCATACTAAGCTTTATTAAATCCAGGAAAAATGTATACAAGAGAAAACAATATTAAATAATTTCATCCGTTGTCTAATGCTGCGTTCACACCAAACGCGTCGCAAATTCATCGAGCCGCAAATTCGCGTCCAACGCGCCGCCGGTCTCGCTGGGGACCATTTGTGTTCATTTGCGCGAATCGCGCTGGAGAGGGGGCGGGGCTTATCGCTCTGAAATCCCTAAACTGTCCGCCATTAACCATGGAAAAAATAACCTCTATTTCTGCTTAGTACGTGTTGTGGAAGTCCCAGATATCACGGGAAACTAAACGCCGTCATGTCTGGGTTAATAACATTGTCCAGAGGAGCTCCGTGGATTGTATCAAGATGTATTCACTGCGTCTAGCAAGCCACACGTCCGCTGTTTACTACGGCTGTATGAGCCCCAAATAAACTGATTTGGCTGTGATTTAACTGCAATAAACCGACAAAAGGGGACTCCGAAATAACTACCTAATGATGCCGATTTGTCTGAATTCATGTTTTGTTAGTTCTCTCCGCAAGACGACAAGCAAATAACTTTTAAAATACTTGTTTTCTCAATGGAGCTCGGATCGATCGGTGCTAGGCTATGCTAACATGGTAGCAGCTCCATCAACACTCACAATAACGTCATCTAGACGTAAATACGGCAGCGTCTTTTTCATTGTTTGTACCATCTGGTTTACACACACACATTTATACACATAGTTTGGTCCGGTCTCTACTGATATGAGGTATCGTAGAGCTCTGGGTGAACACAGACGGCTACGGTATTTATTTCCTGATTCAGCAACGGCAGGAAGTCAGTGATGACAGGGGAAACATCTCAACGCTGATAGGCTATCGCGCCACAGCGTCACGCGATTTTTTCGCAGAAGTTCAAATATTTCAACTTCTGCGTTTTGGCGTTTGACGCGATTCGCATCGCGTCTGTGCATAGACTTTGTATGTAATCTCGACGCGAATTCGCGTTTGGCGTGAACGCAGCATTAGACCTCAGATGATGGAAGTAGGGGTGCAGCAGTAGTGGTGGTGACAGAGCCTCCATTCAGTACACTCAAAAAAATAATTCATTGGATGAACACAATTAAATTGTGTGCAGGTTTTCCACACAATATATATACATAAACCCAACTTAAATTAAGAACATCCATGCAATACAATTTAATTGAGTTAGTCCCACTCATTTTTATCAAATGCAGTCTAAATAAAAAAATACCATTAATGAAATTGAATTGAGTTAGTCCAACTAATTTTTATCAAATGCAGCCTAAATAAAAAAATACCATTAATGAAATGAAATTGAATTGAGTTAGTCCAACTCAATATTATATAATTCATTGGAAATGAATTAATCAGGTAAAAACCTTTTTTCTATTTGATCCCCAATTAAGACACACATGAGCCAAAACCTAGTTCAGGTGTTTTTATTGAAGTTTAAAATAGTCTTTTTAAATACAACAAATAAACAAACTGTCTAGGAAATTAACAAACAACTGCAAGAATTATCTAGAGTGCAACTTGTGCTGTTAAATCTTTAAATTATTGACAACAAACCTGTACAACATTTAACATCACTACACAGAGCAAGGTATTACCTTTTTTTAAAAGAACATTTTATGTGTAGTTATTAGGGTAGTACCCTGGAAACAGTACTCCTGTAACAGCTCAGCAAAAAATTTAAATGAGGAAAAATAAAGACCCAGCTATCCCAAATTGTGCAGTGCCACAAACAACAAAGATGCACTGCACTCAAGGTGGAGGCTTTGAACTGCTCTCCAAATGGATATAGTTTTAGGTTTTGATATACAAGAGTTTAATGCACGAAGTGAAGTCATTGATTGTCCTGAACTTGTCACCGTGTGTTCACCCTCATGCAAACAACTTGATTTTTAGCTGCTGTATCCTTGCATTCAGCTTGTGCCCATCCAAGTTCATGATTATCTTCTGGAGAAACTCAAAGGTGTATTTGAGGTTGTCCGGAAAGCTGAGATCGAGTGCATAAATGAATCCAAACAGCATGATGATTGCCATGACGACACCATCTATTTTGTTCAGGATTTGAATGCCTTCGATCACAATTCCCACGTCCTCTGGCTCCCCATCTCTTCTGATCGTGTAAATCCCCATGACAGTGTCTGCAATGTCCCTCTCTGCATCCTCAGGGGCGGAGGCCTGAACAACAACAAAAACACAGAACACTTGTGTTAAGTAAAACCCAAAACAGAAATATATATATATATATATATATGCATTATTTAATAAGCATTCTTAAATCATCAACAGCAGATTCAAACTTACCAGATACTCCTTGAAGAAAGAGTCTGGATCTTCATTAAGATAGATGACCAGGCTTCTCAGGATGCACTCCCTCCTGGTGTTAATGTTGTCACACTGAAACAAGGGCAACAAATCAAGAAAGAAATTAGGTAAATGTGGGTGCAACGGTAGCACAGGGTGGAGAGCAGGTTGTCTGAAGTCCAGAGGGTTATATCTGTTGAAGTGTCCCTGAACACCTAACCCCTAAATGCCCCCAACTGGCTGTTGCCTGTCATGAATTTCATATTCATTGGCGTGTGTGTGCGTGTGTGTATGAATTAAATGCAAACACTGTAAAGCGCTTTGGATAAAAGCACTATATAAGCAGGCCATTTACCATTCATCAAATGTGTTTAAATTAAAAGATATAGATAAGAAAATGTTACAATAACCAACCTAATTCAGTGAAAAGGATGTTCTATGCATTTGTACTAACCGAATCATTGATTGCCAGGACATCTTTAATCTTTTTCCCCTTCACACCTCCGTTGCTGTTGAAGATCTGCATCAGCTTGTCTGAAAAGTGGTCCAGCTGTGACAAGAACGTAGACTGTAATGGCTTGGTGGTGATCCGCAAGAACTCTGCATTCACCTGAATATTATTAACAAAAAAAAAAAAATACATCAAATTGTTACTTGTTTATTATAGTTACTACCATATATGGATGTAGGATTAACTAGTAAATTCAAATTGCAGTTGTGCAGTCAATAATTATCAAAATGGTCAACACATGCAAACATACACATTTACTTACTTCACTTTGCTGGAACAAGGCAGGCCATCTGTCTTTGAAATCTTCTATCATGGGCCTCTGCTCTATGATCTCTAGTCGCCTGTGGGAGAAGGTTTTTTCCATTTTGGCTTTTATCACCACTTCATTGTTCCGCTTTTTCAGTTCTGACAATAAAGCAATTCTCTCGTTCTCCAAGCTTTCTGTTGTTTCGCCTTTTGGGTGCAGCGGAAGGTAGTTCACTTCAGCCTTTCTTGGTTTCTTGATGTTGGCTGCAGCTTTGCCTTGGCCTTTTCGTTTGTGCGTCAAGGAGTTCACACGGATTTCAGGGTGTCCAAGCCGCCCAAGCTTTGTTCGATAGTTTTGCATTTTTGTTCGATATTTTTGCATTTTGTACTTAAGTGACTGTTTCCATCCCCAAAATCCTGTCGTGGTTCCCAGCTGGCACAAACAAGGATGGGCCCTCGTCAAAGCTGCTGCTACTTCTTCACATTGATAGTCTTTTGGGTATTTTGTGTATTTCATCATTTCTTGGGCTAGGCCACCAAGGATGACTCCTTTCAGCTGTGGGGCAGGGCTGAAGTGTGTTCCATTTGTCGAAAACTCTGTATTCCTTTGTTGTAGCTCAAATTCAGCATCGTAGGTGAATTGAGGGACCACAAAGACTTTGGGCCATGAGTACAATAGTGAGGGCTGAGTATCTGGGGATGAACGTGGTGTGGATGTGTACAGCGTATCATCGCTACAGGATGAAGCTATTGATGAAGAAGGGGTTTGAGGCTCTGGGCCAGTGCTAATAGAGGTCTCACCAGATGAGTCTACTGTGTACAAAGTGATGAAGGGTTCCACAGGTGACAATATAGGAGAGTAAATTACTTTCAGTGTGCCTTTATGTTCGATTTCAGACACCGAAGTAAGGTTCATAAACTCGTTAAAGTCAGCATCCATGTATTGCAAACGAAAGTCCTCTTTCAATTGAAAGAATGTCTTTATTACCATATGCAGCTCTTCCACTGTTGCTGGAATTCCAGAATCCAAGGCTAATTTTCTTGAGTCAGACTCATCACCAAAGATGATCCGCAGTACAGCCGAACCTGCCATTATGGAACACCTTTAATCTACAGGAGAAACAAGAAACCAATATATTAGTTATATTTGAGATGATAATAAATATAATTTTTGAGAATTTGTCAGACTATTTGGCCTAAAGATGACACTAACCTTTAATGATGACGAATCTTTTCAACATCGCCATCCTCAAACCCCCAACCATGTACTCCACAAGGGGGTATGGGTCCACCAAGTCACCAAGCTCAATTAGGGCAATCTCTCCAGTGGCTGAGGCAGACAGCTCAAATCCACCATAATGCTCCCTATACCATGAACATACATCTTTTACAAGAAAACCTAACTTTTCCTTAAGAATGCACATTTGAATGATCTTATGAAATTTAGGCAGTCCATCTTCAGATCCATGTACAATAAGCATCCCCTCACTGTAACATATACCACTGCAAGACACGTTTTTTGCCATATGAACCTCAGTCACATTGGGGTATCTCTGCTTCAGTGTAGACACTACTCTCTCATTAAGGACATCAACAGGCATGATTGAGACATTTGTGACCTCCAAGGATGACTTTTTGAGACTGGAGGAATGTGTGTGGTAGGCAAGCATGAACTGGTGTTTAACAGCTAGTGACCGTGGTATATTCTTAAAGCAATTGGTATGACGTGCAACCTGCTTGAAGAAGCTATGTTTAGCCTCAAATCTCATCGTCCAAAGTGCAATTACAGGTCCGAAGCAACGAATCATTTGCGGATAGTGCTCTAAATAGTGATGTTTTGGTAGGAGCTTAACTTGTGGGAAGAGTTCTAGATAGCGCTGTCTGTGATCATAGATCTTGGCCTCCAGATACACAATGGTCTCTTCTGTGTGAACAGGGGTCACAACCAACTCAACTATGTCCTTAAGATCTAGAATCACCTGCCATGCTGGCTCCTCTTCTGGCAAAATGTGCCCAATCACAAAGGGAAGCAATCTTAGCAATGTCCAATTTTCATGTGCATTGCCACCAATAGTGTTGCGAGATGTGAAAGAACGTGGTATGGCATGAGGACGATTGGTTTTGTCCCCCCATTTGTATGGAAATGTCTGGATCAGTGTGTTAAGGCCATCAAGAGTGAAGAATTTTTTGGAGATCAATACACTAATACAGCGTGCAAGTTCAACTGGAACAACACCCTCAAAGAGATCGTGCACAATGTCAGGAGGATAACCAGTGCTGACATGAAAATACGAAAGGTGCTCTGTTAAAACACACTGTTTTTTTACACCACAGCAAATGGTTGCATTCTCTTGAGCAGACTGGACTTGAAGATCATGGATGTCTCTTGTTCTAAGTTGGAAAGCACCTGATTTGACATCCTTAGTCTGAAATTCAGATTTATCTCCAGTACAAAACCTGCATATTGACCCACCAGAAAAACTCTCAACAAATCCACCTATCCCATGGGCTCCAAGATTGTCAGCTATTACACACTGGACAGAACCTTTCACAAACTGACCAAGTTGAGAAATAAAAACACCGTGCTGTTCTAATATGCTCAAGTCTTGCAAGAGAGGCTCCAACACTTTCCCATAGCCATAGGCCTTGATGTCATCAGATTTGGATAGAACAGCTAAGTAGATTGAGCTTAGTGTTGAATGGGAACCTGGTGGCAAATTGCCCAAAACCCAGTAGACACCACAGAGTTTGTGCTTCTTCCGAGATGTCCCAAGAGGGTTACAAATCTCAAAATCATCTACATAAAGATTGACTGCTATTCTCAAACCTTCACCTGACAGAAAAGGGTTTTGTTTATAGTACTCACCGTCTCTTATGGTTCTGTACTCTTGGGGACAAGACAATAGCTGGTCTTGTATTGTTGGAGTTTTAAGATGTTCAATGACACCTTTACGAGAGAGCAAATGTTGCAACAGAGGGATGTATTGATATGTCCTATTCCTCTGGGCATCTAGAATGTACTCAACCGGCTCTAAAACACCAAAATGGGAAGTATAGTACCGTTTACGTTTATATGCAGTAGCAAGAGGGCCATCTGTTGCAATAGCTATTCCCAACGGATTAGATTTGCATAGAACAGTGGAAAGCTCTTCAACTACTGACTCTTCCACTTGTAGTTTATGACTTTGGAATACATCAGCAATAATAGCTTTTGTGATAGGCAAAGCTTCTGTACTTAATATGTAGTGAAGTTCAGAAAGGACCTCATCAATAATTGCCTTTGGAACGTGAACAATATTTTCCAACTTCAATAAAATGCACGCAATTTTCTCTTCAATGAAATTTGGCAGGTGTATCCCCGCAGCATCACCACGACTTAGCGTTTCATATTCATTATCTGTATCCTCAGACTCTGTTGGCCCAACTGCAGAACTGTCTGACTGATGAAACTGACTGTTTGTACTGACGACATTGGCTTTAAAGTCATTTAATGAATGTTGCTTGTGTTTCCTGTTTTTGTGTGTGTTGAATGTACTGTAAATATTAGTTTTAAATGTGCATCCTAGAAACATACATGTAACCGTTTCACCATGCCTGAGACATTTATGTGTTGAAAATAATCTTGTTCTGTTACAAGTTCTTTACATGAGCACACATGACACTGGAATGTAGGTACTTCTACTGGCTTTGGAGTTTGCTGTTTAGCGTGACTTCTGTATGTGTGATTGAGAAGCTTACTCCATGAAGTAAATGTACACGGACAATCTGTGTATGGATATCGATGACTCCCCCTAAAATGCCCATGAGTCTGCCTAAAATGTTGCAACAACAGATACCTGGTATTTAGCTCCAAACTGCATTCCTTACACTGCCACATATATAATCCTATAAAGGAGAACAGGAGAATTAGCACATATCACACTGAACAAATGACAATGATACAGATCAGCTTGTGCAACTATTGAGCATATAGCATTTTACTTACTATCATTTGGAGGTTGCCTCAATTATTTTAGAAATGCTGATCAAACTGCAAAAGATGAGAGAAATATATTAGAGGTGTGAAATGCTGGAATACTCAAAGTTTCATAGATAAGTCAATCTTGCTGATGAGAGGGTCCCTTAAGGGTATCTACCGGGTACCACACCCAGAGAAAACATTTAGAATGGACTATCAATTTACATTTTACGACAATACTGAAGCTTCATATAACGGATCAAATCAGAAAGCATTTCAAATAAATTTTACACCATAACTTTAATAAATATCAAACCGTTTGCGGTGACCAGGGAAACCGCCATTTTAAGAAACTTTACAATTAGCTAGTTATATCACTGATTATTCATTATCACATGCATCAAATTGGGTTTTTCAAAGTACAATATTCATCCGAGTAGCCACAATTAGTTCGTTTTGTTGGATTAACAGTGTCACCATAACAATAATTCATTCTCACTCCTGCCTGCATGTGCACAGCGCGAGAAGAGAAAAGACGCTGTGTAGAAATAAAATGAACGTACATCGATGCGATTCTAAAGAAAGCGCTGAATCCAGCGAGAAAGTCAGCAGAGGAGACAGGGATTGAGTGAGAGGGATTCAGCGGTTGCTCATGATTCAAATTCATATTAGTCAGTAAAAGAAAACGTGGCTAAAGTTTATATACGTTAGCCACGTAAACTGAAATTCCACACCTGAAGTGACTGGCCTCCACCCGTTATGGCGCAAGAGGAGAGGGAGAGACCCGTGGTCGACTCGTTTAACTGCTCTCCACATTGTTTTTATGTTGGCAAGGTTCATATGTATGCGCTTCGGCGCTGTACCCAAGCCATATTAATGTCAGGGCACACCCTGACCTCTGGTCGTAATGCTAACTACGTTGGCTAACTAGGTCGTAATACCAACCACGTGGGGTACCTACCTTGAGCACTGCCAATTCGTACTTCATTAAAACTACAGCAGAAGGCAGTTCCACAATTTGTGGTCAATATTACAAAATGCAAGTGTTATTTGACAGGGGTAGAGTACACCAAAATAAATAAAGCTACTTACCAAAGAATGGACTTTCGCCTGAGTTGGTCAATCTTGATGCAACCCGTTGCAGTTAGCAAAAAAGACGTATACAAGCGCGAAATCTGGCACATGCGCAAAGTGTAGTCTCTTCTTCTTCTTTAAATTTGATTGGCGGATCGCAACCAACTACCGCCACCTACTGTACCGGATGTGCAGTTTCAGGGTAAAAAAGGGTAGTCTCTAATGAAACACATTTATTTTGCGTTGACACACCCACCATCTAACCTAAATAAATCTCTTAAGTGAAACTATGAAAACATTTTGTGTTACTGCTATTAAATATAAATAGGTTTATCGTTTAAATAGATATATTTAAACAAAGCAAACACAATTTAAATGTGTCACATCTAAGAAGGGCTTGAATCGTTTTTTTGAGTGTAGAGAGTAACATCAAGTATATATTCACTAGCAAGGACCAAACCATCAACTGAATGCGTTTAACGATTTTATTTGTCAGACATGGATGAAAGAGGATCGTTCGTTTATTCCGTCGGTCAGTCGGATGGGTTGTGGGGAGCTACGTCTCAGGATCCGCCGTGGCGCCCGGGCACGACGAACCCCCAAATACCCTGATTATTTGAGATGTGATTGAGCGGCTTGAAGATCTTTGAGATCTGAGCGGGAATAAGCTTGCGAGAACCAGCGGCCCATGATTTGGATGAGGTGTTCTAGGATGCCATTATGGGAGGCTGAGGTAGCGGCTCCGATTCTCCGTGTCCGGAGTACGAGGTGGGAGAAATTACGGATGCCGGACGAGGAGAGAATGTGGCGAAGTGCTGGTGGAACCAGAATCTGTTAGCTACTTCGCCGGATTCTGAGATGAAGAGTGGAGCCGTTGGCGATAGGCTCTGGGATTTTCGAAACTGGAAGTATGAGGAAAGGGTCTCGAATGGACTCTGGTGACTGTATCTTAAAGTAAAAGACGGGCATAGGTCGGCCTGATTGGTTATTTTTGTGTGCTTTAAGTAGAATGTCACGGTGTCTTCTGAAAGATAGGATAAGTCAGATAACCGAAGGAGGCCAGGGAGAACATGGCTTCCAAGGTTTAAGGCAACATGCGGATTGCTGCATCTGGAACGGATAGTGATGATGCATACGGACGGTAGGTCAAAAGTGAGGGGGAGGCGACGAGGACCTTGTGTGGGCTCTTTCTTTGATAGACCTTTGAGGAGCGCGGCTAATTGGGAATGATTTGAGGCCGAGCATGGGTTTCCGGTTAAGAATTTGCAGAAGAAGTTCATGCCGCTACGGTAAACTTTGATAGTAGGCGTTTTGATGGCCACCATGGAATGAGCGGAGGTGACGAAACATGTCATGGAAACCAGATCGAACGACCAGATGGAGGAACCGGCGTCGGATGGGTGTCTGCATGAAGGGCCAAGCTCTGAACCTCTGAAGTTCAAAACGAGAAAGGGAGTCAGTGATAGTATTAGAATGCCTGGGAATATGAGCGGCACGAATAAGGTAATTGTGTGTGAATGAATGCCAGGTTAGACGGCGAATGAACGGCATGATGGATGGCGCGTTTGTGTGCGTGTGTTAATTTGTCATCGTAGAAAAAGTAATCTCGTTCCAATTGGAGAGAAGGTTCAGCCAGAGACGCCGTTCGGAGCAGCTTGAACTGTCCTGTGAGATGAAGTCCAAGAGAGATGGGACGGATGCGGCTATTGCTAGGAGGCAAAAGATGAATGACCTCCCCTGAGGGACGATGTGTAGGGCGAAGTTAAGGTGGCCCAAGAGGCAAAGAAGTTGGCATAGCGTGTGGTAAGGAGGAAGTTTGAGATTAGAAGGCTGATGCGGTTGAGTTTTTTTCGGTTGGTAGTGAAGCCTCAAACGACTTGGTGTTGAGAGTGATTCCGAGAAATTCAATGGACGTGGATGGTCCCATTGTTGGCCAAGGCAACTTGCTGTGGTTGCTGAAAGTAAACGGCGGGGGGTGTACTGGCATCACTGCTGGGTGTCCCGGCTAAGGTGACTTGTTGTGGTTGCTGGGAGTAGGAGGCGGTGGGCACTGGCATCCCGGTGCCGGGTGCCTCGGCTAGGGCGACTGCTATGGTCGCTTGAAGTAAGTGGCGGGGGGCACTGGCATCTCGGTGCCAGTTGCCCTGGCTAGAAAGGGCTGCTGTAGTAGGCTGCGGACGTTAAGGTTCTCCTGCCAGGTTTGGCTGATGTGACTGCTTGGAATGGAGAACTGGGGTCACAGGCATCCCGGTGCCGGGTTCCCGTCCCACTCGCTGCTACCGTGGAGAAGTCGCTAGGGACATGAGAATCTGTATGACCGATGAATGAGCAGGAACAGTTTTCTTGAATGAGTGTTTAAGAGTTTAAAACTTGTAATCTACGACGAGTGTTGTAGACAGCTTGGTAGCTATGCTCGTTAAACGTGACTGAATGGACGGTTCTTAATTGTCCGGGGATGACCACGAATTGCTGCGGACGCCATACGTTTCTGTATCGTCGTGCCGGCTTACGTAGCCACACTTCGTAGGTTATATTTATACGTGCATCTGTTATGTAGCAGTAATGGTACGAATTGAATGAGCGAGGAACGATTGGATTGGAGTCGAGACGAATGGCACGGTAGATTAATGGTTCCATTTCAGTTTGGATGTAGTTTTGATTTTTGGTGAGTTTATGCACTTTATAGTGCATCGTGGTGCGGCCACGGCATGAATTAAACGAGTTTGACTTAATTGGAAGCTAAAAACATTAGCTGAATTTCAGGAGCAGGGCCACACCTCAGCCACTCCCCCACTTCCGGCCACATTCCTATATAGACCCACCCACACTAAACCTCGGCTTGCTCACGCTTCCGCATGGGACTGCTCGCGCTTCCCGCACTCGCAACCAGGACGCCACGCAAAACAAAAACAAAAAAACCTTACCTCGCCAACATGGACCTGCCGTTCATCAGCCGACGATGACTACCATTTCGCCTCCCCAGAGGCCACCCGTACAGCCCAGGGAAGCACTCGACCTGCCGCCCACGAGACGCGTCAACCGCCATCGAGAGGGTCCAGGCAGCTCAACGCAGCCAAACCTGCCGATCTCCACCAAGCCGACCAGCTGCATCCACCCGCCAGAATCCGACAATACGAAGATTCAGACCCACAGCAGTCCTCCAAGAACTCACATCTCGGCGGCAGTGGGAGACCCGCCTCCTCCAGACGTAGACACGGAAACGTAAATCCAACGGAAACGTAAATCCAGCTCCCTCCTTCGCTCGCTCCAGACCCAGCTCAGATGAGTCTCCGACGACCCCGGCTCCGCGGCGGCCGCGCCCACCGCCTGCTAAGAGAACCGAAAGGAATTCCTCACCACCGCTCCGACAACAAAGCACCGTGCCCCGGCACCGGGTTGCCAGGTCTTCTCTCCCCTGTCCCCCTCTCTAAGCGCACGCCAAACTCCGCGACATCGGCGCACTTGTTTAAAGGGACAATCCACCTAAAATCCTCGAGCCCAAAGATAGTCGTGACGGGCCGACCGATTCTTCCACAGAATACGTGCCCTTGAGTCAATACCTCCGGTCCCGAAAACGAAGCCATTACGGAAGTGCCTTAAACCAACCACAGTTGTAGTAGCAAAGACCACAATTGCCCCAACAACTACAGCAGCCGCAACAACGACCACAGCTGCCCCAACAACGACCACAACTGCACCAGCTACAACAACAACCCCAGCTGCAGCCACAACCATCGACTACAGCAGCAGCAACCACCGCCACCCCAACAACCACAGCTGTAGTCGCAACAACCACAGTTACAACACCAACAACTACAATAGCAGCAAAGACAATAGCAGCAAAAACAACAGCAGCTGCAACAACAACCACTGCTGCCCCAACAACTACATCAGCACTACAACTACAGCAGCCGCAACAACTGCACCAGCAGCTGCAACAACCACAGCTGCCCTAACAACGACCACAGTTGCCACAACTGCACCAGCTACAACAACTTCAGCAGCCGCATCAACCACAGGTGCCCCAACAACAACTACAGCAGCCGCAACCCCAGCCGAAGCCACAACAACCACAGCAGCCGCAACAACCGCTGCCCCAACAACCACAGCGTAGTCGCAACAACCACAGTTACAACACCAAAAACTACATCAGCAGCAACAACGACCACAGCTGCCTCAACAACTACAGCAGCCGCAACAACTGCACCAGCAGCTGCAACAACCACAGCTGCCCTAACAACCACCACAGTTGCCACAACTGCACCAGCTACAACAACCACACCTGCTCCTACAACAACCACTGCTGCCCCAATAACCACAGCCGTAGCCGCAACATCCACAGTTGCCCCAATAACACTAGCAGCAACATCGACTACAGCAGCAGCAACAACCACAGCTGTAGTCCCAACAACCACAGGCACAACACCAACAACTACAACTACAATAGCAGAAAAGACAACAGCAGCTGCAACAACAACCACTGCTGCCCCAACAACTACAGCAGCCGCAACAATGACCACAGCTGCCTCAACAACGACCACAGCTTTCTCAACAACTACAGCAGCCGCAACAACGACCACAGCTGCCTCAACAACTACAGCAGCCGCAACAATGACCACAGCTGCCTCAACAACTACAGCAGCCGCAACAATGACCACAGCTGCCGCAACAACTGCACCAGCAGCTGCAACAAGAGAGAGAAAGAAGAGAAGGCGTTATACGACATCCAAACCAAAATGGAACCATTAATCTACCGTGCCGTTCGTCTCGACCTGACTCGACTTCAATCCTCCGCTCATCCAATTTGTGCCTTCGCTGCTACATAACGCATACACGCATAAATATAACCTACGCAGCGTGGCTATGTAAACCGACACGACGATACAGAAACACACGGCGCCCGCAGCAATTCGTGGTCATCCCCGGACACCTGGCACCGGGATGCCAGTGCCCACCGCCTGTTACCTACAGCAACCACAGCAAATCGCCTTAGCCAAAGAACCCGGCAGTGATGCCAGTACACCCCCCGCCGTTTACCTTCAGTGACCACAGCAAGTTGCCTAGCCAGTGCCCCCCGCCGCCTACTTCCAGCAAACACAGCAAGTCGCCTTAGCCGAGTCACCTGACACCGGGATGCCAGTGCCCCCCGCCTGCTACCTACAGCAACCACAGCAAGTCGCCTTAGCCAAGGAACCCGGCAGTGATGCCAGTGCCCCACGCCGTCTACTTCCAGCGACGGACCCACACAACTGGTCCACACAACGATGCCGCTCCCTCTGCCGTTTTTGGGGGTTTCCACGACGGAAGACGTATTGCCATAGATCAGCCTCGGACCTCGCAAGCAATGCAAGTTGCTTTTTCCCATGCTACCAAACCTGACCAATAGTAGCCGCAGCCATCACGTGGGGCCGCGATCGGGCCAGCGAGTCCATATCTTAACTCCTGACAACCTAGCGGTCGTTTACCCAATCACCAAAGGACGCTGGGACACCCATCCGACGAGGATGCGTTCTCGATGCAGCCCACGTCCGGGCCACCACAACGCCATGGCTTTCTCACTTCCCATCCCAGAAGTTCAGAAGCTCCGCCTTCCTGCAGACACCCGTCTGACATCGAGAGAAGAGATAGAAAGAAGAAGAAGCATTCCCTTCCTTCTTCCCCATGCAGCTTCCCCTACCATGCCCACTTGACTATCCGCACCAAGATATCCAATATCAAGGGTTACCTCAGCGGCATCAACTTCTTCGCAAAACTACTCACCGTCTCCCCCTGCTCCCCCACAACGTTCTCCCAGTCGTCTTTGCTCTTCAAAGGCCTCCAGCGCCAAACGCCTCTGCCGACTCCTCGCGGTCTTCCGCTAACCTCCTATCTCGTTCCTCGCTGCGTCGCCACCCTCCGCTCCAATCGCCTTCCCGTCCACCCGGCACGCACCCTAGAATCCATGTTCCACTTGCTTCTTCGGCTTCCTGCGATGCTAAGAATTCACGTCTCATTCAGCCAGTCTAACCCTAGTCTCCACCACGCCTACTAAATCTACACTCGCCACAGCTCCAACGACCTGCGCACGGGCAGGCAGCCTTGCTTCCTCGGGAGGGCTTCTTGGGGGTCTGCAAGGCCCGGGAGCCGCAGTGGACCCTCAACCTAGCCTTTCCCCAAACCGCTTCATCCAGGCTAATCTCCACCAACCATTCCCCAACGCTGAGACAAGACTGCCGCTGAGGCGGGGCCCTAGCTAGTTAATTGGAAGCTAAAAACATTAGCTGAATTTCAGGAGCAGGGCCACACCTCAGCCACTTCCAGCCACATTCCTATATAGACCCACCCACACTAAACCTCGGCTTGCTCACGCTTCCGCATCCCACCCTCCCTCCCTCTGTTAATGATGCAAGAAGAAAAGGCATCCAGTATTGCTCGGGTGTTTCTCAATGTCAAAGATCCTTTCTTGGTAGGATGGGTGCTTTGAAGTCGGGTCCTAGAGAGACAAGGCAAGACTCCTTCCTAACATTCCGAGAGCACACATTGGAACAGCCTAGCGAGTGTGCTGGTCTACAGACTTTATTTAGATCCATTACATTACAAGTATTGATGTTGCATTCCTCAAAACATTATACACAGATTCAAAACATGTAGCCCGGTCAGTTTATAAATAAAATCATATTTTTACAAACATAATTAATACGCTCTCCTCAAAGCCACCAGACTCGATTTAAAGACACAGCAATTTTACCTGACAAAGACTCACTTCATTGAAACTCAACAGAAACAAAATATAACTCATCACAACTGTCTCTAGCTCTTTCCACGGTTCCAACAATCACATACTCTGGTTTGGTCCAAATAAAGTGATAATTCACTGAGCATAACAGCTGTTATGCTCTCCTGAAACCTACCAAACTCCATTGAAAAACAGCAATTTTATCTCGCTGATTGTAATTTCATTCAAGCTCGACAGAAACAAAATAAAACTCCACAAAATTGTCTTAGTTATACTAGTCTTTCCACTTCCATCAATGGCCTACTCTAGTTTGGTCAAAATAAAGCCTTAATTCACAGAGTTGGATGTGAGAATATGGCAGCTGTACGCGACATCTCTCCCTACCACCTGATGTCTACAATGAATCACAATTGAAGTGGACTCCTTCGGTGTTTCATTTTGTCTGACCACACATCCGTAGTACCACAGTACCACAGTACTTGGCAATCAGCATATCCTCATACAGTCCTGACCACTGAATATTCTACACTTGACCCCCCCCATTCCAGCGCCTATGATCTGCATATACTTCACTTTCCGTGGAGTCAACGAGCAGAATTACGGGCAGCGCCACTCTATTGCTGACCACATAGTGGTCCAAGGGAGTATATAATAACATCCTGTCAAGATTCAAATTTCTGCCACATTGCATCTACAGTTATCAAGTGCAACCCACGCTTTTACTGCCACGCGATCACTGTGGTAACACAGCGGCAACCCCGTCAAATCTAACGAGTCACGTGTGTACATGTAGTTCAACATGCTAACACTTTCTCTCTCTACCTCTCAAAGCAGATACTTTCTTCTAGACTGGGCTCTGCAGCTCGATTCTCACAAATGTCTCAGTGAAGACAAATGTAAAACACAGTGTATGTTTACAGTTCACAGATTTATACACATACTAAGCTAACAATACGTGACGGAGACAAATCAACAGAATCTTTTCCCAGGAGCCAAACTTCAAGGTGACAGAGGGTGACACAGGTGTTCCACAGACCGTATGAGCAAAATAATGTCCTTTTCTGAATAATAAACCATGAACCAAGTATGAACCTGCCAATTGAGCATTTTTCTCCTTTAAAATAAAGTGTATCCCCATGTTGCATATTTGAAAAAAAAACTTTTTGGGCCAAAATGAGAGAGATGAAAGATGGAAGTGAGACGGACATACTGACAGTGAGTTAGACAAGATTGAAAGCAGCATAGAACTGAGAGCCTTAATATTTCAGATCCAATGCATTATTTATATCTTAGACGAGTGCTCTTGGCTGAATGGAGAGTTTTTGATTCATGGGTATGCATGTGTGTATGTGTGTATCTGCTCAAGTGTGTGTATGATTGGTAAAGCAGTGGATGAAAGACAAAGATGAAAGAGGCAGCCTAGAGGCTCTAACTGCCAGATTCATCTGTTGGTGGTGTGAAGCTCTGAAGTTACTTTAGCTTTCAGGTGGGCACCTTAGGTGGCCAGTGTTCAGAGATGTGTGTGTGTGTGTGTGTGAGTGTGTTCATTAGAAGTCAAAGAAGAGGGGAAGTGATGCAGATGAGAGGCTTTTGGACCAAGCAGCAAAGTCATGAAGCCATACCTCTTAAGTGTACAGTATACACAACTACTCAGATGCCCTCTCTCTCTTACACACACACACACACACACACACACACACACACACACACACACACACACACACACACACACACACACACATGTATGAGTGTAAAATAAATATTGAGATGGGAGGCTAATACTTATGCTTCACTTATTAAAAAAGCCAGAACTGGCTCAGGGGCCAGATCTGAGGCTGGGGAGGATACTTTGTTGCCTATAGCTCTGATTCCAAATATCAAATATACATTTTAATTAAATTCAGCAATTTTAAAAAGTAAGGAATTTCATTTTAGATTTTTAAACCTAATCCCAATGCTGTGAATAAAAGGCATTGAGCTGATTTTTGGGTGTTTAGCTTTCTAAAAACTGTATTTATAATTTGAATGTGTTTACTGTTGTAAATATATTTATCTTTGTGTATTTGTTTATTTTTGTAACAGCTGTCCCTTGACTTGACTATCTTAGTAAACTTGTTTAATATGAATTAGAATGATTGTAAAGCTGAGCATTGTTTAGTTTTTCGTGACCTGCCCTTGCTCTGCTCACGAGGCCTGACTAAGCTTTCTTTAGCCAAAAAACAAAAGCATATTATAACACGGCTCCTCTCGAATTTCTCTCCAGTTACAGGTCTTCTATCTGCTGAACCGCATCTGAATCTTCAGTGTTTGAACACGCTCACGATGTACATACACAGCTGTACACTTGTGCACGTGGTGTAAGCATCACAAACGCATCAACGACACCACACGTTCAGTGCCTTCACCGCGCCTATCCATCACTGGATCGATGCGCTTCAGCTTCTATGCTCCGCCCTCCTCCCCTCCTCCCTCCTCCCCTCCTCCGTGTGCTCGAACAGTAAGGGGGCCGGCAGAGGCAAGCAGAGCCCGCCCCCTCTCTCTTCCTATTGGGCTGTGTGAGGACTACAGGCTGTAGATCTGCGTCTGACAGCTTTGCAGCTTGAGCGCAGCTTGACTCGCCGGCTGCTGAACGGGGACGCTCCTTTTTAGTATTATTACTGGAAATATTGTTTTTGAGGCAGGGTGCAGCATTTAAAGCCTCCGGAGAATGCATGTGTCAGCCGGGACCTGAGAGCCCAGAGGCGGACTGACTTCACAGCATCGCAACGCTCTGGTTACATTTGGACACGTTTGTCGAGTGCGTCTTCTCCTCAATCTACCTGCTTGCGCGCGTCTGGACCAGGAAGCCCATGGAGGGATGTCGCGATGCTGTGCTCAAGGAGAACGAAAACTTTGGTGTCGACATGTGTGATCCTGAGCGGCATGACCAACATCGTGTGTCTCCTGTATGTAGGCTGGATCACCAACTATGTGACCAACGGGGGTCCCAAAGTTGCGGAGAGCAGCAGCGAGGCCGACAGAAAGTTGGAGGAGGACAGTAAAGGGGAAACGCTGAGGATTATCGAGAGGCTGGACCGGCTGGAGAGCGTCGTCAACGAGCACATCAAAGGTCAGCACAGCGTGGGGGTGTTCCGGTGAAAGTTAGAGGTTCGATGAGTAGAAACTCTTTTAGTTTCCTACTGAAGTCTGTAGGAATATTATACATGAATTGTTCTTATACTGTTGTCCTTTAACACAATGGATTGACAACTATTTAAATAATCAAATTAATATTAACAGACACTCTCAAGCCAAAATGCGAAACATTCACTGCTCCATCTTTTGTTTATCATTGAAACATGAATATATTTTGCCATAAAACTTTTGGTCAGATAAAGTGGTCCCCTGGGGCCCAGGAATGCTGTGATGGGTATTTTTGTACACTAAATGTTTACAGTTAGAAGAATGATGAAAACAATTTAAAAGCACCTGTGAGCCGTAGTGGTCCCGTGAGTGGTTCACTTCAGGTGTTTGACGTTGGGAGCCTGATCTTGGTTCAAGGGACCCTGAAAAGTGATGCACAAGGCTCCGACGGCTGTCGTTGTCATGGTTTGTTGTTTGGTTGGTGATAGCATTTGCATGATTCGCATTTTGTAATAGTAAGCACAGAACTAACGCTAAGTTAACAGCAGATATTTGCAATCATATCTGAATCCATCACAATGTTAAAATAAGTCAGGCACTGAGGGCTGGGAGGTGAGGTTAAAGGAAACACTAGTGTGCTTGCTGTATGGGCCCATGGATGCAGAAGATCGCTGGAAGATCTGCCCAGTTTCATTGGAAGTCGAAGTTTATTTACTTCATGCGCCTCCAGCACTGAATCCAGTTCCCTTTATACATCCAGGGCGGCGGTCGAAAAGTCCAAAAATGACCTCCTAACGTCTATTCCTAACCACTTTTCCTTGACTATGGAAAACGTCATGGAGTCAAGGAAAGATGTGAAGGAGAATTCATGAGGAGTTAGGAAAAGACAACCGTGGTGTTTAGAGGATACAAAGTCTCTTAATTACATCCTTGTTTCCCTCACTTGTGTCCATGCAAGGAGAGAGGAAACGAGGAAATATGTTTTAAGAGACATGAGACGTCCTTTCCTCTGAAGCGTCACGTGAAGCGACGTCTGTTTCTGATGACGGAGGATCAGCTGATCACAGCTGGATCAGCCGTCAGTCGGCTTTAACAGCTGGAGAGACTTTTGATGAGTTTGTGTCTGTTCACATGATCACTGTACTTAATAATAGTAACTAATAATACTAATAACTAATAAAGACACACAGTTATCATCAAGAGGTGTGTCTCTCTGTAGTCTGTTACCTCTTCAACAAACTGTGTCCTGTTTATAAGCGCAGGATCGATTTCTACCCACGGAATGCGTGGGTAGATACTTATTTATTATTTATTTGCGTCTGTATGTTTTGAAATTCAGATTGTGAAGTCATTATTAATTAACCCAGAATATGATTATGGTTCCTTTTGAACACTGGAATTAATTTATTAGGCTCCATGTTTCAGGTTAAACTTAAATGATAAAACTCATCGAACCAGACACTCACGTGACTGAATGGAAATTAAATTATGATAAATGATGTAAAAAGCTCTCTGACTTTAATTGTATCCATAATAAAAGTCATTGAGGGAAATATCAGATCATGATATCATCAAGTTCATTTGTATAGCACATTTCAACAACAAGGCAATTTATGCTTCACATAAAACTATTAAAGGCATCAAAACATAAGGCAAAAGAAAAGGAGATTTAAAAACAATTAAGAACATTCATTGAAACATTAAAAGGCAGTGTAAGAAATAAAATGCAGAAAAGACAAATCTTTATAATAAATGAAGAAAGTTGTTTGTGGTCCTTTTGTTGTTCAGTCTACAATGAACATATATTTAAACCAGACGGTGAATCAGAAAACTAATCAAATATAAACTAGAGTTTAATCTGTGATCTGTCTTCACTCTGGTGTTAAACTCAGTCAGTCAGTCCGATCGGCTGCAGCGTCCAATCACATGACTGATGAACAATGAGGGGGCGTGTCGGCCGTTAAAACACTTCCTGGAAGTCTGTTCTCGTGCGTCCTCGCTGATGGCTCCTCAGAGATCCCTCCTCTCTCCTTGCCCCTCAGAGCTAAATAAGATCTTTGGGACGGCCGTCAATATGGCGGAGCAGAATAACTTCCGGTTCAAGCGAGGAAACTACAAATAAGAGACTTGGGATGTACCCAAAGAATCCGACTACATTTTCACTAAGCTACGCAACTATGATGCGACGGCGAATGTCACTGACATAGGTCTGCCATGGAGAAACTACAACCAAGAAGGACTACAAAAAGCGCAACTAAAACATGATCCCATGAAATCTATTACTCTGATGCATGCAGGCTTTATAAAGCTGGAGCTGAAGACTGACTAAGTTTGAAAATGAAAATATGTGGGAATGTGGAGATATAAAGAAGGAAGCCTACCAGACTTCAGTAGCTTGGCGTAATGTCCAAAGTGAGTAGAGCAGGGGTCACCAAATGGCGGACCGCGGTCCGGATCCAGACTCAGGACCTAAAACCGATAGATAATTGAGAATTATTCAATTTTGACGGAGCGCTTCTATTTTAACCGGCGCAGCTATTCCAGCATTTACGGCTTGTTACTTGTTCAGCGGTGCAGGAAACACACCAACCAATGCGTTGTAATTAACACATCACGTGATGCAGCTCAGCCAATCAAATACGAGTATTCTGACAAGTTTCCTGACTCGAGTGAGGTGTTCACACACCGTGACACATGGGGCTGAGACGAGGATATATAACGCAGAGCAGGGTCGTTGTTACGTGAGTCGGAGATGTCCAACCTAAATTCAGAATTTTGATTGGGTAATTTGTCGAACAACACAATTCAGGTCAGAATCAGAATCAGTTTTATTGGCCATGTATGCGTACGCATACAAGGAATTTGACTCCGGTTTCCACAATGCTCTCAACGTACATACATAGAATATACAAATAAACAAGAAAAATATAAGAAATAAAAACAAGGACATTAAAGACAACAAAGTAGAACAGAGGTAAGCTTTAACATTTAAACTTTTAACTACTATGTACAGTATAAATATATATCCAAAAGTATATATATGAACATAGAGAACAATAACAATAACAATAGAATTGAGGTATTAGTGCAGAATGGTGGTAATAGTGCAGTATGTCTGATTAATTGTCCATCAGAGTGACGGCCAGTGGAAAGAAGCTGTTCCTGTGTCTGGTGGTTTTGGCGTACAGAGCCCTGTACCAGAGGGGAGGAGTTAGAACTGGTTGTGTCCAGGGTGTGAAGGGTCTGCAGTGATCTTTCCTGCCCGTTTCCTGACTCTGGAGGTGTACAAGTCCAGGATGGAGGGCAGGCTGGCACCAATGATTCTCTCTGCAGACCTGACAATCCATTGTAGGTCCAAGCTGGACCAACTTGTACACATCAATCAGAATTTGCAAAGTGCTCTTTAAGAGACCAGATGAGAACTCATACCACCAGAAGTGGAGAGGACGTTCATTGATCAAATGATTCAGTGATGCACACACTGCACTAGTATTCCTCCTGGGTTGTGCATGTGTTAATCATCCCCCTCAGAGCTGTACGTCAGTAAGTCAACACATATTAAGAAGTGGGACAAAGTCTTCCTTTATCTTCTGCTAAATGGGACAGTGTGACTCACTAACTTAACGAGGGATTTAAGAGAAATATGCACTCGCCGATGTGATTAAAACAGGAGTGTTCTCCTTCAGTGTCAATAGAAAGCTAGAGAACGCCGTTCCTTGGAAAAGATCCAGCATCCATTTTCAAGTTTCATTTAAGAACACGCTGCTAATCAGCTTTTGAGAGGGAAAACGTAGAAGTTGACACTCGCAGGCATGGATATAATCTTTACCGTAGCAGTGCATGGAGGGAGTGTATTATTTTCAATTGAATACATAAATACAGAAAAGACAAGGCTTTTAATCATACATTTCAAAACTAAACCTTGACATTTTTGCCTTTACGTCAATGATCAGTGTGTGAACACTTACTGTAAAGAAGGAAAGTGAAGCCAGCTTTGAACGACATAAGATCTGAGACTTCAGACTGTGGATCACTAGTAAAATGGTGCTGATGCTTGACATAATTCAACAAGGAATACGTGAGCAGTACTTTCATAGAAATTATTTTTAAATTAATGGACATTTCACTTATCAAACAGACGGCAGCAGGGCCACGATTATTGACCTTTTATTATTTGTTTTTTTATCCACCACTCTCTCACCATCGCCCTCATAGTTCACAGAGAAACCAAAGTGGCTCCAAACACCAGACCTGTAGGCTGTTGGAGGATCTTTTATTTCTGGTCTATTACTAGCCATGTTGCACCGAGCTAACGTTAGCTTCGTGTAGCGTGTCTCACAGCGCAAAGTGCCCGACTGGAGTAGGAAGTGTTTCTTTGGTGGTGGGCGTGTCAGAGAGCACGCTGTCCGTTACGTCATGTGTGTTGCCAGTTTGAGAACAGTGGCTCCACCGAAAACATAATATTTCCCACAATTTAAGCTTCTGCATTTCCAAATGCACTAGTATGAACGTATTGTTCGGTTCGTCATGCGTACCGAACCGTGAGCCTCGTACCGAACGGTTCAATACGAATACGCGTATCGTTACACCCCTACCTTTTATTTACTTATTGAACCTCTGATCATAAGTAGTTAAAATGTCTTAATGTGCACAGCTTTTAAGATTGAACATAATCAGCATTTTTACAATTGCAAACGATGATATTCACATAGAACAGTTGAGCCAACCAGTTACTGCTTTCAGACACTTCAAGTACCTGCATCTTTGGTATTGTATCAGTTGCTCAGGTAATAAAGGGAAGTAAAATCTACAATAAATCTAAATGTGAACAGTGTCAGCCTTCAGCAGGAGGCCCTCTGTTTCCACTCTGGATGGGGATTGTCAAGTAGTGTTGTCCTACTGATTCAGCATCAGTTTCTAACAAGTGGGAAAAGATGAAGAGAAGACTTAATCTGTCTCCGTGTGGTAAAGGGTGAGCTGTAAATCTAAGAAGATGCAAACTGTTATACACACCTCGATGTGCTGATTTACACTTCCATCAGTATTTTCTAATGCAGCACTTTGGATTTTCCCAACTGTTCAAAGTGCTGCCCCTCTTTGTGCTGAGAGAGGTTGGTATGATACAAAGCACACTTATCATTAGCATGGAGAATGGCAGACTGATGGTGTACTGAACTGTTCAGAAGCGCTAATAGAATCTGCATCGGCTCCGAGGTTACAGCGGCTGAGTAAATTTAGCTGCCGGAGTGCTTGGCACAGTCCTCTCCTCCACTCTGCTCAGTCCTCGGAGCTGGTGCCAGGTTACATTATCAGCCAGAGGCTGATGTGTTTATGTGTTTATGCTTCGTCACTGGTACAAAAAGACCAGACTGCAGGTTTGAATAAGAATTATACAACGTTAGGTAGGCAGCAGAGAAAATATAAAGGAAGCTGACTCAGTCGGTTCGTAATGAATTATCTAAATGTTCCTGTTCTTAAAAAAAGTGCAATGTTCAGGGATGGGACGATTTAGAATTGTATCACAATAAGTTGATCCTGGAGAATTTCCATTATCAAGCTAATTGTGAACTTTTTTACAGAAAGAAAGAACAGAGACATATCCTTTATTTATGAAAGGCAACCATATGATTTGATTATGTTACTTAACATTGTTTTTCACAGAAAAAAAGGAAGTGATTCCAGTATGTTTTAGCACCATTTTATGAGTTTCAAGCCTATTTTGATGATGGGTGATGTCGGCAAATGAACTCAAACTGTTTTTTTCTGCTTTCCATGACAAATCCAGTGTTTCCCTTTAACGACCATAGACTGTATAAGATATGGACGTAGTCTCCGTGACGTCACCCATAGGTTTCTAACGAGCCCGTACAAAGCTCAACGTGGTTCTGGCTGAAGCTCAACGTTTATTTCTGCTGTAAATTTAGGCATTTTAACTTTAATATGATAATATATCATTTCTCAATGGAATCTCACCATGATGAAATACATTTTGAGATATTGTGATACACAATTACATTGTCTAAATTAATAACAAACGTACTAAATGATATAATAAAATTTCTCAAAAAATGTGACGGAACATATTTTGAAGGAAAATCATGATCACACCTTACATTGTCACTCAGTTCAATGCCATTAGCAAATGTGTATGTATGGGGGAAAAAACAACTTTGAATTCACTTGAAACTGTTACATTCTTATTTAAATGAAAACATACTTGGTACTTTTCTTATGTCAAGTATTACATTCACACAGTACAGAAATAGACTTTTCCATGTGGTTATTTCATGTAGACTATTTATTTATTGAACAACCAGAAAACTTGCTATACCGTGATATACATCTTTATGGAGTTATGAAATGACCTGTATCGTGCTGGAAGATTTTGTCCGTATCGCCCTGCCCCAGCTTTAAGTACCCATTGGAAGAATTGCAGTTTTTGGCACTTCTGTGTTGGCTTGCTTTTCCAATTGTTAATTACCTACAATATAGGTAGGCCTGCCACAATCATGATGAACCTGGAGTGTCCTCTGTGCGGGGGGGGGGGGGGTCTGCAGTGATGTCGGAAACCCACCGTTTACCGTCTTTGTACTGCGTTTGTTTGTAGTAGTAGCTAGATGGTTGATTCAGAATACTACATTGGTGTGAATATAAGACAACTCTTATTACAGCAACTCTTCCTTTTCCAAAACAAAACCTGCTTTTGGAAAAAATATTTTTGAACATAAAAAAACGTTTCAGTGTTCCAGTTGGGAAACATGTCCTGAGAAAAGTCCTGATGTTTTTTGCAGGTTCAAAATAAGGCGTGGTACCATCTTGATCATGTGCACACAGGTGCAAGTGTACCATGTTGTACCATCTAGCTCAAGCTAACACTTTTTACATGAAACATATTTTAGGAGTTCACGTATGAAGTGGTTTCTTTTTATAAATAATGTGAATCCCTGGATATTAAAACTTCATCTGCAATTTTTTGTTGTGGTTTCAATAATACTTGTTCCTAAAGTGTACTGAAGTAGCATATCACATGCTTTGGTTAAACTATGTTTGAGACTGAGAATATAACCACAAATGTTTATTAACTAATTATCTTGTAATTGCAATTTACTGGCAAAATATTATTTGCACCAAACTAGAACTCCTGTATTTTAAGTAATCCCCTTTCACATGCTTTTGCATGACACTTTCATGAGACAGCCTTTTTTAGTTTTACTTCCTAATTGAAATAATTTGCTCTAATCATGTTCTACAGGTGTCTATTTGAACTCTTGTATTAGAAAAAAGTTGATTCAATTTCAACAACAAATAAATTATGTTATTTTCTTACATTTCCTCTGTGTTGAAACACACTGGCGTTGTAGGACGGCATTCAGTAGGGGTGCAACGGATAACAAAACTAATGTTTGGGATTATATGGTGGTATTGAGTCACGTATTGGATCAGCAGAAAAAAAGGTAGAGATAACCCAATAACTTTTTTGTGAGCCACATCAGACACATATCAGAACTACATTTTTATTAGCTGCCGAACAGAAAAACTGAGCCTTTAAGAAGACAAGATGGAGGTATATTCAGGAAGAAAGGGAAAAGTGGGGGATCCTGACACTCACTATGCAGTAGGGTTGCAACGGATCACAAACCTCACGGTTCAGAGCTCTGTAGCACCTACCAGAGGGGAGGAGTTGGAACAGGTCGTGTCCAGGGTGTGAAGGGTCTGCAGTGATCTTTTCTGCCCATTTCCTGACTCTGGAGGTGTACAAGTCCAGGATGGAGGGCAGGCTGGCACCAATGATTCTCTCTGCAGACCTGACAGTCCGTTGTAGTCTGTTCCTGTCCTGTTTAGTAGCCGATCCAAACCACACAGTGATCGAAGAACAGAGAACAGACTGGATGATGGTGGAGTAAAACAGAATCAGCAGCTCCTGAGGCAGGTTGAACTTCCTGAGCTGGCGCAGGAAGTTCAACCTCTGCTGGGCCTTTTTTCTGATGGTGTCGATGTTGGGGGCCCACTTCAGGTCCTGGGAGATTGTGGATCCCAGAATCCTGAAGGTCTCCACAGCAGACATAGTGTTGTTGAGTATGGTGAGGGGGGTCAGTGTTGGGGGGCTCCTCCTGAAGTCCACTGTCATCTCCACAGTTTTGGGCTTGTTCAGCTCCAGGTTGTTCTGACCACACCAGAGGACCAGCTGTTCAACCTCCCGTCTGTACGCAGACTCATCACCGTCACTGATGAGGCTGATGACCGTTGTGTCGTCTGCGAACTTCAGGAGTTTAACAGACGGGTCCTCTGAGGTGCAGTCGTTGGTGTAGAGGGAGAAGAGCAGTGGGGAGAGCACACATCCCTGGGGGGCGCCAGTGCTGATAGTCCGGGTACTGGATGTGATTTTTCCCAGCCTCACCTGCTGCGTCCTGTCAGTCAGGACGTTAGTGATCCACTGACAGGTGGATGCTGGCACAGTGAGCTGGGAGAGTTTTGGTTGAAGTATCTCCGGGATGATGGTGTTGAACGCTGAGCTGAAGTCCACGAACAGAACCCTTGCATATGACCCTGGGGAGTTGAAGTGTTGCAGCATGTGGTGCAGTCCCATGTTGACTGCATCATCCACCGACCTGTTTGCACGGTAGGCAAACTGCAGGGGGTCCAGCAGGGGCCCTGTGATGTTCTTCAGATGGGTCACCACCAGTCTCTCAAAGGATTTTATGACCACAGACGTCAGGGCGACGGGCCTGTAGTCATTTAATCCTGTGATGGAGGATTTCTTGGGCACCGGGATGATCGTGGAGCGTTTGAAGCAGGAGGGGACTTCACACAGCTCCAGTGATCAGTTGAAGATCTGCGTGAAGATGGGGGCCAGCTGGTCAGCACAGACTCAGGCAGGAGGGTGACACACCGTCTGGGCCTGGTGCCTTCCTGATCTTCTGTCTGTGGAAGAGCCGACTCACATCCTCTTCGCAGATCCTCAGTGCCGGTGGGGGGTCGGTTGGGAGAGGTGAGAAGGAGGGAGGGAGTGTAGGTGGTTGTTTGATGACGGGGCAGTTGGGAGGTGTGAGAGTAGGCTTATCAAACCTGCAGTAGAACACATTCAGGTCGTCAGCCAGTTGGTGATTGTCCTCAGTGGGGGGGATGGTCTCCTGTAGTCCGTGAGTACTTGCAGGCCTCTCCACACTGACGAGGGGTCGTTGACTGAAAACCTTTTTCCAGCTTTTCAGTGTAGCTCCTCTTAGCTACCCTGATCTCCCTCGTCAGTGTGTTTCTGGCCTGATTGTACAGGATCCTGTCCCCACTTCTGTAGGCCTCCTCTTTAGCCTGACAAAGCTGCCTGAGTCTTGCAGTAAACCAGGTTTATTGTTGTTATATGTGCAGAAGGTTTTAGTCGGCACACATGTCCTCACAAAAACTGATGTATGATGTCACAGTGTCAGTGAGCTCATCCAGGTCTGTAGCAGCAGCCTCAAAAGTGAGCGGTCAGTCTTTTCCTTTTCATAGAGGCCTGGAACGATCTTCACACTGAAGTGGGTGCGTGAGGGAATTTGGTAGCGTGGCTCAAGCACTTTAACCAGATTTTGAAATCCCTTGTTTTCTACAACAGAGTGTCCCCATCGCTGACAGACCGGGATGGTGGCGTTTCATGTGTGGACATGCCCGATGTTTTGCCGTTATCGTATGTCTCTTTAAACAACGCCTACGTACCGTAACGGTTTTGTCCACCTCCCTCATCCCGTCATTATTAGTTACAGGGAAGACAAAATGCTCCCAAACTTGCGACTTAAATGACGCCGGGAGCTTCTGAAGTTCATCCACTCGCCATGACTTTCACCGTTAAATTCTTCTAACACGCTCCGTTCACTGAAGACACTACTGCTTTATATCTGTTCACTGACACTCTGCATTGATATTCGGGGACTTGTTACTTGAAAAGGAACAGCAGCAGTAAAACTTTATTACACACTATGATGATTACACTGTAAAAAAAAAAAGAAAAAAAATACTCAATTGATCCGCGGTTCACAAGTGATCCGAACCGGGAGGGGTGATCCGTTACACCACTACTACGCAGTCAAGCATTTTGTCCAGACACAGTTTTAAGCTGCAGACCAAAGTTGAAATATCTAAACCTTTTGCTGCCTGAAATTTATACCTGATGTTCCGTAAGTCCCTCATACTGGAGAAAGTTGTTTAAGAATGTGTAGAATGCTGCGGTAGAATATTAATGGAAAGCTGAATTTTATACATGCATTATTTGAATAATTACATAAAACAGACATGCCGTGTTGTCCTTTGCCATCAGCCGGATTCCATGTGAATAACAGCAAAGTATGTTTCTGTAAGTTGAGCTGATGCATTTTGAGAGTATGCAACTTGTGTTATAGTAGAATGTGGATAAATCTATGAAGTATTATTTTTTTGTAAGTGCCTAAGCTAATTACAGTAGCTTGCTAACATTAGCTTGTTAAAAGCTAACTTCAGAATGTTACGCATTCTTCATTATTGTAGACATGCTCTAATGTATTTCAGCCCTTGGTTCTATATTGTGATGCTGATTGTTTTCTCTTTGGTTGGCGTGGTATTTATTTTACTATTTTATCAGGCGAGTTATTAGGAACAAATTCTTATTTAAAATGGCGGACTGGCAAAAAATTATATTATGTAATAAAACTTAGTTTTTATGAAAACGAGAAAAAAAATGAGTAGAGTTTGAATAATGACTTATATTATTTCACAATCGATATATTTGTCTCTATTTATTCTTATGATCTATTCTATGATCCTTAAGGGTATAACAATATGTGTATTGGTATTACATTTTTTGGGACAGAACATTCGGTTTTGGTTCGGTATGCGCCATCTGGTGTTTGGAATAAGGGGGATCTCAGGGGGCCCCTGAAAATGTTGTGGGGTCTCTTAAATCTTAAAGTATTTGTCACTTCTAATGTCACTAAAAAGGTCTTTTCAAAACTAACAGCACTTACTAATTTCCAGCAGTAGTCATTATTTAAATTGCAAAACATACGTATAAGTAGTGAGCCAGAGCCACAACAGGTTGCACGATGTGAGCCTGTCTTCATTTCTGTTTGTGGAGCTAAACCAGTGGCGGGCCGTGCATTTTATACCTGGGCCTTCACTGCTGTCCTGCAGCTGAAACACAGCTACGGTTATTATTTTTTTTTTGTAAAAATGAAGCCAACACCTGTAAATACACTAACTGCAGGCTTCTGTGAGAGTACCCGCCTGTGAGTGCTTTGGGGCGGCGGAGAGGCTCACGGCAGCACCCGCTGCTCGTTCACGGCAGTAACTGTAGAACGTACGTGCTTTCACGTCAGAGTCACAACACCAGAAAAGTCTCCAATAACACCAGAACAAGTCTCTAGATTTGTCGCTAGTAGCTTTTGACAAAAAAAATCGCCATGAGGGTTTGGAAAGTCGCCAGATTTAGCGAGAAAGTCATCAAGTTGGCAACACTGGCACCGGCTGAATGTGTCCCCAGAGCAACATAGGACGTAACAATAGTTCCTATCACATATTAAACCAAACAAAAATCCATCTTCAAAAGTTGTACAAATAATAATATATAAACAAGCATAGCAAACGCATTTAACTTACCAAAGCTGCTGTTCACTTAAAGACAAAGTCCATCCTCCTTTCTTTGTTAATAAAGAGTTTAATCTCACGGTTGTTCAGTACATCCGTGCGTTTTAGTTCCAGTAAGAAGTCCTTCTCTATTCATGGACGCCAGTGAAGACAGTCGAGCCTCCCCAGTTGTATTTCTTGAATACGTTTTAAAGCGTTTGAGGCTGAAAATGTCTGCTCGACAGAGGCAGCAGATATTGGGATTGTCACCGCCCAACATGTCAGGCTAGCCCACTGACCAATCACGTATGACTAGGCCAGCTAGCAGGCTCTGACACTCGAATAATACACCCAACATGTCAAACTAAAGATCTGATTGGTTGAACAACTATGACAATCAACAATATCGTCCCCATTCACTTAAACTGCACATGGATTCACTTGTGAGTCTGCAGGCCTCGGGCCTCTCTTCTTACCTAGAGACACAGAGGTGAAATCTGATTGGATAAAAGCTCTACTTAAAACAAGCTGCACTGGAAGCAGAGCAACTGAGGAAGACAGTAGCTGTGCAATGAGAAAATAAGATAATGGGGAAAAAAATTATAATACATGTAGTGTATTTATGAAAAATGATTAAATTATAAAATAGCTATAACTTTGTGATTCTGTTTAGGCCAGCAGAGAAGGCTTAGCAGGCCCTGACGGCCCACCACTGAGCTAAACAGACCCGCTTTGGACAAATTTGATACAGTGGCGTTGGTGAGAACCTGTATTAAAGCGGGACATCATCTCTCCTTTTTTTAAATACCATTGCAGCGAGGTACAGCAGTGTGTGTACTGGTAGTTCTGTCAGCTGCTAGCTAAACACACCGTCTAATCTGTTAGCCAAACACACTGCAAACTGTTATCCCCTCACTGTGGGCGAGGAGTTGCAGATGGGGGATTGGATGAGCACTCAGCCGTGTTATCACTAGCAGCCTCTAGCAGCCGGGGGAGGGCTAAGAGTAATGAGTGAGGAGTCAGCAGGCAGTCAGTGGCAGTTTATAACAGGTAATGAAAGGTGTTTTGAGAAAGTGTGAGTCACTGCAAACATGAGAGGTCCTTGAGCAAGCAGCCTTAACTGACCCCCCAAAATATTGTAGTTTGCTGCAGTAGTTTACGCAGACACACACACACACACACACACGACCGATTGCATGATCTTCCTGGCGGAGATGACAACATGTCCAAATTCAGTTTTGGGCTGGATTTTACGTGAAGTTAGCAGAAATGAGTCCTGGCTCCGTTGAAGGTGTCAGGTGCCAACATTGTTGGCTATGCTGAGGCAGAGGCTTGCTGAGGAAGAGAGTCGGGTCATGAAACACTGCATATTTTAAAACATTTGTTCACAGCCATTCATTTCCACACTACAGGTCTTTTTAGATGTGAAAAACACGATCAACAGCATAAGAATTATTATTTCTAAGACACAAAATGGATTCTTGCCAACAATTCTTACTTTCAGTTTTGTACATCTACAGAGGATCTGTCTCCTCACATCTGATCTTGTTGTGATCTGTGTTCTGCGTTGTTTGTTTCTATGCTGCTAAGTCTTATTTTTAGTAGTCCTTTTATCAGTCAATGCAAGTTGATCCATGTTGACAGCCAACTGAAGAGGAGTGTGCAGTGTGGAGGGTGTGTTTATGTGTTTCTATAGCGTAAGTTGCATGTCTGGTGTGTCATTAAAGATGCATGACAGTGGTGTGAGATCTGACGTGGATGTCAGTGCCTGCCTATAGAGCCTGTGTATCGTTGCGTGAAGAATAGCATCACTGACATCAGGTGGTTGATGATGCCATGACACTGTATCGCACAGGGACGTTTGTTGACAGTAATGAATCTATTTCTGTCTCTGTGCTTTGGACATCCTTGCCAGGTTCACTCTTAAGATGCCTGAGGATAATGCAAAATAATGCAATTTAGAGAAAGAGCATGGAAGGAGAAAAAATACTGATGCAGGATGACATACAAAGCAGCTGGATTATCCCTCGAGGAAAAAGGGTTACATATTAAATCAAGAGTGACTTCTGTTCCTGTGAATGTTAAAGACCTCCCCTCCCTCGCTTGCGTCTGCACTCTCACACCACTGAAATTCAAAGGAGAGCTGCCAGGAAAGGTGTGAGGATTTAGCGAAGAATCCACTTCTATATTCTTGTTTTTGTTTATCAGATAGAAGATGTGTCACTTTCTTCAGATTAAAGCTTGATGACTTCATTGCACCTCCTCTGTATGGGTGTGTTGCTCTGATCCTTGACAGCACTGTGCAGATTATTAAGTAATGTTTTAGACGATCTCACCCTGACAACTGAATGTTGGAGATTTATGATGCATGATCCAATATGAACTACTTGCCTCACCTGTACAGGACTATTGATACATTTAAATTTGATCACCAGAGACAGTGAACACTATGAATATCATTAAATGTATTCAATTTAACGTCAGGAGGACTTCCGGGTTACACATGGAGTATTTTGCAAGTCCAACATGCTTCGTAGGGTTGTCACGATACCAAAATTATGACTTCGATACGATACCTGCCATAATATCATGATACCCGATACTTACGATACGATACCAGAATTCGATACAATACCACAAATACGATACGATACTGGTATATTTATCTATAATATTAATAAATAAAACATCTGTATGGTTCCCTTTTTTTAACAGCTTGTTCCTGCCCAGCTTTTTGAACACTTAACTAAAAATAAAAATAATTAGCTCAAGATCCACCCTCAGGCTCCACCAGCATGGAGCCATTTTGCATCAATTGTGTTTAATTTAGTACACTTTTGTGTGCATTGTGACCTCATGATCATATAGGCTTATCGTCAAACTAGGATAAGCCTACTCATGTTAGGCTGTATATGGGTGAGCTTGGTTCATGTTTATAATCACATTTGCTTAACTGTCGTTCTTTGAACTCTTTGAAAAGTTCGGGGTGTCTGTCTGAAAGGTGCTTTGCCATGTTTGACGTGTTGCCTCCCTTGGTCTGTGTGGCTTTGAAACAAGTTTTGCAGACGGGTCTCTGTATGTCAGTGGGCTTTCCTTCACTGTCTGCAATGTAGCCAAAGTACTTCCAGATTTCACTTCTGGCATCATTTTTTCCAACAAGCCGAGGACGGTCGGCAAAAGCTCCTGCACTTGATGCCATGTCTCCCCTGCGATCGCTCGCTGTGAGTGAGCGCTGGGCAGCCCCGCCCCCTTACAGTCAATGCGTGCAGGCAGCATGACAGGGAGCGGAACAGTCAGTGCGCTCTGATCGCGCGCTATTTTAATGAAGTATCGATACTAAAAATATGCAAAATCGTATCGTTTTCAACGTACGGGTACCGCGGTACCTTTTTAGTATCGATACACCGTGCAACATTAATGCTTCGTATGCTTTAGTTTTTGGATTTCAGTAGGACTTGGCATTTTAATACTCTGTTACAGTAGAATCATTCGTGTGTGTCATGGCAAGTAAAACCCAGAAAAAGTCATTCAAAGTAACCGCCGTTGGAGAGCCCTGCCCTCAGACAAACCCTCCTGGCTAATGCTACTGCTAGCACTACCACCCGTCATCCAGATCATCCATTGCCTTCCCAGCAATCTGAGGAGAACGCTGTTTTCCAGCCAGTTAAAGCTGAAATGGGCACTAAGGCCGGCCCTAACGATTATTTTTTAGCGATAAAACTAACGATAATTTTTTTGAAATAGGCAAATAATCTAACTACTTATCCATTATTCTGTAAAATATTTTGTTATATAAAAATAAATATACTAATTTAAATATCGAAAACTTTTCTGATTATTATTTCAATATTTTATTCAAGCATCTTCTTTTAAAAACAAGTAAATGTAAATGTAACAAGATAATCGACCCTGTTTGCCAGTGCCAGATCAGAAAAATACTGGACCTCATATTCAGGATTACTGTGACACACTGTTTAATTTAACCACTGACTGTCATAGCAACCCTTTCCCTGAACTGAGGAATTAGTAGTTTTACTTAAAGCTACTACTAGGAACTTTCTTTTGATGTTGGATTTGCAGTCCCTGTGGACAAAAGCAGTAGTGTTTCATTGTGAACAACAAATCTGTGTTAAAATCGGCAGGAGGAGAACTAGTATTGTTAGTAACGTTAGTAACTGACGTTAGTAACTAACAGCTGTGTTTCGACCGGTGAACCACAGGGAGAAAACACAGGATAAGGTGTCGGTAAAACAATCTTTACTTGATGCAGAGGTTCGGTACACGAGAAGGCAGTCAGAACAGGCAAAGAAATCAGGTGGGGATCAGTCAAAAACATAGTCGACAAAGAACAGGCAGATATCAGAAAAACCAGGAACATTACACGAGGAGAATCGCTGGAACGCTTGACACAAAGCTCGAAGAGATGGAGGAAAACAATTTAAATTCACTGGGGAGGTGGAGGTGATGAGATACAGATGGGATCAATCAGGGGCGGAGCAGACAATCACAGTGGGGGGAAAACACATAAAGGCAGGAGGTGAAGTGACCTGAAACAAGAGGAGAGGTGAGTAACAAAATAAAACAGGAAACACTGACAAATGATAGAGTAAGACAAACATAACTTCAGAGACAGGACGAGACATGACAAGCTGTTGTTATAACAGATGGCGAAGAGCCATACAGTTCTGGTACGGAGGTTCCATTAAGTTCCATTGTGGTGCGTTCAAGCGCCATTGAGTAGAAATGACTATTGGACAAAAATAAATGATAACGTTACCTTCAACGTCTTCAAATGTCATTTTGTAAAAGTAAGTTTTGATGAGAAACTTGAATAAATCCAGTTGTTTGATGGAGATGTTTTCATAGCGATATAAAATCTAGATTAGAGAGAGAATTATGACCTGTTTATCTTCCTAACAATAGCTCTAAGCAGCTTATAATAAATCATTAAAACTGCCAATGCCAAGACTTTTCAATCAATTTAAACACAATCGTTTTATCCTAATCATTTGAATTGTGTATTTTTGATGGAAATAACCACTATAGATGACTGATACCGAAGTAAAAGCATACAGATGATGATTATGAATATTTTAGTTCATTATCTTAAGACCTATTTGAAATATTCTGGTTAATAATCGTGAAAACTAAAACCGTGACATTTTTGAAAATGTCATATTGTTTGTTGACTCCTATTGTTAATTGTTCTTCCTCTATATCTTATCATAAAGTAAATATCAAAAGCAGCCTGTTTCACTAGCCAGTTGCTTCTTGTAGTCTAAGGTTTTAATTTCACACAGGACTTCTAATTTGGATTTGTAACACATGACTGAATATAATGTTTAACTATATTAGCAGAATACACGTAAGTAAGTCCTGCTTTTTTAATGAATTCTTTTAGCTTTCCATGTTGGACACATAATGGGGCCACAAGAGCAGCTACTTTGGTAGGAAATGAAGCAGGCTGCAGAGCTCTTGGTGGTCCAGGGAGAGCTGCTTGCAGGGTGGTTTATCTAAGAAGATGACTATGCTTATTGCTGTCCCTTTTCACACATGAACACTCACCCACAGGAGATTCATAATGGACTAAACCCTTACCACAGAGACTGTGTGCAGTGCTTTGTGGGTTTGACCTGACATGCATATAAAGACTGAAATATGAACAACTCGTGCGCATAGACACACAAGACATGACAAACACACACACGCCTCTTCCAAATCCCAAACGCAGTAAAGTGCAAGGTTCTAATTCAGCCACTCGTGCACTTGTCTCATCTCATAAACTGGAAACGTCTAAGGAGGTATGTGTGTGTGCTTTGTTCTTCTGTGCCTTTGTGAAACGGCATACTTTGAAACCTGTGTGTTTGTACTCACACGCACAAGTTCTCCTCTAGTCTTTGCCTGTCTGCATACATGTCATCGTTTGCACGAGATCACTTTCTCACGGAGGCAGGCTGCAGGACGAAGCCTGTTCACATTTCACACACTATGTGTCCAACATGGAATCTAACACTTAGCGAAGTTGCTACTGTCACTCACCATCTTTGTAATCCCACAGCGTATTTCCCTGAGACTGGGCATGGGGAAGACTATTGCAGGCTGTAAACATCTAACAATTGTCATCTGGGGGCTGCAGGAAATGCCTGACACATTTGGTATCAGGTTTCTTCTTAAAGTAGCATTTCTCAAGCATGGATGGGCTACAGGAAAATAAACATGGATGCACACATTGCAGTAGATAATGAAGCATGCCAGTCAATGCCAAATTTTAGGGAGTGAGGCAGGGATGCACAATTAGTCGAATATTAATATTGATCAGATGTTTTCGCTTCACCTTTGGGAAACAGGTGGCAACCTCAGGTTCTGACAAGTGAACCAAAGTGTCTTAAAACCTGCATTCTCTCCTCTGGTTGTATAGAAGTATTTGAGAAAATGACTCTACTTCTCACTTGATTTATTCCCTCAGTAAACATTGTTTATGGTCTCAATCTCTCGTTTCAAGTCTTCTTCAATACAGCATGATGTAGTGCTGGGTTTTAATTTCCCGTATGATATGAATTCTTCACACACCGTCATAGCCGAAACAACTGCTGTCACTCTTCAACAGGCAGCTAAATATATTGTTCGCCGCTAAGAAGACTACAGTTGGAGCTAGTTGTCTTAAGTGTATTGAGAGGGACCCCTAGTCATGGTTATAACTTTATAACAACAATTAATAACCCACAACTAACGCTCTTTAACAGGGCAAAACACCACGACACAACAGTTTGTGACACATAAACAATTTGTAACACTAATAATTGTACATTTGTGCATGCTGGGTACAGCTCGCTAGCTAGCCCGCTAGCACAACAGTCTGTTAACAGCTGGGAGAGGCTCCAGTAACGTTACATTAAAGAACAGAACAGAGCGATGCAGGATGAACAAAGACAGACCGGAGATGCACCGATAGAGTCTGTGCCCAAGAGAGGAGCTGGGTCTGCTGCTTGGAAGTGTTTGGGACATCGCTTGAAGAGGCTTTTGCTCGAGGTAGCATATGACAAGAAAAGCAAGCGGTGGAGCGACATTACGAACGCAATAACGATCCAGCTCTGCAAGGACATGGTCCCGCTACAGACAGTCGAGAAAGACTCAGAGCAATGATTCAAACACTGGATTCAAGGTACGTCTGACCGGGGCGACAATACTTCAGCCAAACTGCTATCCCAACATTATACGAACAAAGAGCAAACCCTCTAGTAAGCAAAGCCTTTATACATGATGACATTAACATGTTTTTATATTCTATGTACTCCTGACAGTAGAGTAAGCCACTATAAACCTATAAAAACACATTCAAGGAAAAAAAACAATACCGTGAAACCGCCAGAATCTTAAAAAATACCGTGATACACATTTTTGGTCATACCGCCCAGCACTAGCATGATGTTCATTTAGTAGATTATGGTCCATTTAGAGTCAAACAGACCATAAAGCAGGGGATGCTTTAGGGCGGGGCCATTGTGATTGACAGGTCGCTGCCGCTACCAGAGCCGTATACGGCGTCTCTAAATCCCCCCTCTGCATTCCAAATATGGTAACTTCTGTTCATTGGATGCAAAAAGCCAAAATGGTGACAGCCACAATCCAAGATGGCGACTGCCAAATTGCCGAACTCAAGGCTTCAAACGGCAGTCCACAAACCAATGAGTGATGTCACGATGACTACATCCACTTCTTCTTTATAGTCTATGATGAAAAGCTTTCCTGAATTCTTTGGCTTGAGTCTAGAGTAGTAATAACAGAATGCACTGAATTCAGGTGAAGAACCTTATTTTAAGTCTTAAGTTTTGATGCCAAAGTTTGTTCATTAGCAGGATGTAAGTGAAAGCAGTGCTCAGTTTATTTAAATGTGCAAGTGCATTAATAATATTTTGTCTCTTAAATGAATGAATAGCCATGATAAGTTATCGTGATCTCAATGTTGATCAAAATACGAGGGATTATCATTTTGCAGCCCAGGGTGCATGATCTGCACTACATACACTGTCTTCCATTTTTCTTTCCATTCTTTGTAATCGAATGTTGACTTGTGTGTTATCAAAAGGACCTGGTTTACTTTGAGCGGCTGATCAGTTTCATCTTGCAGCACTTTAAACAAGTCTGCTCCTTTTTTACAATCTGGGTATTTTTCTATGTTATCAGTAAAAACCAAAACTTTGAGCCTAAAGCTAACGGATAAAGAACAGCTTCTTTCCTCAGGCTGTGGGACTCCACCCTCCACATATTATATATATGAAGGCAAATCAATGTCAAAATCCGAGAGCGCAAATAAGATCCATGCGCGCGCGCATTTTACTTTGGCGAGCGCTCTTACATCACTCCGCGAGCAAAATTCACTCTCGCGCGAGCGAAGCTGAAACCTGCTCGCTCGCAAAACTTTAACCTGCTTGCTCGCGAGTTGTTTTTCTTTTTGACAGTAAGTGGGCGGACCCAGTCTCCATTGTATCTCGACATCTAATTGGTTACAATCCTCGTCTTTGGATAGACCGGATATCACTCTGACACAGACCTAGGGGGAGATTTTCAGATTGCACTACAGGTCAGGGGCAAATAATGTACATTTTACTGCACGGGTACTTTTACTTTCTGCACTTAAAGTACATTTTGCTGATAATAACATACTTGACTGAGGTTTTGAATGCAGGTATTTTACTCGTAGTGGATTGTTTCATCAGTATGGTATTAGTACGTTTACTGCAGTGAAGGATCTGAATCATTTTTCATCCACTAACTACTTGTCAGTGGTTTAAATTGGGCAAACAGATAATATAGAAACAGTGGTCCCTAATCTTGGCTCTAGATCTTTGAGCGGGTCCAAATTGTTGCTCATATTATACAACTACATTATATCTCCTCTGTAAACACAACAGTATGATTAAATATGATCACATCATGTTTTAATCAATTAATATCAAGAGTTTCTTTGAGCTGTTTGTCACAAGAGGTTTGACTATCAAACACACATTGTCTGTAATAGAATGATGGAGTGAATTTAAACCAATCTGAGCAACTTGACTTTAACACATTTTTTATTATTGTATTTAACAACGCTATTAACATAATTTGTATTTCATCAGCCTCTACAGTCTGAAAAGTTTACAAAACCTGTCAGACAAATGTAGAACATTCTGAGATGTAGTGGAGTACAGTAGTGTTTAGTGGCGGATTGAAAACCACCTCTAACAGACCGATGTGTCAGAGTGATATCCGGTCTATCCAAAGACCAGGATTGTAACCAATTAGATGTCGAGATACAAGGGAGACTGGGTCCGCCCACTTACTGTCAAAAAGAAAAACAACTCGCGAGCGAGCAGGTAAAAGACTCGCGAGCGAGCAGGTTTCAGCGAGAGTGAATTTTGCTCGCGGAGTGATGTAAAAGCGCTCGCCAAAGTAAAATGCGCGCGCGCATGGATCTCATTTGCGCTCTCGGATTTTGACATTGATTTGCCTTCATATATATTTTGTAAAGCAAAATGTGACTGCAATCTGCATTTGGTTGTGCAACTCTGTTGTACAATGAAAATAAAATGTATTAAAAATGAAATACCTTGTAACCTTGTAAGAACGAAGATCGTGTCAATGAACTGATACTGAATACTAAAATACACAATCTAGAGCAAACCGTCAGGTGAGATAATGGAATGGAAGAAGACACACAAAATTGGTACCTAATGTTGCACTAATCAATATTTTTCATATGAACAATTACTAGATGTAGTGACAGCTGATTGTTACATACACTGCCATTGGAATCAGCTGTTATTTGCATGCTTTTCCTCCTATTTAAATCTGCACACATTTTGATGCTAAGCCTCAGGTTTCTTTTAACAATGATGCATGTTTCCTTCTATTAGTATTCAACTGTTGCTCAGAGGGATCTTTCTCTCTTTCTGCCCTCTTAATTGTCCATCTGGTTGAACCAATGCACCACATTTCGTTCTCCATGTACAAAAGATTTTTTTGCTAACATAGAAATGACTGATGGGAAGACTTCATTGCTTGTCAGACAGTTCTGGCCTTCCTGTCATCTATTCATTCCTGATAATGGACGCCTCATCTTACATTTCCCCTTACTGAGATGTATGTGTCAAAGCCTGTTAGTTTACATGTTAGCGGCACTATAGCATGTTGAATGAGAAACGACAACAGCTGTGAGCTTTTAAAATAATGCTGTGTAAAACTAGGAGGAGCAGCTTGTCACTAAAATTGTGAACTGCTTCCCCCTTAAAGGTCATTCCACCTTAACTAACCCCCTTCACTTTAATCTGCAGGTGGCAAGAAAGAAAAGGGAACACAGAGGGAGTTGTAGCATTTATTTACTGACAAATAGCCTAAACTGTACACATACTCACTGCTATGTTCACAGCTATACTGTTACTACTAGCTTCAAACTCCCCGTCGCACACGCTCTCTTTCTCTCTCTTTCTCTCTTGACCGCACACTTGCGAGTTATTGCTAAAGGGGAGATTTGGAGCATTTCAACTGCCTCTCAACGGCTCTCAAAATGGCCAGTGGCTTGTAGCTAATGGTGCTATCAGTGTCGTTCTTGTTTCACAACTAGACTGGTCGAATGGTCTTGTCATTAGTAGTTTTAATGATATATTATAAGTTGCTTAAAGCCAGTGCTAGGAAGTTAAATAGGTAAAAATTCATCTCTAATATCTATTCATATTGCTGTAAAAACATATTCTTCAAACAACTGCATTTATTCAAGTTTCTCACCTAAACTACATTTTACAAGATTACATTTGAACACATGATAACTTAATAACTTGCCTTCGCCCAATGTTCATTTTCACTGAACAGATCCGAACGCATCATGATATAACTGAATGGAACCTCCGTTCGTTAGCCGACAGCGATGCTGCTACCGTTACTAGCTCTCCTCATGTCAATTTCAAAAAGGACTTGTAGTTCATAATGTTGTGTAATCAGGGATCGGCGAATAGTAAGCATTATTGCAGATCTCCTGATCATATCATTTTACTGAATGTCGGCCGATAACGATCGATGTAAAACTTTATTTCACACTGTGATGGTTAAACTGGTTAATTTGCGGTTTACGGGGATCCGTAAGGTTCACGGATCGACTACAGTCGGTTTCACCACTACTAACTAAGCAGAGGGAGGCGCGAAGAAACAGCTGTTGGCGAGTCTCTCTCTGCCCCCCTTTCGCTCATTGACTGTCCCTTCACTTCCCTGTTGTTTCCCTTCTAATATAGGGCCAAAGGTTTTTTTACAACCACGGAAATCAAGCATACTAAAACAGAGACATCTCCTGAAAAATGCAACTACGTGCCAGGCACTGCGGACACCGCAGAAGTTTGATTGGACGTTCGATCAGGGAGATCGGTTTTCAAGACCATGTACCTCACATCCTGTTACAAGAACAACAACCACCTTATCAACTATAGGCACAGGAGCTCCTACTCATTTCCAGCCATGGAATTGTGTTGGGACAAACTTATATGGAAATATTGAATTATTCCTATCAAATAAATCCAAGACCACTTGACCAAGGATTTGTAAACCGTGAGTTCAAATCAAAAAGAAATGACACGCTAAGTCCAATCCACCGCAGTATAATGTATGCCTGCACAGAATGCATAGGCGCATGACACAACAGCTAAGCGATATACAGGGTCGGAAACTAACGCTAGTCCGCTAGCCCGAGGCGAGTGGATTTTTGGAGGGACTACCTAAATTATCATTCTCACTAGTCCTCATGGCGAGTGAAATTTGAGAGGCTTTATTCGTTATTTATGTCCGGAAAAAGACTTTCCCGATAAGTAAATGTAACTGTGACGAAGGACGACCTCTATTGACGGGTTTCGGAGAAACAGCCGAGCAGGAACCGCACTACGCCCTTGTGGAAGAGGACGGCAGTCAGCTGCTCGCGGACTAATATCACCGGTATTAAGTTGGTGAAAAGGCTCTGATGAGAGTAGTGGCGCGAAATGACGGCAGTGTCCGTAAATAGATTAGAGTGTTTATGTGGATGTTCGGAGTTCACCTTTCAAGACTGTGTGCATGTAAACAACCAGTAAGTAAACGTAAAGTTTGGTGTTAGTCTAATTTCATCATAAGGGTTATATTGTGTCATTTGCACGGCAATCTAGTCTGATATTTAGCCGCTCGTTCGTTGTTTGCTAAGTGCCGACTGTAGGAGTCCCGGACATGTTTATCGCTGCCTGTATGTCCTAATTTGGAACCAATGCTGTATAGAGGTTTTTACTAATTATTATTTCATGGATATCTGTTTCAGAACCACACACTTGCTTGTTTGACTGCTGTCAATAAACCTCTCAAAGGAACATCTTGTCTGGAGTGCATTCTGATAGATGCCCCCTGGTGGCCACAACCTGTAATGAACCAGTACAATGATACAGTCCTTCCCAGTCACTTTAACAGTAACATTCCACTATTCCCCAAATTGTTGAGGATATTAGACTATTTTGTTTCGATTATAATTTGGCACTATATTCATCGATCAGGCCGGGCCTCTCTTTCAGTTTCACCAGCGGCCCGCCAAGATTCGTCCGCGGAAGAAATATAGATGGTGAAGCTCTTATCACTGCAGCACATGAACACCCGATATCTTTTTGTGATCGAACAAAAATACTTCATCTAAAATTAGAACAAATGCCTGCTTTATTCATAGACTGCGTATTGTTTTTGGCACCGAGCGTTCACTGCTTAAACTGCCGTGGTGACATGCTGTTACTCCCCACGGCAGAATATAGCTCAATTTTGCGACATTGCTAAAACACGGGCACATCGGACAAAAACGCGTCGTTGTGTTGTTAAGGTACCACCCCTGTATGATGGTGCTGCTGGAGACACCATCCATTGGAGAATTTGACCCCTCCGACTCTATTCATCTCTGGATGAATTCAGGTCAACGGGCAAGGAGGCCAGAGTACCTAGACGAAGATCAAGAGGATAGTGTAGATCCTGCACAGTTTCATTCTCAAGAAGACTGGCAGCAAATGGAGGCAGACATAAATGCTGAACTTGATGTACCCATGCTAGCTGAATGAACATTATAGCCTACCGGACCCTTGACGTTGTTCTTCTGCTTCCTGTGTAACTATAATATCACGACATCATGATGTAACATGCATCAATCTTTGTACAGCCATAATGTTACAAACAATAAAACTCTTGATTAGTACCTTGCATCTCTGCGGTTTCACTGTTAGATAATTGCCTTGGGAGAGTCTTCCTCCACACACACATCCCTACACCCCGTGATTGGTTCATTCCCCAAAGCTTCATGAAGGACTAGTAAAGATTGCTCAGGACTAGTAGTTTTATGAACCTACTAGTCCTTGGGACTAGTACTGATTTTGAGTTAGTTTCATACCCTGGATATAGTGACATCATGTACCGGCCAGGGTGGAGCGGTGGTGTAGTGGATGGGCCCTTTTGTGTGGAGTTAGCATGTTCTCCCGAGGTCAGCATGTGCTCTCTCCGGGTTCTCTGTCTTCTATTCAGAGTATTCAAGACTGTGGTGGGTGTACAATGCTTTCACCCAATGTCAGCTGGGACTGGGAGACGTATGTAGGATGCGTTTATAATTGTATAAGCCAGATCAATATATTCACACGCCCCCTATTGTTGATATCGCTCACATAAATAAATGTCTGAATAGATGGAGACTGAATCCCACACTCTTGGCAGACCAACTTAGAAACCCATATAAATACTTCTTACGTGACTAATGATGGCCCTGACGTCTCACCATTACTATTATGGGACACTCTAAAAGCCTTTTTGAGAGGGCACATTATTTCTAGAGAGGCTTTTAGAAATAAACAGATCGAAAAATGAGACAAAGTCAATGCCCAAAACCCTTCCAAAGAATAATACAGGAAGATCTTGCTGCTAAAATATGAATATAATAACATTTTAATTTCATAGACAAATAAATGTACACATATACATATATGTAATAAACATGTTTTGCATGCTGGGAAAAATGACACGGTTTGCTGTCAAGACAACTCACTGAACTATCCAAAGTATTAATAATGGTATAGGGAGACCACTCTATCACCCTAAAGAATTCATTGATTATTATTCTTTTTTTTAAGGAACATTACCGTTCCAGGTCTAAAAATAACCCTTTTCCCATTAAAATGTTTTCAATGGCCTGGTCTCAACCTAGAAGACACATATTTCTGAATTATAAAGCTAGAGTAAATTCATCTTACAGTAAAAGGAAAGAAGAACAGCAAGGACCTGATGGCTGAACTGTAGAATTTTCAAAACACAATTACAGTTTTTGGTAGTTTTTTATGGGTATTGTATTAACTGTGATAAGATTGAGTTCATGCCCGTCAGATTGCACAACCCAGAAACACCTTTTCCATTCAAAGACTCTTTCACCTATTTAGGAATACAGGTTACTAAAAAAAAAAAAAAATGATTTGAAGAAAATGTCTCATCATCATATCATATCATATCCAGGTTACAATAATGTGTTAAATACTGGCAAACCTTGGCTCTCTCCCTTATTGGCAGAGTTAATGCAATTAAAATGTTTACCTCAATTGCTGTGCCTATTCCAAAATGTTTCTATTTATTTAATGATTGATTAAAAACATCTTGAATAAAAAAGATCCACTTATGCAAGACTTAGGGAGGATTAGCTCTACCCAATTTCATATACTATTGGGCTGTAAATGTCCATGTCAGAATGTTTCATTTTCCCTTTCCCACTGCCAATCATCAATGGCAACTACTAGAAAGAGAAGACGGCACCTTAACCCAGGGGCTATTCACTCCCAAATCCTGACGTAGACACAAGAAATGTGAAAAGATTTAAATATCCAGATTAAAGGAATAGTGTGTGAGATTTAAATGCATCTATTGGTGAGCAGAATACAACCAACTATACCCCTCTGCTCACCGCTCCTTTTCCAAGTGTGTCAGAGAACTACGGTGGACTTCAGGTAGGGATAGGTATCTTTATGATTGTATTACTGCAAGGAGCTACTCTTATCAATACCATGTTCTTTTACATGACTAAATAAAGTTTCCTTGGAGCAGCAAGTCAAAGGGTCATTTCTCCGTGCCACATGCTGTTGAATGAAAGCACTAAGCCCAAAGAAGGAAGTGTTTAAAGATGTGATTGGGCCAGCCAAGTGTCTATTAGGAAAAGAAACAATACACTGATCTACCTGTATCATGGGCCGGTCAGACATCAAAAAGACAGTTGTGTTGGCCCAAAAGACATGTCGGTCCACTAGGACAGTGGTTCTCAACTGGTCTGGCTTCGGGACCCACCATCACCCCTTAATGACAATGACACCCAGGGTGAAGTGAAAAGGCCACAATATTATATTTTTCTCATCTTCTAAGAAGATAAATTAGTGTGGGAAGAATTCACCTGTATGAGTCTGTCCAGTCAGAGTCTAATGACTCTGGTCTTTCTGGACATTTTTCTCTTTTAGAGATCGTCCTATGATTTGACTTTCACAACTCGCACTACAGCAGTCCTGCTCTGCTCTCTCTCTCCTCGTCTCTCCCCCGTGTGTCACGGTGTGTGTACATCTCACTCAAGTCAGGAAACTTGTCAGAATAATCATATTTGATTGGCTGAGCTGCATCACGTGATGTAATTCACAACGCATTGGTCTGTGTTTTTCCTGCACCGTTGAACAAATGCCGTAAATGCTGGAATAATTCCGCTGCATAAAAAATGCCCTTCAAAATAAAAGCACAAGATTTTTTTTTTTTTTTTTTGTCAGGCAAAGTCCCGCGACCCACTTTTGGGTCGCGACCCACCAGTTGAGAATCACTGCACTAGGAGACATCCACCCCTGTGGTTGCTCAGGCGCGTTGTTTGCTGTTAGCAGCTGGTGGGCAGCACAGCATAGAACATTATAATCATGTGTTTAAATGCTATCTGGTGATATTACATTTTTAGCCATAAACTTGATTAAATACAGTTGTTTGAAGTGGATGTTTGTCAAGGGTCGGCTTGGAAAGGCCCGGGGGGAAGGTGGCTCGCGGCCTCACTGGCTGAGCTGCCATGCTGATCAATGACAGACAAAACATATCTCGACATTCGCCGTTCAAAAACCTTGCAACTCCATTTGAGTTTGATTTTGGTAAAATATTAATATTTCAATGACACACACAAGTATCTGACCACATATCAGGACACAATACCAACTTTGACAACGCAGTGTTTTTTTTTCATTGCATAACACACTCTTTGAGATTACTAGTATTCTGGTCTCACAAACTAAGATTCTCTTCTGTTTGTTGGAGGTGGAACCTGCTGTTCTTAATGCTGCCACAGTTACCTTCTTGCCCTGCTAACATCATTGGAGATTTACCTTCAGCTCCCCAGACTGTAGCTGTTTCTGCTGCTGCCCTGCAGCTACATACTAGACTCCGGCTCTTGGGGAGAACCATCACACACGGCAGATTTCTCTCCACGCTGGGATAAAGTTCTCCCAGAGAGTCGAGGGACACGCAGGAAACTTTCTAAACTCTAACAATGTTGTCCAAGTCGCACTGATGGGACCTGGGTGAGATGTACCCTGAGGCTTTTCTTCAAGCTGTCTGTGGGTTAGTTCATTTTTTTGTTTTATTTTGTTTTAGATTTATTATGATTTTATGATATTGTCAAAAAATGTGTTTAGGAATTTAAAGTGTTTTACAGCATTTATAAAAATGCAAAATAAACATCTTATTTGCTTAATTGCATTTCATTCTAATTCTGCATTTTGTGGATTCACTTTGGTGGCCAAGCAAATCTGAACAAATCTTGCATTTAAAGTTCAACTTTGGTGAACTTTGACAGATGAATCTGCACCGTTGGGCAAAACGTATTGTGACAGTGCAAGAATGTATTGATCCGTTGTTTCATAACCACATTTCCCACCAATTCAACTGTGAGAATGGCAGTCAATCAGGATCATTCAATCACATTTTTGAATTGTCAACTGCTCATGATCAGCCCTAGAAAGAACCAAAAGAACCCAAAAGTACAATGTTCTGCGAACAGGTATTATGAGCTTTATATGCACAATTACAAAAAGTCCCAAGTGAAGCACCCAGATAACGAGAGCTTGAAACTTAAGAGCAGTGCTCCATCAGATCACGCGGCTGCTACGACACAACAAGGATAAAGAACTTCTCCATCCACTCAGCTACCAATACGGCCTGTGGAACACATTCTCTGCTTTACTTTTGTTTCCCAAAGAACAAGGGTCTGATGGACATGAAATACCATGACACAAATCTGCCTCTGGTCATCGGTCACCTGTGCATGACTGATGTCTCTCCCCCTCAGGCTGTCCTGCAGAGAAACGGGGCTTTGCTGCGACTTTTCTGAAGCTCACTTAAAGCTTCTCTGTTGTATTTAAGCCGTTCACTTTCTTGTCTGTGCTGTGGCTTTTCCTCGGAAATGACTTTTAATGAAGCTCAGGTTTCTCTAGGTTGCGCTCTTTTCTTAATCGGTTGGCTGTCACCGCTTATAACAACTGTAAAACCTGCATATTTAATGCAATCTTACAGTTGGAAACAACTTATCCGTGCACTCTGGTGGAGTGAATATCAAACACTATAAACACTGTTTGTAAACTACCTAAAACAAGTTTGATCAGTAGTCATGGAGCTCAGGAGCTGCTAAAGATATTACATTTCATATGGCAAAGGTTTGCAATGCTGGGACCACAAATATTACTTCTAAGATTAGTTGATGAACAAAGTAGTTTTCAAATATGTTTCTGCCGATCGATTAATCATTTCAGCTCGAGTGGCATGACAGTGGCTCTGGTGGTGTTAGGCTTGTAATGGTGTGAGATTTTGACGGCACGATGAGCATCTCAGAAAAATATCAAGGCATATGGTATTTCAATAATTATCATTATTATTACTTTTATATTATTATTATTATTATTATCATGAATATTAATAATACTATTATTATTATAATTATTTTCATCATCGGGTACAGTGGCCCCTTAAAGATACAGTGTGTAGAATTTGGGCATCTAGTGATGAGGTTGCAGATTGCAACAAAGTGAAACTTCTCCCGTGTGCCGTGGAGGAGGATCTGAATGTCCCTCTGGAGCCGGTGTTCGGTTTGTCCATTCCAGGCTACCGTAGAAACATTAAGGCCTGTTCTGTGAAGAGGACCAGCTGATTGTGTAAACGGCTCATTCATTATCTTCAGGCGATTATACAATAAATAATACATACTTTTGATATATTTTATTTCTGCCAACAAAATAAATGCTACACACAGTTTATTAGAAATACACTTCAAACCTTTTTTTTATGGAAGTATGTGTAAAAGCATGTTAGTTTAAATGTAAGCAGCACTATAGCGTGTTAAAATAACTACTACATGAAAAATAACATCAGCTGTGACCTTTTAAAATAATGATGTGCCGCGCAAACTTGTCACTTAAATGGTCAGTCCACCTTAAGTGACCCTGAACACTGCACTGCTTCATGCACAGCTGCCACGTTACCGCTAACTTCATACTCACCGTCACACACACGCTTGCTCTCTCTTCTCTCAGTCCGTTGTACCGTAGGTCACCAAATGTATATGTTGTGAACACGATCAGTTTTCATACTTTGATACCACTGAAACCCGAGCTGTCAGACTGTGCCCAAACAACAGCTGGTGAAATTCTTATTTTCATTGACGGGTCTAAACACCGGTGGAGCTGGAGGTTTACACAATCTAGCGAACACAGCTTTAGAAATGTGTAACTTCATTTTTCTGTCTTTGTGGATACACACAATTTAAATCGTAAACTTGTCATGCCCCGTTTGGCAGAACAACCAATGTAAGGGATTTTATGAACTGACTCTGTGTTGGCTAAATCTGTTTTCTTGTATATATTAGTGGCAGAGAGTAGCAGGACAGAGATTTATTTGTGTCACACACTTTACTAAACACATTTGTCACTCAGTGTCCATCGACCAGCAGCAGCAGCAGCGTCTGCTCTTCAATCCCCTCTGGCTTTGTGTAAACTCCTTTGCAGGAGTGTTGACACAACTTTATGATACTCTTGTTGTGCTATGTGGCTCTGCTGGAGTGATGGTAGAGATACGCTGCTTTCCGCATGCCAGACACAATGCAGAAACGATGGAACGATGGCTTGTCGTAACGTGGGATTTACCAGTGCTCTAATCTGTCTGTTTTACTCACCGTTTCCTCAGGTTCCCTGAATGTGTCGTGTTGGCTCTCAGTGATATGAAGCCTGCTGACTGGAGAAGATATACAACCGTTACCCTCCAGCTACATAGCCTCAGGTCACACGCAGGATTGCTTCCTGGGGGAAAAGGTTATGATTGAGGTCATGGGGAAAACACCTAGATCATTTTGAAGTGTAGCACTTTTTCTGCCGTTGCTCACAGTCGGTGGAGTTGTACAGATACTAGCAGGGCCTTACCCCCAAATGACTAATGTATATATGCCAACATTATACAGTATACAGGATATATACAAATAATAAATACTGGACTACTTGTCATAAATATTCACCACAATCAAGTTTGACAGACTAAAAATCTTCTCTACTTCACAGACAGCTGATGAATGAAGTAGTATTGTGATGAATGAACTAGTGTTGCTGAGCTGGTCCTTTGATGGTGAGGTAACAACAGTACACTCTCCCTAACAGAGAGATAAAAGGAAACGAGGGGGGAGAGAAATAGGGAATGATATCAACCCGAGACATTGAGGTTCATGGTTGCCGCATGAAGTGAGGCTACAAGGACGTCCCCTGATCGCAGTAATTTAGAATTGATGCTGCCATTACTGTATGTAATGCATTATGTTAAAAAACATGAACAACTGATGTATTGTTATCAGATTGCTAGTTCCAGCCTTAAGCATGCTGTATCGTTCAGAACATAGTGAGCAGTATTTCTGTGCCAGAAATATGACAGATTATTAGTTACTTTTCGGATGTGCTCACTAAATAAAATGGTTTTGATAATCTGGATAAACTGTTCATTTACAACTTGACAGAGCTTGTGTCTCCTTGTGTGTCATTCCCAATCATACTTTGTTGTAGCTATGTTATCACAGTCCCAGATCACAGCTATTACTTTAGTGAGTGCAATACATGCAGAACTGAAACTGCAAATATTAGTTGTAATCAACCGAACTATCTTTTTGCATTACCCTAATTTGTGTTAATAAGGTAGTTCTATTTATATCAACCAGGATTTGTTAATACTAACTAATTGATCATAAGATATTTGTAAAAATGTTACCTATTTATGATAAAAATACCTGGAGGTGAGACTAATACTCATTTGTTAAAACAACAATCTAAACCTGTTTAATTATGGAAAATTATGCAAACAACTTTGCAGCACTCATAATGAGGGTTTGCTTTGATTGTCTTAGAAGAGAAATCAGAACAGGCACCTGATCTCATCTCACAGCGCTGTACCACTGCAGCTCGCCAACACTTTTGTGTGGGATCATTTCCCTCAAAGAGAAGTGCTGTAGGATGCAGAGCTCTGCACTACATGGCACACATGTAGAAGGTGTTCTTGCAGACTGACACTTGCCTTTTGCTTTGGGAAGTTTATCTAAGATGTGTGAGTTTGCCACCCACTGACACACTCTGTCATCTGAGGCCTGCAGCAGCTTTCAGTTGCCCAAAGGCTGTTCAGCAAACGCTCCCTCCCTTCAGATCCTCCCAGTCTCTTTGCACAGTCAAGTTTCAAAGAAGCTTTTGAATATTGGATGCCTTTGGCTTAACGGATATCCTCAATCCCCATCTTTCAATGTACTGCAGACAGTATATCTTTACAGTGGCTTGGGCCTGAGCCTATTGCAAGAGTGGAGGACAGGGTGATGCTCATCAGATTTTCAAAATGAATTCAGAAGAGGACACAGAGGACTCCCTCTCATATCAGAACAGCTCTGTCCTGTAAGTCCAACTGTTGTGACTCCATTTTTATTCTATTAACTATTATTTAATATAAATTTTTATATATACATCAGCATGAAAAGTGAAACCCCCAAATGCTGTTGAATACTTCATGTAGGTCATATTTTTGCAACATTAACACATTTCTGCTCTTCAGTTTATTTTCTCATGAGCAGTGTTTTCCTATATACTGTGTGTTTGTTTGAGTTAAATAAATGTGGTTGTTTACCTCTGATTGTACAATGGGAAAATGTTTTTAAAAATATAAGTTCAGACTTTTGCTGATGGATTCTGTTTTTAGCTAAGCTAGACTAGAGAATATTTGGTTAAAACAGATCGGTGATGCTGTTTTTCCTTATCCGTAAAATTAGCTGGAAGTGATAAGACCTGGTAAGATTTATTTATAAAGCGCTTTTTACAGACATGAGTCACAAAGTGCTTAACAGGGCAGAATTACAAACATAAAAAACACAATGTGACCATATAAGGGCCAATAATAAATAAACATGGTTTAAAAGCAGGCCTAGGCCATGGGTTTTACCCAAACGCCAGTCTAAAGAGCTGAGTTTTGAGCTGATTTCTGAATGCGTTCACAGAATCTGCAAAGCGTATTTTACCCGCCTTGCATGCAAATTCACAAATGAAAAAATTCGCGCCACGGCAAAGCACATGGAAGACCCACCGCTCTCATCCGCTTAATGCATCAGACAGTAATACGTTTGTGACGACCTTCCGGTGGCGCGGGAAACGAACAGCGTGAGCAACGTGCACGGTTCACTTCTGTGTCTCTGTTTGTGTGCGACTAGTATTCAAAGAAAAATGCCAGCCACCCGCTCCAAGAAACTGTCCGCCCAGCCTCCATCTACCAGGATGAGTTTGAGGAGCTTCCGCAGCGTCCCTCTGGTTCCCGAGACGTCCTCTTCTTCCTCTGATGACAGTTGTGACAGCTTTGGCTATGATGGAGGCTTTGCAAACACGAGGAGCTGCTTAAGACCGACGAGGAGGATGACGATGGAGAAACCAAAGATGTTTAAGGCTTCATCGGAGGAGGACACACGCAGCAGGTTTGAGGAGAGTGTGATCAACAGCCAGATGAAAGCCATGAAAGTAGACTCTGAACCTCTGAGACGTGGCCGCAGGTCCACCATCCTGAAGGTGGCCATGACATTCCCCACCAAGAAGACCGGCAAGAAGAGGCCTGCATCCGAACCACTCGCTCAAAGTAAAGTACAGGACTCCGACCCTGAGGAGGAGGAGAACTTCACCAACAAGAGAGCCCTGAATATTAAGGAGAACAAAGCAATGCTGGCGAAGCTCATGTCAGAGCTGAACAAAGTACCCGGACTTTTCCCAGGACAGAGGGCAATGTCTGCATCTACTACGCCTCGACAGGCACCTCGGTGGTCAAAGGGAACTCTTCGGAGAAACTCTGAGCGTTTGTCTCGCCCCAACACGCAGTCCCGCACTCAGGTGGACAGACCCCCCAGCCCGACTCCAGAAGAAGAGCCCGAGGACAACTTCAGCCTGGTTCGCAAAAGCCCCTACTTCGTGGACGACGATGAGCCACCCCGCCGCCGTTCCTTCAACGGCGCGAAGGCCATCCCTAACGTGGTGCGGCCTGTGGATGACATCACAGAGATGGAGCTGCAGGGCATCTGCAACAACGTGCGGGAGAAAGTCTACAACCGCTCCACTGGATCCACTTGCCACCAGTGCCGCCAGAAAACAATCGACACCAAAACCAACTGCCATAACCCAGAGTGTGTCGGGGTGAGGGGTCAGTTTTGCGGCCCCTGTCTTCGTAACCGGTACGGAGAGGAGGTCCGTGACGCTCTGCTGAATCCGGAGTGGCTGTGCCCGCCATGCAGAGGGATCTGCAACTGCAGCTTCTGTCGGGCCAGAGACGGTCCCTGTGCTACAGGAGTGTTGGTGTACCTGGCAAAATATCATGGATTTGACAATGTGCACGCCTACCTGAAAAGCTTGAAGAAGAAGCTGGAAGAGAGAGGCGAGTGAGATGTGGAGGAAGGAGCTGATCCTGGACCTGACTGACATGCTCTGTGATAGTTCCTACCAGTCCAAACATTCATGGTGTTTCAAGCATTATAACACAATGCTAATTGTTGTTCCTGTTGGTGAAATTTCACCTATGTGCTTTAGCATTGACTGACATCTGGAGGAGGGCCATGCAGCCAGTTCTCCCCAGCCTGAAGCTTGCTTTGTTGTTGTTTTCCTGCCTGTTCTAAAGAGTTTTTACATTAAGACTGGTTGATTTTAAACTACGGTGGACCAAAACAAATTTCTAGGAAGATGTCTCATACTTGATTGTTGTCCGTGGATCTCAAATGTTTTAAGACACATGATGTATATATTCCCATAGCACGAGATCATAGATGAATTGGCAAAAAAAAAGGCTTGTTTACTGTATTTTTACATTGTTTTAAATGTTACAGCTTTTGTCTTTTTTTTTTTTTTTTGTAAATTAATGCTTGTGTTTTTACAAGTTCTGTAAATCTGCTGGAAGTGTAAATGTAAAAAATAAAAACACACAACATGTTAAAGGAACAGAGTGACAGTAAAAAGGGTGAAAATTACTACGACTCTGTCTTCCTTGACTGTGGTTTAGCTCGGTGTTTAAATCAGAGTTTCGACACACTGAACGAGAACACTACAGTAAGGCGGGTAAAATGCGAGCAGATTACTCCTCTGAGCATGCGGCTCTCTTTTGTTTGACTACAACCAATGAAGCTACCAAAAACCGGAAGTGACAGACCGGAAGTGGCATACCGGAAGTGATAGACCGGAAGTGATATCATGACGTGAATGGAAAAACAACATTACAATAACCATATTTTCGTCTTGTAATGAGCATAAACAAATTATCTAAACAAAGTAGAAAAAATGCCTTTAAAGGCAACACACATACTTTGACAGTTTTTACAAGCATAATGTGGCATTCCACATGCTTCCTACATTTCACTATCCACCACTAGGGTCGCTATAAATCCAAATAAAAAACACTTCTAACTCTAATTCCTCACACACTGAAGGTTTTTGGAGTTTTCATAAACGATTTTGAATCGTTATTCATGAAAATAAATCACAAACCACAGTGGGCCGATATAGACTGTGAAGCAGGGGTGCCCAATACGTCGATCGCGATCGAACAATCGATCGCAAAGGAAGTGCGGGTAGATCGCATACCATTAAAAAAAAATTAGATGTTAGCCTATCATCATCCATCCTCCCTATGGCATTTGCCACTTGATTGATGTACAGGGCAGCCAGTCTGAGATCACATCTTTTCTAACCACACATGCGCGGTCAACCGCACAAGCTACTGCAAAACTCCGGCGAGCTAATTAGTTAGCCTTCCAATTTATTTCTACTAAAGAAAGGGTATAAAAAAAGGTCATCACTTTGTCTAGCAGGACCAGGGTACTCTTTCCGTTCAGCCCTTTTCAGTATGTTTGATCTTACCCAATCCTCTAGAGCAGAGCATTTTCCCTGGGCATTGTCTGCTCTGTGTTTTGTTTGTATATATTTTTTGTTTTCTACTTTCAAGGACTAGGTCTACATTATGCATACATTTTTTGTTGAAGAAACGCTAATTTCCATGGTGCAACAGTAACTCCTCAGTACTTAAGGTCATGGAGCTCATCTAAATACCACCAATGAGTAATGTGCAGACACTGAAACACTTTCTAATTAGCTCATTAATTAGCTAAATGAATGACCTCATTAGCGTAGCTGATTATGTTCAATGTATCATATGGTGATTGTACTGAAATATTAGACAGCTTCTGCTTCTTGTTTAGAAAGGACATGGAGAGAAAGTGCAGGAGCACCAGTCAAACCTCAAAGGATCAAAACAATGTACAAAACATGAAGCAAATATGACAGTTAGGTTTGTTTTTTGTATTCATTTGAGGAAGGTTACAATCTGCTTATTGCTCCACACATATCCAATGTTTTTTCAGTGGAAGCATGTTCGTCATGATGTATTTGGAAAGCCTGTTTCCATCGCACTTTGTCACATAATTTGACTCCATAAAACAAGAACTTTTTCACTTAAGCCAAACTTTTTTCGATATTTGAGGTTTTTGTTTTATTTCCAGCATTTCCACACAGTTTTAAAAAAATATTAATTTACAAATGGCAAATGCGTGTGAAAACAGGTAAATAGAAACAGACAGAGAGAAAAATAGCCTCACTGGTTAGGGTTGGAGTGATGCAGTGTTTTTCTGAAAGTTTACAATATTCTCTTTGAAAACTTTAAATATACTTTGATTAATAAGGCTTAATACCAAAGACTAAATGTTGGTATCTGAAGCATTCCGGTTTCCGGTTGTAGTCCGAGTAGTATTTACAAACCACTCAGCAGGCTTTGGGTGAATGCAGATAAACAGTCCAGGTGGAGAGCAAAAGATGAAATGGCAGCAGAGATTGCGCATTTATTCAGTGATGGAAAATTCTCAGCAGCAAACATCTTTAAAACCACTGGGTCTTTTAAATAGAATGACAAAAGAGAAGAGGAAGGAGAAGTAGAGGAGAGAAAGACACGAGGGACAGTGGGAGGATAAACCGATTGAAACAGGAATGCAGGAAGAAAGGAGGCAAGAGTGACAGAGTGTGTGTGTGTGTGTGTGCATCGCGATAGAGGAAGGAGATGAGGAGGAAGAAGGAGAAATTGAAAGAAAGAGAGAGTGGGAGAAATAGTTTCAATCTGTCTCTGGAGAATTATTTTTCTTGTTGATGCTCGGGCTCAGGGATAATCAGGTGTTGCAATACCACTTCCCCCAGGACCCCAAGAGCAGATTACTGAACAATAAACCCCCCCCTCTCTCTCTCGCTTTCTCACACACACACACACACTTTCTCTAACCCTCCGAATCCGAGTAAACAGTGTTGTTTTCCCTCCTTTTGTCCATATTAATGTCTTCAAATCCTTGGGGAGTATGCAAAAGAGGTCAGTGTATCTATCTGTGTATGTGTGTGTTTGTACGATTGCTCATGGGAAGCATGTGAGTGTTCACCTGCAGCACAGTTATGCATGCGTCTGTGTGTGTGTGTGTGTGTTTGAGGCAGCAACAGGAGAAAAACCTTTGTGCTCCTCTCCCTCTTTGTTTTCTTACCGCCTAAATACACTAGAATTTCCTGAATCCTCTGTAAAGCAAGTATTTAAAAAACCTTGCATTGTATGTCCGGTGTTGTAGCTTGGGTTAAGAAAATAATCCTAAAAACTATTTTTACATAATTTGAGGCAAAACTTCTGCTTTATATATTTTGAAACGCAGCTTTGTTTAAAATGTAATACCACACAAGTATTAAGTACTACAACTACATTTTATAATGAAGTTGCAAATATTGGATTTTGACTACAATATTTTAATTACAAGGTCAAAGTTTGCTTATGAGTAAGACGGGCAAGGTCAGAGAGAGAGTGATGGATTGATTTTTACCCAGAATGTCAAAATTGAATGCTTATATATATATATATATATATATATATATATATATATATATATATTCATTTGGTATATATATATATATATATATATATATATATACCAAATGAATACTAATATTGCGCTATGTCTGCTGGATGTGTGAAAGGGCCATACCAATAGACATAACAACAATGCAGCATTACAGCTGAATGTACTGATTAACACCATGTTGCTTAAGTGAGATAAGAGTAGTTTTTAATTTATGAAAAGATTACAGGCTTTCAAACTGATTTATGGGACTATATTTCTTCCACAATTACCCAAGATAATTTTTCAGTCAGTCAGAAAATCTCTCATATTAGCACCCAAGTGCGGTACTCTCTGTACAAAGTCAAACAGCATCGTGGAATAAGGGACATGTTCCTGAAACAGAAAGAAGGCCAAGTCATCGTCTCAATCATCTCCACAGATGGTGCTGTCTATTTCCCCTGAAGAGATTCTCATCTTTCTAAGACAGATCAATGTGAGGAGACCATCCATCTCTCCATCTTTTCATCTGGCACGTCCGCTGTTAATTAACCCTCTGGGAACTAGGCCATTTTTTGGATTGTTTTATGTTTTCTTAAACTCACCTTTTAAGGCACTTTCATATATGCTACATAGACATGTCTTATATCAAAATGTGCAGAACAATCTCAGCTATCTATATAATGAGGCACCAATTGTCCTAAGGCACTGTGCACTGTGCAATTTGGCCCTAAAGCTGAACAGTTGGAAGTCCAATTTTTTGAAATTCTTCAAATCTCTACTTTACTCATGTGGACAAACTGTTTTGGTGTTTGGTAAACCAATTTCAAAGTCTTAGGTTCACACAAGTAGTGAAATATATGAATAAAATAGTAGATAGATGTATAATAAATGTCTCAAACCAAATTTTGTAATATCGTTTTTTGAGTAAGTGTAATTTACTCTCACCTGTAGAGGGACTGTCACTTTACTTTGTTGTCTGGGCTGGTAGTGCACTGCACCCTGGTAGTGCACTGCACCCTGGCATCTGTGAATCCTCTCTGTAATATTGAACAGTCATTACTAAGTAAAGTTCTCACTCCCTTTGTCCTTTCTTCCTCCACACACACACAAGATAGATAGATAGATACTTTATTCATCCCCAGGGGGACGAGCTAACAAGCTACACGCTCGAGCTAACGGACGAGCTAACAAGCTACACGCTACACGCTCGAGCTAACGGACGAGCTAACAAGCTTACACGATGTAAACAACTCACCCAGTCCATAAGCTCGTCATAAGCATCATAGCTCGCTGTGTGTCACGCAGACTCCACTAACTGTGTGTTTACATGTCTGTAATCATAAAGCTACAGCTGTCTCAGAACGCTGCCGTTAGCAGACGTGCTAACTAACGAGCTAACAAGCTACACTACACGATGTAAACAGTCTGTCCCCCAGATCGTCACATGATGAACTGTAAGCTCGTCATAAGCTCGTCATAAGCATCACATCTCGCTGTGTGAGTCTCGTACTATCTCGTGAGAATACGGACGCGGAAGTGGAGAATCTACAGATTTCTACAGATTTTCGAAACATTTTCTGTGCCGTTTTTCGACGGAGATATTAAAAGAAACATAGAGTGAGCGCCGCTTACGCACCGCTGTGAGCGCCGCTAACGCATCGCTGCGCTCATAGACCCCCGGTCAAACCCTCCTGATGCCAATCTGTCTGCCTACCTGCCCGTCTGGCCACCTGTTGGTACAATATGCCTTGGCCTCTCTTTCCTCCACCTGACAGACGGTAGATTGTGTAGAGCTGCAGTGGTTTATGTATATGAAATTGGCCTGTTATGGCTTGGAATATATTTTAAAGGGTCAGTTCAGGTGTTACGTTCCCCGACTAAGGTCTATGGGAAAAAGTAAAAAAAATATTTATTAACAAAAAGATGCTCACAAAGGCAACAACGGAAAACTACTTTACTAAAAGGAAAGCGACACGAACCAACAGCACTAATACTTAAAACACCACACTAGGAATCAAACTAACACTAGCGTACACGTTTGAACAGAGGAGACCAACACTATAAGATTTCTATAAGAGTGATATCCCCACCTTTTCTTTGAGACATAGACAATCTGCTCCATCAAGGTGACAGACAGAGACAGTGGGACCACAGCACAGCACTTTTTAATAACAGGTTGTTATTAAAAAGCTATTATAAGGTAATAGCTTAGCTTTACGTCAATCATTTGATTTGTTTTCTAGCCTCACTGCCTCAGGCTTGTACTTTTCAGATGTAGCTAGTTGCATAGATTATGTACAATATGTACATGATAAAATGTCTATATAGTTTTTACATTCAGAGTGGAGGATTCATATTGACAATGCATATGATATGGACATAGGAAAAAAATTTTAAAATTATAATCTGTAATGGCAGCAGTGGATATTTGATGTGAGAGGATTATTGACAGTGTATGACTGATGTTAACTGTTGGATTGGTCAATGGACTGTACTTGTATCGTGTCTTTCTAGTCTTCCTGCCACTCAAAGCGGTTTACACTACATGTCATTCACCCATTCACACGCATTCATACACTGATGGCAGGGGCTACCATAGACCCGCTTTACCTCAGCCACCTCAGCTGAGTGACGGCCTGTGGGAGGAACTGTTCTTGTGTTTGGTTGTTTTGGGGTAGTTTAGTTTAGTTTATTAACTGGGTCCCCATTAGCTGACGCCTTAGCGGCCGCTAATCTTCCTGGGGTCCACAGAAAGGACAAAAACATAATACATACAAAATGTGCAAAACATGACATGAAACAAACAGTTAAAAGTAGTACAATCAGAATAATAAAAATAAAAATAGTACAGTCAGATACATAGTGCAATCAAAGACTAGGATGTATATTGTCGTAACCGACCATATATAAACATCAAGTGGTTAGTGCCCTGAGGTGAGCCTTTAATTGTCTTTTAAATGACAGATTACCTGTAAGAGTTATATGAGGAGGTAGTAAGTTCCAAGCTGTAATTGCACGAAAAATAACTGTACGTTTGAGGAGATTTGTTCTTGGGGTTGGAGGTATCAAGTGACCTGAGCTAGCATTCCTTGTGTCATGGTTATGTCTGTTACGTGTGTATTGTAACAGATTGAATACATTTTCAGGTGTCTGATTAAATACTACGTTTCTAGTACAGTCTTCTGTAGCACCTACCAGAAGGGAGATGTCTAATGTTTCCTGCCCGTTTCCTGACTCTGGAAGTGTATAAGTCCAGGACTGAGTCCTGGGACAAATTATTTCTTTTCTGTAGTCTTGTCCGTTGTAGTCTGCTCTTGTCCTGTTTGGTGGTGGATACAAACCTCACAGTGACAGATGTGCAGAGAATAGGCTGGGTAACTGCCATGTAGAACTGGAATAGTAACACTAAAGAACTCTAAACACTAAAATGGTGATGGGGGGCAGTGTAAGGGAGCTTCTCTTAAAGTCCACTGTTATCTCCACAGTTTTAAAAGTGTTCAGCTTCAGGTTGTTCTGACCACACCAGAGGGCCAGCTGTTCAACCTCCCGTCTGTATGCAAACAGACCGAGGCCAAGTTGTCTGCAATCATGAGTTTAACAGACGGGTCTCCTGAGGTGCAGTCATTGATGTATTACGGAGAAGAACAGTAATGATGGTCCGGGTGCTGGATGTAATTTTCCCCAGCCTCACCTGCTGCCCCCCGGTATTTCAGGAAGTTTGTGATCCACTAACAGGTGGAGGCTGGGACAGTGAGCTGGGTGAATTTGAACAAAACAACACAAAGTGAAAGCTAATCAGTTTCAGATTCGTCAGCTGATTATTCTAAACATTAATATCTGCGTGCACGAAAGCTGTCACGTATATGTTCATGTCCAGGATGAAAAGTGGAGATTACGCAGGTCTCATGCACTTGGAGTGAAAAATGGTTGGCTAAAAGCAGCATATACTGGCACAATGGCCCTGGCATCCTGGCTTTGGCTCAGAGATGTCAGATGTAATATCCACTGGCAAATTGTTGTTTTTCTTTTTTGGGAATTTTAAAAAAGCCCTTATCGGTCCTTAGACTTAAAAGGGTATTCAATGTCTTTCCCCAGCAACGTTTTCTAGCTCCTCCTGGGGAACCCCAAGGCTCTCAGACGCAATGTATAGTCCCTCCAGCGTGTTCTGGGTCTACCCCGGGGCCTCTTACCAGTTGGACTAGCTCTGGAAACCTCTAAAGGGAGATGTCCAGGGGGCATATTGTTCAGATGCCTGAACCACCTCAAGAGCATTGTCTTCTGGCTCAGCTCCCTCTTCCCGGCCACCAGACGCTCGTCTTATGAAATTTCCCACAAATACATAATTTCTTAATATGTATTTAAAAATCACTTTCTTTTCTCTACCAATGAAATTCATAGGCATATCTATCTACTTGATATGCCTATCTATACAATTTAAATGTAATTTGTTGCCAGTAGTTTAACCCCAACAATTATATAATTAGTCAATAAGCCACAAGACGCTGTGATTAACATTGATTTTACAACAGCTAAGGAGTCGTTCTGTTTGGCACAAAAATATATTGCTTTTATAAAACGGTTACTACATATACCTTGCAAGCTTTCATTAAATAAACACACAGCAACAAGAAAAGCAAAAATGTATTGATAACAAATAATTCTTCATTCAAGCAATATAGTTTTTCAGCAACATTTAGCAGAACTGATGCCAAGCAAAACACATGAGCAGCATAACACAAACAGTGGAGAGCATGCTTAAAGATTGGGTAATTATTAACAAAACACAGCTCACTCGTACACCTAACATGAGGAGAAAGGAAAGGTTCTCATAATGTTGCAGTTACATTATAACCACTTATGATAACATCAACATATATAACTGCACATCTACCATTGGCAACTGTTACACTCACTTTTCGCTAGCTATTGTCACTTTACATTACATTAGTCATTTAGCAGACGCTTTTATCCAAAGCGACTTACAATAAGTGTATTCAACATAGGTATTCAAGAGAACTACTAGTCACCAGAAGTCATAAGTGCATCTCCTTTTTTAAACAAGCATCTAAGAGCATAAACCAGAGCAAAAGTACAGTGCAAAAACAAACAAATAAGTGCAACAAACTAATACAAATACAATAAGTGCTAAGTGGAAGGCTCAGGGTAGTACTTCTTGAAGAGGTGAGTTTTCAGCCTGATGAAAGATGGGCAGCGACTCTGCTGTCCTGACATCAGTGGGGAGTTCATTCCACCACTGTGGGGCCGGGACAGAAAAAAGCTGCGACCGGGTCGACGGGGCAACCAATCGCCCCGAGGCAGCAGAGCTAAGTGGTCGGGCGGAGGTGTAGGGCATGACCATAGCCTGGAGATAGGAAGGAGCTATTCCTTTCACTGCCCTGTAGGCTAGCACCAGAGTCTTAAACTGGATGCGAGCTCTTACAGGGAGCCAGTGTAGAGAATGGAGAAGGGAAGTTGTGTGGGAGAACTTGGGGTGATTGAACACCAGACGAGCTGCAGCTTTCTGGACAAGCTCCAGAGGTCTGATGGCCGATGCCGGGGCTCCGGCAAGTAGTGAGTTGCAGTAGTCCGGGCGGGAGATGACAAGAGCCTGGATGAGCACCTGCGCCGTCTCATCAGTGAGGAAGTGGCGAATCCTCCTGATGTTGTAGAGCAGGAATCTGCAGGAGCGTGTAACCGATGAAATGTTTGCTGAGAACGACAGTTGGTCATCCAGGGTCACACCCAGGTTCCTCGCAGTCCGAGTTGGCGTCACCACGGTATCGTCAATGGTGATGGACAGGTCTCGGTGCGGGCAACCCTTCCCCGGGAGGAACAGTAGCTCGGTTTTGTCCAGGTTGAGCTTCAGGTGGTGTGTCGCCATCTACTTTGAGATGTCAGCCAAGCACGCAGCGATGCGTGTCTCCACTTGAGTGTCACCGGGGGGGAAATGACAAGACTGGGTGTCATCGGCATAACAATGGTAGGAGAAGTCATGCGAGCGAATAACAGAACCCAGAGATGTTGTGTAGAGTGAGAAGAGAAGGGGGCCCAGGACTGAACCTTGTGGAACCCCCGTAGTCAGCATGCGTGGTTCCGACACAGCCCCCCTCCATGTCACCTGGTAGGATCGACCTGTCAGGTAGGATGCAAACAGGGAGAGTGCAGAGCCTGAGACGCCCATCCCCTCAAGGGTGGAGAGGAGGATCTGGTGGTTCACTGTGTCAAACGCCGCAGACAGGTCCAGGAGAATCAGGACAGAGAGAGAGTTCGCTCTTGCGGCGTGAAGCGACTCTGTCACCGCAAGGAGGGCTGTCTCAGTTGAGTGACCCACCTTGAACCCGGACTGGTGGGGGTCCAAGAGGCTGTTGTGATGGAGATAGGAAGACAGTTGGTTAAAGACAGCACGTTCAAGTGTTTCGGATAAGAGAAACCGGTCTGAACCTGTCAGGTTGAGGACCTCGTTAGGGGAGAGGGGAGCAAGATAGGGTAAGATGGGCATGGAGAGGGGAGGGAGAGCTGAGGGGGGGAAGAGCTGGAGAGGGTAGAGAGGGAGAGGGTGGAGAGTCCGACAGCCATGAGGCAGGTGGAGTTGGCCTTGCAGGCCTGGACGTGAAGGGACAGAGGTTGTCCAAAGAAGAGGAAAGGGTGCAGAGGAGAAGATCAGTAGAAGTATCAGGGGATAGGAGAGAGAAGGATTCAGGGTCAGGGAGGGCCAAGGTAACAGAAGAGGAAAGATCAGAGGGGGAGAGGGAGCGGAGATGACTACGGGTAGAAACCATGTGGGTAGGTGGAGGAAGTAAGGGAGGAGAAGGAGTAGGACATGAAATAGTGGTCAGAGAGCTGGAGGGGAGTGACAGAGGTTAGCAGTAGAACTGTGTCTAGTGAAGATAAGATCCAGCTGGTTGCCGGCCTTGTGGGTAGGAGGAGAAGAGGAGTGTCAAAGGAGGAAAGGAAGGACAGAAGAGGTTCTAACTTATCAGTCTGGATGTTGAAGTCGCCAAGCAGGATGAGTGCGGAGCCATCGTCATGGAAGTGCGAGACTAATGTGTCAAGCTCCTCCAGGAACTCACCAAGAGGGCCTGGTAGGCGATACACGACAGCAATGGTGAGCTTGACTGGATGAGTGACAGTAACAGCATGAAATTCGAAAGAGGACGGGGAGAACTGTGGAACAGAGACAAGAGAGTATTTCCATTGTATTTCCAACACATGGTAGTCAATAGAAACAGATTACTGACCCGCAAGTACACGCTCGAGAAGTTTTTGCTTGATGAAGTCGGGCTTGTAAAAGTCGCCCTGTTGCCTTTGTTCGCCCTAGCCTTCGTTTGCCAGACACTTGGAAGCTCCAGCAGTGGTTAAGGAGAGCTACCTACTGATTGCTCATTGTCTGCCAGGAGTGCAAGCCACTCCCCTGGCACTTAGCAGAGCAATTGACTAGGTGAAACCAAAGTCACACCTGGCTTGCACAGACAGGAACTGGAAAAGTATGAACACTGAAGCAGCCCAGGTACAGCTAATAACTTGTAAAAAACCAAGAACAATATACTTAAGTCTATTCTAGGTGAGTCAGTAGTTCAGTATCACTCCAGAAGCAAAATACACACTGGAGAGAAACTTTGACTGGACTCTTTATATCCTTGAGATGTGCAAGGCACTTAGGTCGATATGAAAATGACTGAATGAAGCATTTCTGCAGACAGAGTGATGTATTGGAGGTTTTTAGGATTAACTGAGGTTAATTGATTTTGAATTGACCTGAGATTCTGAGACACTTTATAACAAATCACCTCTGGCCAGATCATCATCCTTCAAATGACTACAACACTTGCTTGCTGTTGTTGGTGATCCTTGCACTACTGTTCAGTTTGTTTAGTTTACCTAGTTCATTTAATACCATGATCCTTGCACTACTGTTCAGTTTGTTTAGTTTACCTAGTTGTTCATTTGATACCATTCTAATTCATCGTATATACTGTGCATTTTTATTTTTATTCTATTTCTTCAATTCAATATCTGCTCTGTTATTTTATTGTACTGTATATATTGTGCATTTCCATACTTCATATTTTATTCTACTCTGTAACTTGCTGCTGCTACAAATAAATTTCCCCCTGGGGATAAATAAAGTTTATATCTATCTATCTATCTATCAATGGGGACATTTGATAAATTTGATCAGCCAAATGGACTTTTATATTTAAAGGCGCATAATTTTGAGTGTGAACACATATTGCACAATCCCATTTGAGTCTGTGTGGTACTTATCGCTCTCTCTTAACCAGAGGAAATGAGAAGCTAAATCCACCTTAGTGACATATTGCCTTTTGTGGAGGAAATAGGATCTCCTGGATGAATTCTCTCTGAAAATATGAATCCTCTTAATACTCTTTTTATATCTCATTCATTGATTTTTGAGTCATGCTCCTTCAGTGGCATAAGGTAGTTACAAAGGGCCTTAATGCGCACTAGTTATGTAGGACACACACACACAGCGGGGTCGTCCATGGGCTGTCAACTGTTCATGAAACATACAAAAAAATATAAATTTTAGGGAGCATTGCTACCTTCTACTACTCCTTCTACTTTTTTTTCTCCTGTCTTTTCTTACTGCTGCATTTATGAATGAAAGGCATGACTGCTCGCTCAGCTTGCAGATGCCCTTAGCTTGTCAGTCTTGTCAGATGTTGGTCCTTTTCAACACGGTTGGTCAGGAATGGTTGTAGCAAGTCCTATAGTCATGTTCCCAGTCTGCAGTGTGTCTCTGCTGTGGGGTTTGATCCTTCCTCTGATGGATTTTCCTTATTATAATGTAACAAGATCATTTAAAAAGTAATTACATTTCCCCTGTTGGTCATCCTTGATGGACTGTTCTTGATGCTCATGTGCATGGGGTGGCTGTGGCTCAGTGGGTAGAGCGGCTTGCTTTTTTATCACAAGGATAGGTCTGCATGTTGAAGTGTCCTTGAGCAAAACACTTAATCCCAAATTGCATGCGGCAGCTTCACAGCAGCCCACTGCTCCTATAATGTAATTTCATGTTCGTACCTGTTTATACATGACGATTGTAATGAACGTTAAGTCATCGCTCATACACTGTCATGAGTCTCTGCTCAAACTTATCTGCATGTTTGGTCTGCCTCTAAAATGGATTTCACATTATGAAGACTGCAAGATAATGTGAGATAATGTGATATGCACAGCTTGGAGAATACTAATGTAGTTGTATCTGTTTAAGTGTGTCATTCTACTGTAACTTCTTTTCATACAAATGAATATCATTGTCAGTGATGGCCTTGGATTTCATGCTTGGTGAAATTCACACCATAATTACGAGAGAGAAGATCTTTTTTCTTTCTAGTCAAAAGAAGTGAGATATAGTATTAATACCTTGTTATGAGCTCATTTACAAAAGTTAATGCTATTAAACAGTCAATGCATTTTTGTTTGGTGGTTTGCTTGGATCATTATGAAACACTGGGTCCTATCTTCCTCTAAATTAACTCAAAATGACTAATCTGAATTATACCATTAATTAAGGGCATACACTGATATAATAAGACAATTGGCCTGGATGTTTTTGGATAAAGATAAAAAAAAATTGACCTGTGGTCAGATGTGAACGTATTTGTGATCATGGAACTATAACAAGCCATTCAAAGGCTACTTTGAAACAATAATAAGTTTAATGGCTGACTTTATGAAAGCTATACCTCTGCTATGAAAAAATAAACTTGCAATAAACTAAATTAGAATCACAAAATGTCATGTTTATTGTCATTCCACACAAAACTAGGATCGAGAAATACATTCCTTTAATCATATTCTTAAGTCATTAGTCTTGTTTGTTTTTGCGCTGTTCTGAATTTTTTTTTTCATTAAAACCTCATCAACATATAAGATTGGAAAATATGATTTTGTGGTATTGTACTCATATAAATGCAGTGGCGGGCCATGCATTTTATACCTGGGCCTTCACTGCTGTCCTGCAGCTGAAACACAGCTATGGTTATTATTTGTTTCGTGTAAAAATGAAGCCAACACCTATCTGCAGAGAATACACCGGTAGTGCGTCTTCTCTCTGCTCTGACTGCTGCAAGAGTTACCGCCTGCATTGAACAAATCAACAACTGGATGTGCCAGAACTTTCTTCAATTAAACAAAGAAAAAACAGAAGTAATTGTTTTTGGTACCAAGGACGAACGATTGAAAGTCAGCGCTCAGCTTCAATCACTGATGTTAAAAACCTCAAACCAAGCCAGAAATCTAGGTGTAGTTATGGATTCAGACCTCAACCTGAACAGCCATATCAAGACAATGACTAAATCAGCCTCCTATCACCTGAAGAATATATCAAGGGTTAGAGGACTTATGTCTCAACAGGATTTGTAAAAACTTGTCCATGCATTTATCTTCAGTAGACTGGACTACTGTAACGGTGTGTTTACAGGTCTCTGTAACAAGTCAATCAGAAAGCTGCAGCTGATTCAGAACGCTGCAGCTCGAGTCCTCACTAAGACAAAGAAAGTGGATCACATCACTCCAGTTCTGAGGTCTTTACACTGGCTTCCTGTCCAACAAAGAATTGACTTTAAAATCCTGCTGTTGGTTTATAAAGCACTGAATGGTTTAGGGCCAAAATACATCTCTGATCTGCTGCTACCTTATGAACCATCCCGACCCCTTAGGTCGTCTGGGACCGGTCTACTTTCTGTTCCCAGAGTCAGAACTAAACATGGAGAAGCAGCGTTCAGTGTTTCTGCTCCACATATCTGGAACAAAGTCCCAGAAAGCTGCAGGTCTGCTGAGACCCTCAGCTCCTTTAGATCAAGATTGAAGACTTTTCTGTTTGCTGCTGCCTTTAATTGAACCAGATTCAAGGATATTAATCAATCTCCTGCATTTCTGCATTTTACTACTGTATTTTATTTCTTACACTGCTTTTTAATGTTTTAATGACTGTTTTTAATGTTCAATGAATGTTCTTAATTGTTTTTAAATCTCCTTTTCTTATGCCTTATGTTTTGATGCTTTTAATGGTTTTATGTGAAGCACTTTGAATTACCCTGTCGTTGAAATGTGCTATACAAATAAACTTGCCTTGCCTTGCCTTGCCTTGCCTGTGAGTCCAATAACACCAGAACAAGTCGCTTGATTTGTCACTAGTAGCTTTTGACAAAAAAAGTCGCCATGAGGGTTTGGAAAGTCGCCAGATTTAGCCAACACTGGCACCGGCTAAATATGTCTTGTGAGTCTGCAGGCCTGGGCCTCTCTTCTTACCTAGAGACACAGAGGTGAAATCTGATTGGATAAAAGCTCTACTTAAAACAAGCTGCACTGGAAGCAGAGCAACTGAGGACGACAGTAGCTGTGCAATGAGAAGATAAGATAATGGGAAAAATATTTTTATAAATTATAATACATGTAGTGTATTTATGAAAAATTATTAAATGATAAAATAGCTCTAACTTTGTGATTCTGTTTAGGCCAGCAGAGAAGGCTTTGCAGGCCCTGACAGCCCACCACTGTATAAATGTAATGGCGCTGCTAGATTGCTGCTAGACCGCCCCGTTACTACTTACGCTACTAAGAGAGAGCGCAAGCGGTTTTTGAAAGGCTAACCACCAACAAATATGGATTGAAGCAGAATATTTCGTAAATATATGTTGCCTGAGAGGGGGCGTGGCTTATCGGCCTGAAAGCCGCCATCAACCATGGAAAAAATAACCTCTATTTCTGCTTAGTACATGTTGTGGAAGTCCCAGATATCACAGGAAACTAAACGCCGTCATGTCTGGGTTCATAACATCATCCGGAGGAGCTCCATGGATTTTATCGAGCTGTATTCACTGTGTCTAGCAAGCCACACGTCGGCTGTTTACTACAGCTGTATGAACCCAAAATAAACTGATTTGGCTGTGATTTAACTGCAATAAACAGACGAAAAGGGACTCCGAAATAACTATGTAATGAGTCTGTAAAAAGTCTGTTTTGTTATTAATTCATGTTTTGTTAGTTCTCTCCGCAAGACGACAAGCAAATAACTTTTAAAATACTTGTTTTCTCAATGGAGCTCAGATCGATCGGTGCTAGGCTATGCTAACATTGTAGCAGCTCCATCAACACTCAACATAACGTCATATAGACGTAAATACGGCAGCGTCTTTTTCATTGTTTGTACCATCTGGTTTACACACACACATTTATACACATAGTTTGGTCCGGTCTCTATTGATATGAGGTATCGTAGAGCTCTGGGTGAACACAGACGGCTACAGTATTTATTTCCTGATTCAACAACGGCAGGACGTCACTGATGACATACCTGCAAACTTGTCGCTTTTCGGCGAAATTCGCCGTTTTGAATCAAAAATATGTCATCCACGTGAATCGTGTAGATCCGTAGAGTTTTTTTTTGGGGGGGGGGGGGGGTCAACTGGCCAGACAGCGTTTCTCCGATTGGAGTGAGACGAGGAGAAAAGGTGACGTGGTGATCTTCGCAATAAAACATCTTTGATGTGACGTGTCGAGTCTTGTCCAATCAGCGTTAAGATGTCTACACCGTCTTCATTTCCCTCCGTTACAGTTTAAGTTCCGTTATGTTCCGTTACCGTTCAGACTTGCTGGTTAAGTTAACGTCCACTACATGCGGAACTACATGCGGAACTCTCGACTTTTAACATTCGTCGTTATCGCGAATTAGGAGGAAAAAACGTAACGTGATGAAACATGAAGCCCCCCCCCCCGTGTTCCGGTTCAGTTCACGCGGCCACTCGTTAACATTAAACCAGAACACCGGCGGATCTGGTTGCTACTCAAAGTAGAATGAAAGGCCCAGATACTGATGAGATGATGAGGTCAAAGAGCTTCAGGGCTGAGCTGTGAGTGGAGCTGGGCCTGGATAAAGGTGGAGGTCTAAACAGACGTGTGTACAGCTTCCCACTGTCACAGTGTTTTAAATACATTGATGAGGCAGGTCTGCTGAATGCAGCCTCTGCTCCAAGGAGATGAACTACAGCAACAAGGGCTCACGTGCCCTCTCATCACACTGTACACACTGTTCACTGTAATGACCACAGCCAGAGTAGATCATTTTAATTTAAATAATAGAACTGGATTGAATGCATATTAATTGCAAATAGGCCACTATTCTAACAGATGTACAGTAACAGTGGAAGTTAATATGAAGACATACAGTAACAGTAGAAGTTAATATGAAGACGTACATTAACAGTAGAAGTTAATATGAAGACATACAGTAACAGTAGAAGTTAATATGAAGACATACAGTAACAGTAGAAGTTAATATGAAGACATACAGTAACAGTAGAAGTTAATATGAAGACATACAGTAACAGTAGAAGTTAATATGAAGACGTACAGTAACAGTAGAAGTTAATATGAAGACATACAGTAACAGTAGAAGTTAATATGAAGACATACAGCAACAGGGTTCAATGAAAACTAATCACTTTATTTGCAGGCGATGGTTCTCGCTACTTTTGCTATCTTTGTTTTTATTTGACTAAAACTTTTGAAAATGAGACCTCGTTCTAAATGGATTTTGTCTAAATAAAGGTTGTTAATAATAATAATATTGATTTAAAAAAAAAAAAAGAAGAAGCTAACTAGCTCTTCAACTCGAGCTGAAATAGTGATAAATAACTGAATAATAAATTATTCTTTTGCTTAAAGTAAATATGGTCTTATCACTTAATGTTATTCTCAGAGTACACCAGAATGCTACATTTTAAAGATCATATTTGAAATGAAAATTCATGCCACCAGCACCCAACCCCCCCCCCCCCCCCCCCCCGACATGGTTTTGGACTTGTCACCTTTTTCACCCCTTATGAGTTTGCAGGTATGTGATGACAGGAGAAACATCTCAACGCTGATAAGCTATCGCGCCGCAGCGTAACGCCATTTTTTCGCCGAAGTTGAAAAATTTCAACTCATGCGTTTGGGGCATTTTGCCGTTTGACGCAAATTCGCCCGAATTCGCGCTGCGCCATCGCAAATTTGCGTCACTCCAGTCTCATCGCGTCTGTGCATAGACTTTGTATGTAATCTACTCGCGCAAATAATTTGCGCCGCGTTTGGTGTGAACACAGCATTAGTTTCTTTTATTGCCTATTCTAGTTCATTTAATATAGTTATTGTTCAGTTTTGATGTGGGTCTTGACTGCTTGGAGTGTTTGGAAATGGCTCACTCATATTTATTCATTATGTATTGGCAATTCTACAGATTTAGATTTCTTAAAAGTATTTTAATACTTTTCCAAAAATCTGTACAGTTTGAGAATGGTGATAATATCTAACTAATGGAGAGTAACTATTTGAGTCCCGCTATTCACAACTGCAAAAGGTCTTTAATATGTGAACCAAAACAAATAATCATGGCTTTTCGAGATTATTATTCAAAATGATATGAGTCGGAAGGTAAGTTTATTTTGGAGGCAGACTTTTTAAAGACGCTGTCCTTGCCTGTGTTCAACACTGATAAGGAATATTTGGAAAGTGCAGTATTTGAGACAGAGATTAAGTCTGCGGTCAACGTGCTCACTGCTGGCAAAGCACCAGGGAAAGATGGTTGTACTATTATATTTTAAAAATGTTTTACAAGACATACTGCCCATTTTCTAAATAGTATCAGTATAATGTGGTTCCTTCTTTAATTTACACAGGCCAAGGAGGTTTCATTGCTGGCCGTCATGCCTCCAATAACTTTTCCATGTCATGTTAAGAGCTGAATATCTTCAGCATCCAGCAGTAGCAATATCGCTGGATGCTGAAAAGGCATTCGACAGGATGGAATGGACATATTTATTTCATACAAACACTGACAGTGGACTTGAAGGTCCTTTGACCTCAATGGGTCATTCTTCAACATACCACATCTAATCTTGATAAAGTATTGTGTAGACTGAATGACGCTGCTCGGTGTCTGACCCAGAGCTTTATGTGGTGACACAAGGAAACAGAGGATACTACTTTTGACTGCACTTCTAAAAAGGTGACTTTTTCCACTATCAGATGAAGCTGCCTTTACCTCACCATCAGATGATACGTAGCTTTGCTATAAAACAGCATGACCCCACGTTTTGGTTTTTATATAACGAGAGAAAGCGTTATCCCTGTGCTGCAACATATACTGTAGTTATTGTTTCTTCTTTTTCATTTTTTCCCTCACATCCAGGTTGTTTTCTAAAACTTTCAAATGTTAAGTCTTAGCCACGACATTATGGAAATGATGGGTTGTGTTGAAATTACATGGAATTGATATTTATGTGCGACTGCTACCAGTCGGTAATATAGTTTAAACTGTTGTAATGGTAATGTTGCAGAGGGATGTGATATCTGACAGTAGTCCATATTTGTTCCTGCCTTTGCATTATTTTTGTGCACACAGTATTCTACAGGGAAAATAGAGCAAAGACTGAGATTATAAAATTCAATTTCAATTTAATTATATTTGTTTAGCCCAATATCTGCCTCAGGGGCTTTACAATCTGTACAACATCCCTTGTCCTTGGACATAAGACAACAAGAGGTAAAAAAAAACTATGGAAATAAAGCTGTCTGATTAAAGTCCCAAATTCAAATAATGTGAAAAATTGTCTTGATCTGAGTTTGACAATAACAATCTTTTAAGGCCATCTTTTATTTTGTTTCTTGGGGAGTGAATTCTGCAGAATTTGGAGAAAGAAGTAAACTTTAACTAAAAAAAGGTCACAAGGTTTTCACATGACTGCAGTGCTTTCCAGTGACTACACAGGACGTTCAACTACACTATTAATGTTCAACCAAGGTAGAGGAATAACAGATTAAATGTAATGGATTTACAATCATCTGTTTAGAAATTGGGAAATGTACTGTAATCCATTACAGTTGAATGGTTTTCCACAAAGAAAGTGGTAAACAGATTACAGTGTTCCAGCTGTGACAGGGGCTTTAGGTGGTAACATCCTGGAGACAGTATGATAACAGCAGTGCTTTTCTTCCTGCTAGAGGCAGAGCCGGGGAATTAAGATGCTGCTTGTTTAATCTTAAAGCCTGATGTATTTCAAAAGCCTCTGATCTTTCCTCTTAAGCCACCTTGAAGCACAAGTCTCCACACTTGATATATAATAACCATAAGAGGCATAATCAGTGCTAGCCACTACAACCGATGTGCAGCCCCACTCAAGGGCAGGTCACACCAAAATGTAGCACGGCAGAATTCCCCCAAGAGGCAAAATATCTGTTCCGCCAAAGGATAACATATTTTGACTTCTGTTCTAACGAAAGCTCTAACGTCCATTCATATCTGTCCATCTTTACTACAAAGACCACTGTGTTCCACTGCATCATATTTAATTGTATCCTTTCATGGGAGTGTAAATAAAAACAGCTAAAGGATTTTTGACTGGAAAATACAGAGCCCTGAGTAGTGTCTGTATATCTTCCTCACACACTGAAAACAATTTATCTAAATCCAGATATATATTTTAAGTTGACTTTACTTAATTTATATTCATGATTTTCAGCGTTATTGAATTGACTGAACGGCAGCTTGCTGCAGCAATATAACGTTACCGGCAGCTTGCTGCAGCAATATAATGTTAACGTTACCGGCAGCTTTCTGCAGCAATATAACGTTAACGTTACCGGCAGCTTGCTGCAGCAATATAACGTTAACGTTACCGGCAGCTTGCTGCAGCAATATAACGTTAACGTTACCGGCAGCTTGCTGCAGCAACACTTGAGAGCAATATCATGTTAGCTTAATGTTAACATGTATATCACCTTCACATTATGTTACTACACAACTAAGCTAGCTGTTGTAACGTTAGCGGTTGTAACGTTAGCTAAAGTAGCAAACACACAATTGAGTGTTAGCTAAATGATTTTTTCTATCAAACACTGTTTTAAAGCGTGAATAAAACTCTGTTTTAGAACAAATACAACACACGTAAAGTTATAAATTGCGTACTTACTGAAAACAGACCTGTGGAGAGCTTCTAACGGAAATCCCCCAGAGTGAAAAAAATCCCGCCTTCAGGATTAGAATTTCTAGCAGTCTGCCCATGCGCAGACAGAAAGTGTGTGGAAATTAAATTGTACATATCTTTTCTCATTACTTTTACCTGAATGGAATTAACCAATTTTAAACGAGCGCAGTACATTTTAAGATTACTTAAAAAAGATACATAGGATTCAATTACACATTAAAATCGATGAAATAAACTAGATTAAGACATGTAACATTTACAGGGGGGCCGAATAATTTTTTTCAGTGCACCCACCACGAAGAAGAAAAGGGAAGCTTGTATGCCTGAGAGACAAAATCCGTTTTTGCAAAAGTCATAGAATTACTTGCTATTTCCTAACTAAAGACAAGCCAGATTAGTGTATCAACATTTGAATCAGATCTTCTGACTCTGGTGGCTGGAAATAAAGCATTAAACAATTTTCAGAGAAAGCAAATCAACCTGACATAATGAAAGTGAGTGGGACAAAAATATGATTTTGAAATGGTACATGGGCTTAATTCCCATACCCAGTGGAAACTAAGGCCATGCATCTGTGTCTGACTCCTATGGGAAGTGGCATTATCTGATGTGAGACAGGGCTGTGAATGATGATGTGAATCAAATTAAATGTTGGAAATCACATGTTGCTGTGCTGATTCTCTAACCTTGTTTTGTGTGTGTGTCGGCGGTGGAGCATTCTCCCATCTGTGCATTCCAGATTACTGACCATAATCTTAATCCCTCTGCAGATGAGCAAATACTGTCTCGCAGTCTCGCAGTCACAGGTCTGATTAAGAAGCGCTCCATTTATTTATCGTTTTAGAACGTTCGGTAAAACATTCTATGGCAACTGGACCGGGTCATATAGGCTACGATCTTTCAGTTCATTAAATTATCATTATTATTAGAGGAAATTATGGGGGCATTTTTTGCCTCTCTCCTAGTGATATCAGGGGCACAATTATATTTCTTAGGGGCAGTTTTGCCCTTTGCCCTCGTGTATTTCCGACGCTGCTTCCAAACAAAGACAGATCTCGTGTATCTAATATTGAGTTGTAGAGATGACCCATGCATAGCAGGTGTGCTTCTTTCAGAGGCAACATGGCAGGACCCTTATGCAGACATAAATGTAATTTTCTAAGATAACGAAAACACTTCTTAGTTTCAGGTGATTATAAACTGATTAAAACATAGTTATGAATATTTTATTTCATTTCTGCCAATGAATCCCCCTAAATGTTACACACTGTCCATTTAAGAAGAAAGAAGTAGATACAGCTGATACTTTTGCCAGAAAATTACACTTATATTTGGTAATTCTGCAAAACCACAGATTACTTTGTTTTATTATTGCCCATGTAATGGCCATCTTAAAATGACTCACTACCACAACATCTGCGTATAGCTGCACAATAGTATATTAACAATGTATCAAATGACTATGACTAAAGTGAAAGAAACAAAGAATGAAAAAAACAACTCACACAAACTATCGCCCAGCTCAGCAGTTCCCTCCAGCTCTATGGAGCATCGAGGCATCTCTCGGCTGTTGAGGCTAAACTTTTCCTGAATCGAGGGAAGGCCGCTGACTGGGTGCTTCATCTATTTACTACTTACTGCGCAGGCGCACACAAAACATTACAGAATCCGGTTTCAAAATAAAACAAGTATTTAATAACAGATGCAAACTAAATTAACTATCGATAGTAAATGCTCTCGAGAACAGAGATCACACACACACTCACCCTCACAGCTCTCCATTTAAGGAAACTATCTGAAAAAAGCAAGGCATGACATGATCTGGCTGCTGCTCCCTCAAACAAAGCCGTATATACTGCAGAAAAGACAATCTCTGCATTCCTGCTACTCTCACTGGCTTCAACTCTCCTACTCCATGCCTCACTCAGTTGTCCCTAAATCTGACCCTTTAACATATTGTGACATTCTTATTATTGTGACACTACTAGAGGTGCTAATAATCATACTAATACTATTTTTAATACTTAAATTATTCACACCGCTTATTGTCTTGGTTCTGATAAACCTCTGATAAACCCTCTGTACACTTCCTGCAGACAGACAAAGTTAGCAACTAGTTTGTGGACATAGTGGGGCATTTAGCAGCTTAACATTCAGCAGTGACTTCCCTGCTGTGAAACTGTCCAGCACCAAACCCACTTATGTGTTTTCTTTATTTTTATTCTATACAGGTTTTGTCATAAATTAAATGAGGAACAACGTTCTAACTAGTGTGCTAACTATTTATAGGTGCTAGTAGGTTTTTTTCACCTTGCCAGGCTAGTTGTTTTCCCTTGCTATTAGTCTTCATGCTAAGGTAAGCTAACTGTGTGGTTACATTCGTATGCATTTGACAGATATCGTCAGTCTTTTCTGCTGACTCGTGGTAAGAAAGCAAAGACTTCCCAAAATATCAAACAATGTATGTTTAATTAAAGAAAATAATCTTCTCATTTGTAGCTAAGCTTCTACTGCAAGTCAACAGGACTATATATCTATTGTTAAGCAGCTAATGCTAGTTGTTTGCATCCAAATGCAAAACAACAGGAAAAAAAGCACAGCTTATTTTGATTGATGTTGAGGTCAATGGTGGGGTCAACTGACATTTGTCTTCAGGCTCAACTAATCTGCAACTGCTTTTAAACAAAAACTAGCGTTCATCTGATTGTTTTCATCATCTGAGGACACACAGTGAACAATGTTCTCTGCAGCTCAGAATATTTTCCTGCCAGTAGAAAGGGAAGAACATAATTACCAGTAAATGCTAGAGACTGCTCTACTAATAAGTACTGTTCATGTCCCTGTTTTTAATGATAGAAACAGAAAATAATGAGCACTAAGTCTAAAACTCACCTTCAGAGCAGTGGCAGGGCAGATGGTCCTACGAGCTAAACAAGATAATGTCAGTGCAATTTAAGAGCATTATCACTAATTAGCAACAAATGATGCCACTGGATTGGATAGCTGTTCATTCTAATATCCCCCAACAGAAGCTCCAATGAAGGTAACTTTATTTACTGAACTTCACAGCAGTTCAGTTGCTTTGTTCTCTTCTGTCTTTAGAAAGGGTTAAAAGTGGGCACACTCATCAGTCAACATTTACAGAATCATTTTGTAGCAAACCAAATAACAAAACAGTGTTGTTGCCAAGTAGATTCCCCTGAAACAGTACCAACACAAACATAGACTACTGTATGGATATCCCATCTGCTGCTCTACATCCTATCTGGCTTTTCTGTCTTTAGGCTACTGAGATGTGTGTATTTTAATATGTAATGTGTTGTGTGCAGACAACATCTCTACATGTTTGGATCCTAAAGTTGTTCCTGTTTGAGCAGCACTGATGTTGCTTTAGAGGTGATTTTCTCAGGTTTTCTCCAGGCTTTTAGAGGCAGCCGAGAGGGAAATTTGGAAGAAGACCGTGTCAAGCACGCCGGAACAAACACTTAGAAACCACTCAGCAACCAAGGAGCCCCACGGTTGTGTCAGAGGGATGAAATGTCGATTTTCATTTACACAAAATATGAATGATGGTCCGAGCTGTCCTTTCTTCAAATAAAGTCAAGAAGCAAAGATACTCTTATAATGATTTATTGCTCTGCCCCTGACTGGGACTCTCAGTGCTATACCAACACTAGATTACTGTTGTTATACACAAACAGTAGACACACACAGCTGTACAAACACTATCCCCGGATGCACCCACAGACATCCTCATAGAGAAATACAAATAATCTCAGAGACACACACTGCAATTAGTCCATGAATCTCAAACATATGTAGTCTGCATGAATTTAGCATTTTCCATATATCATACAAACCACTCAGTTCCACAACAGTTATGCAGCAAACAGCTCTATTTAATTTTCAGCAGCATTGTATGGTTGCTGGTGTCCAGTGGGCAGAAGTAATGGCACTTTAGTCGCCATTTATGCCTGGTATTAATGTAATCTGTCTCTGGATACTTTGTGAGGATCTGTGACCTGTACTAAGATATGGAGAAAATCCTGGATAGGATATTGACAGAACAATCCACAATAATGCATGTTGGAACACAATCACTTCTGAAGAATGTCTGGCTTGTATTGTGATCAGATCTGTAACCTGGTTTTCACATTCTGAAGGAGTAAATATCAGGGAAAAGGGAAAACTAGAATCCGTAATCCAAATTATTAGACTGTAAACAACTATGATCCGCAAAAAGAGGAACACGTTAGTAATAGGGCTAGCCAAGCTAGCACCACTCCCAGCTAGCTTCTGCACTGGCACTGCATTACTGATACAGAATACGTATCATTAGCCTACGAACACTTTGCCTCGATGTTACTTGGCCCTCAGCTTGCATCAGCAGTGCTTTGAGAGGACCCTTTTTCTTTTGACCCAGTATGTGCCATGTTTGTTGACAAGTAGCCAACTCTGCTTACCTAACTTGCATATTGAGATGTGGTCATATTGCGTCGTATTATCATATCATAATCTGATTACAACAATGTGTATCAATGCAAGGTGTAAATGCAAATCCCTGTGATAAGATTATACAGATAATATCCAGATACAGGTTTGATTTCTGACAAACTGACTTAAGACCACATTTTCCATAAACCCTGTTTCCTCTTGTCACAAAGAATGTCGCCCAATGTGTTTTGGAGTAAACAAAAGTGTGGAAGCAATCTGCCAATCAGAGCTACTAGATGTTTGCATTATCATTACCTCAACATCTTAAAATGTGCGTCACCTTCAATCATTATCAGCCATCTCCCCATGAATTATGCTGTTAGTGCATTTTCTGTCTATTCCTCTAATCTCCATCCTTCCATCCACCTCAGGGGGTTGTGGGTTGCCATCTGGCTGAGCTAGGTTGTTCTCTGCTGGGCCTGCTCCTCCATCAGCCCCCCCCCCCCCCCCTGGAGAAGGGGCAAAAGAGGTTAATTAGTCATAATAGTTGCCTCCAGTAAAGAGGAGATGAAGTTAACACCGCTCAGGCACTCTGCTACTGTGAAGATGTGTACGCTGAGTTTCACTGCTATGCTTACAAAGCTCATATATTCTAATACAGCTTTGTGTGACAGTGAGAAAGTGAAATAGTTAACCACCTTGATGTTGAATTAGATTTGCACTTGCTCATGATTAGAGTACCTGTTTATTTTATGATGTATTCTATGACATACTGTATGCAATGAGCTGATTTATCAAATAAAAGGCCAAAGAGGACTTCTCACATAAACAGACATGTGCCAACAACTGTTCTTTTATTTGTATTTTTATTCAAAAGAAAGATAAAACAGGAGAGAGGAGTTGAAAAGAAAGACGGATAGATGCAGTGCGAGAAGAAAGAAGAGAAGGAGGAAGAGATGCTTTATGTTGACTCTGAGTTGGCAGGAGGGATACTAAAGCCAGTGAGATGCTGAGCAGACAGGGCTTGTCTTGAAGTCATTACAGCTGATTGATAGAATGAGAGCGTGTCAGGGTGTCATGTCACTGAAAGGGAACAGGAGAGGGATACTCAAACACAGGTGTGTGTGTCTGCCTCTCTTTCTCATTGTCGGCTAGGCTGTCGATACATGTGTGTCTGTGCACTGTACGTCAGTCAGCTTATCTTTCTGACTCCGTTTTACAGGGATGGTACAAGGTGTTTAGTCATCTTACATTTTGACCTCGTAAAATACGGCAGCCTGCTTGTGTTTAAATAGCGTTTGTGGGCCAAGGGTCCCTCTTGACCCACAGCCATCTTAATGTTACTGTGATGCCGTAGCGATGATGTCTGGGAACTTGGGCGACCACATAGGTCAACCTTCAGCTGCCAGTCTCCAGCAGAGGCAAGAAGTCCCCTTGATGATTGTAAGTGCTGCTACGCCTTATTCCCTTGCTTTACAAAGCCAATTGACCCTTCGCTAAGTCCCGCCCCTAGAACGCATACCAGCCAATCATAGCATCAGCTCGCTCCAACCAGGGTCCGACTACTATCCGAACACTGCTCCGTGGACTCTCATGCGATGGTTTCAGATTTTCTCTAAATTTGAGGTTTGCGGGAGATATAGGATTCTAAAATGTTACGTTTCTACACCTGTGGAGCTAACATTAGCAGAGTACGTTAACTAAGCTGTGATTGGACCTGGTCAGATGCCTCTTGTGCCCTCCACATCCTCCCAGTTCTGACCTGGATTTATCTGGTGAAGGTTGGGAACCACTGGTCAGTCCAACACTGCTCATAGTTTGTTTTCAAAGCAGTCATGACAGGGTACACTAGTTCAAAAAAGGAAAAACCTATAAACCTAAAATCAGTGAGAAGCAGCAGTAGGGAGATGTCTGCTGAGTGATGCTGATAAACTGGTGACAGCCTGAATGTCCTGATGGACAGATGAGTTAATCTCTGAGTGTTGCCAAGGATGCAGTAGTCACAGCAGGCAAACATCAGCACAGCTGGATCGACTTTTTAAGAGTCCCTTTGTATTGTGGATGCAAGTTTGACATAAACACTCCAGTTTTACAAACTATGTAGAGCCTTTCAGATTTGCTTAAGGTCACTCAGCATCCTCAGACGTAGGCGAAGAGATGCCTTCGTTCATGTTGCTTGGAAACTAAGCGTAGTTCAAGTGTGCCTCAGTTAACTGCCTTCATTGAATCTGTGGGTGTTAGGCACACAGGATGATCAATAATGAAAACTGACCCGAGTGATACTCCTCTGTGGTCATGTCCATTTTACTCGACTCTTGACAAAGCTTCCATTATTTTTGTGAATTATTAAATTCAGCTCTAAAATTGTGCAAATTACAGAATTACTTACACTTCATGGAATGTCAAGAGCCATTACATAAGGGACACCATCACCATCACACCATCAGTTAAAGCGCACGGAGTGTCTCTGAAAAAGATGCTGGGTGAAGAAGCACAAACTCTTTCCTCATTAATCATTGCGGGCGCTCAGAATAAAATGCTATATGAACACATGTATCTCTGCCTCCTCCCTCCTCTCACTGGGTATTGTGTATTTACTTGAAACACATGACACACGTGGACACAAACAGAGAGAGACAGAGAAATATCTTAATAAACTACATTTTAAAGTAGCCAAAAGACAAAACCAAACTTGGAACCAGGACCACTCAGGACACCCATACTTCCTAAAAAAGATTGTCTAAATGTCATTAAATGTAACTGTTTCTTGAATAAAAATTTAAATGTAATAAATTCAATTTCAGTAAAATAAAGGCATTTAGTCAAATTAATTTCTATTCATGGTCGGAAAGGGAAGGTTTGGAAACATTTAGCTCACTTAGGGATAAAAATAATATAACAGTAGAATGAATGAATACATTATAAAGTATTGGTGTGTATGTTGATAAAAATGTACCGTATATGTAGTACATGAAGAATACATCTTATTGTACAAATATACTGGTTGTTTCCAATGAAAGTATATTCATTATATACATTATTTATTGAGATAACACAATGATTTAAGATGGAATGTGTCAACATTCTATTGAGTGTATCTTACTCTGAACACATTCGGTTGTAGTAGTTACTTTGATCATTTGTTCCTCGGTGTTTGACAACCTACAGCACGTTTTCACCAGCTTCAGCTCATGTAAATGTGAAAACCTTTCAGCGCTGACAGATTGGTTGAGAGCTGGAGGCTTTATGGGTCAGGGGGGATTACATCTGCACTCTGTTCTCTGCTCTTTCCTCACTGCCTTCTTTCACTGTCCACTCATTCCTTCATCCCTTATTCAGTTATGTTTCTCTCATCTCTTTCCTTTTCTTACCTCTGTCTCTCCCCCTGCATGTGTCTACAGCCTGGCATCCTCCCCCCTCCTCCCTCTTGCAGTCTTTGGTGTGCTGCCACGTTTATGCCACCAGTAGGTCATGGCTGACAGATGGCTGGAGGGCTGAGGCTATAAGACACTGGGCAGAATCAGACAGGACAGGACCCATACATTATCAGGACTCAAGGCTGTGTCTCATTTCTACCTTAATGAACTAATGTTAAAAGTACCATGACATTTTGAATTCCTTCATGCTCTTTGTCCTCAGAAGACCACTTGTCACATTTTGGGAAGGTGAAGTACCATCAGAGGAACATGCTTTTTATTTTGTATTTATCCCTTCGATCTAACAAGTGCCTGCTGAGGAAACAGACCCTAATTCAAAATGACACCACATTCTAAGCAGCAAATCGTTGCTGTGATGCAGCCTCGGTTCTTAGTGCTCCCAAAATATAAATCTTGTTTCCACAGGAACCGCTCCATAGCGGTCACTGTCAACAAAAAATAAAGATTTCACAATGGGGAGTTTTTCTCAGTTTCCTGGTCTAATTGAAGGCAACATCTGTAATGGTGGACACCTGATAAACCTCCTCAGTCCACCCAATAACCATTCAGATCAGGTGACTGGTAAATGTTGCTTCGTGTCAGATTGGCTTTCTTTAGCAGCAAAGCCTAATGTCACTGTTTATTATGAGCCTATACATCATTCTTTTATGATGGAGTTTCTGTATGAATGTTCAACCTGCCACAAATGAGCCCAACACCACATCCAGTGTACTGGCAAATGCAAATAACGCTATTGAGCCCCGTTATGCAGATTTTCTAGTAGCTTTGAAACCACACAGTACACAACCCTAATTATTACTTGGAAAACATTATGTTATGCAAAGCAGCCCAGTCAGGCAGCCATAATCCAGTCCAAACTCCAGCCTGAATTGTTTCCCCCAGTGCTAATCTGTCCCCGTTATGCACACCAGCTATGTTCACACACACAATAGCCTAAAGGGAGACTATGTAACTTCTCATAAAAAAAAAAAAACAAGCTTCATTTTACAAATGGAAAGTCTCGTTCATAAGTAATCTGTACTCAATACAGTACTCTCTTTGCTGCTACAGCAGGTGGCTAATGTTAGTCTCGAGCTGGATGTTGCTGTATATATATAACATAAGTTCACAGTCTCTGAATCTTTACTTCTTTACTGCTGTTGTTAACTATGTTTGAGCTAGTCATGAACATTTCATTAGCACACTGTTCCACTTGTCTGCCGGGCCAGCTAAAGACAATTTATTTGAAGCAACTGGAGAAAATCTTGGGAAATTAAGGGAAATTCAAGTGCTATCATGCTGTAATCACCTCTTACTAATACACTAATACACTAACCACTGCCTCCGCAGCACCAGCAGTCACAATCCAATCTCACTGATTATGGCCGTCAGTAGTCACAAGTGTAAAACTTCTCTCCAGAGCAATTGGCAATCAAAACTCTAGTACCAGAGAATGTGGAGCAACACACCTCCACCTAACAAATAAAGTCCAGCCTAGTACAAACAGTTATCAGAGTCACCCGTCTGACGTTGGATCATTTCATAGTGGTTGCAAAGTATATGGGAACATACAAATAATGTAAACATGAGCCAAATAATAAAATCAATGTAATACTAGCCTGTGAAAAAATAAAATAAAAAAACTTAAATATGATCGCTGCTAGTATACGTTCCATAGCAACTACCTCGGTATGTGTGGGCAGCTAGCTCAGGAGGGTTTATTAAATGTTAACATTATAATTTATTAATATTTCAATTTCGAAAGTATCTGCAACTTACATATAGCGATACTTGATGACCACGTCAGGCCAAACAATGCCCATATAATCACAACATACCACAGTCCTGAGCTATTGCTTTATTACCATGTGAGCCGCTGTGGTAGTCTAAAGGTAAGTCAACCTGTTTTTAGAGTAGCCTCTATCAGTCACCGGCCATTGTTGGTCCCTGCCACAACTCTGACATTGTTTGAAAACAGGCCTTCATATGAGAATTCACAGTTGTATAGGACTTATTGGCTGCTCCACTATAATCACTAGCTGGTTGCTAACTTCGTCCTCTGATATTCAGAGTGGGCACGTAGCATACAATAGCTTCATCAGACCTTTAATGTGTAAACAGCTGCCTGCTTTGGCTGGAAACAAGTTTGATAAGAGTGGCTTAAAAAAACCAAGCTAATGAGCTACAATAAGCAACCTGACCCCTTCAACCTTGGTCGCAAACTTTGGTAACATTATATTGTTTGCATCTTGCAATAAATATTGATATGTTCTTGATCCCTTTGTGTTGTGTCTATTTGCCTTTTCTGTTAAAAACTATGGGTTTTGAGGGACTGATGGCCTTTCAATGTCATTTATAAATGCTTTATAAGGCATAGGTCACACAAAATACTTTACTAAGGACTAGTAACTACCTTAATCATGAATTGCAGTATTAATACGCGTTTATAAAGCATATATTAACATAGTCCCTAACCATTAGTGCATATCTAAATCATTATATATATAAATGCATGAATAATGTACATCTAAATAAGTTATTAATCATTTACTAACACTTTATAAATGATCTTAATCATCTACAACTCCTTAATAATTGGTTTGTAAAATATATAATACTTAATTTACAAATGGGGAATCCATCATTTATAAAGTATGAAAACACAATAATGAAACACATAGACGAGCTTATTAAATCAAGAATAAAACATTTATAACTGTTATGAACTGCATACTAAATAATTATTAATGTAGGAACAATGCTTTATTAAGTGTTTACTCATACTTAACTAATGCTTCATAGTGTGTAGTTATTATAAAGTGTTACGCAAACGTTTTGAGCCAACTCCCTCATTTCACAGTTTATAACACAATTCAAGGTTTCCTTTAATTGGAGTAGGAGCTTAGCCAGGTTTTCTAACCCAGTTCTGATCTTAAGGTTACCAGTGAAATTTAAATGTTTAAACAAAAATTCTGACCAGATCTTACACATTGCACTTTTTAGTGACAAAGATTAAAATGCACTGTACAGCCTATTGCCACTTGAAGAGAACAGTTGTACGAAATAAACATGAACTGCATCTGTTCAGGTCATATATGAACTAAAATTACCAAAGGAACTCCAGGTGTAGCCTATGTTCCCTCGACTCAGGGCACTACACCATCTTTAACATATCCAAATGAGTCTACAGTTTACTTTTAAAGAAATGAAAATTATTATCTATGACATGATCACTGCAGAGCCTTGAGAACACCGTAGGTTCCCTCTCTATAGTTTTCTCTCCTCCCACTTGACTTTCAACTACTCATTGTTCTTGGTAATGCCTATTGAAAGGAAAATTAAATTGACCTCTGGGCTTGGTCCTTGTTCTATTTGTGCAGTATTGTTTGCACAACCTGTGTCTTGTACAGGTGGATAATATTCTTTATATCTCATGTTGCCTCACAGCATTTAATAATATATTAAAACAATTCAACAGCAACATCCGTCCAATTTAATCTGGATAACTTCTCAAATACATGTTTGATAAAATTGTCCTTGATACCTCAAAACCTGGGCATAAAAAAAGGCAAAGTGAGACAATATGTTTTTTATTTCTAATTATGATGAATCCACCTATTAATATTTAAATATAATGTAGTCACTTCTTACTCCTTAAATTCTCCATCTGTAGTTCTCTTCTGTTCAGGAGCAGAGGGCAAAAGCAGCCCCAGCCTGTCCCATTTCTAAATAAACCAACCTGTCCCAACGGGGACCTTTCCCCTTCAGAGACGAGTGGTAAATGTGTCTCAGCACCAGAAAATTTATAATATATGAATCCTTCTGGATCTCTCTCTCTCTCTGCGTGGAGGTGCGAGTTTTTCTGTCCCTGATCAACATCTGTTTATGTGCATGATCAGGTAAGTCTCTTTAACTGTTTTACTGGTTTGTGTGTTGAGTGTTAGGTGCTTTTGTCGAGTTGTTTTCGGGAGGAATGGCGTCCTCCGAGATGCCACCTCCGTCTCTCCGGCAGGGAGTGAGGATAGTCCCGCCGGATAATAGCATCACGGTAGAGGAGGTTTTGTTGGCTGTCGATGAGCAGGTAGGACATGATAAACTCTCCTTTGCATCAAGAATGAACAAAACAGTGGTTGTGTTCTTGAAAGAAGGGCCTCGTGTCTACCAGCTGATCGAGAGCGGCGTGTTCATCAGGGACGCATTTGTGCAGGTCTCCCCGCAGTCAGCTCCCTCCACGTTTATCCCGAACGTGTCGTTAGAGAAAGAGCTCGGGAGGCTTGGGAAATTTGCCAGTGGATTAAAAACAGTGAGTTTGGGATGTAAAGATCCCAAACTGAAGCATGTTCTGTCAAGGGAGTTCAGGACAGGACCCAATAGCAACCACGAGACAGGATTCAGGTACAGAACAGACTTTATTTTACGCTGTACAGAAGAAGGCAGGATCGACGGTGTGGTTACCCGTGGACCGACAGCGGAATGCAGGCAGGATCACCTGTGTGGATCCCTTGGTCCGACACAGAATGACAGGCAGGAATGACGGTGGTAGACGGTACGGGGTGGAAGACGGTACGGGGTTGAAGCAGGTGAAAGACGGTACGGACTGACAACCCAAGACTGCAGGACCAGGTTTGACATAGTGCCAGAGGGATAATTAGTGGGATAAGAGTCTGGTGTGTCAGCCTGCAGAAGGTAATCGGCTGGAGTGTCCGCAGCTGTGCACTAATCAGGGGTGTGGCCATGGGAGGTGTCTGGAGGCAGAGGAAAATCACAGAGCACATGGCACACAATAACAAACAGGGGAATGACAGAACACATGAGGAGAGGAGATCAGAGGTAACACACAACGGGTCAGACAGGGATCCTGACATGTTCAGTCTCTGAGGCGGCAGGTGTTCATGTTTCTGGACTCACCGACTCAAACACTGGAGGTGTCCTTCAGAGTGAAGCACGGTGACGGCTTCTACATGGTGTACGCCAGCTCAGGACAGCTCAAATGTTTCAAATGAGTGTGGAGATGTGGGACACAAACGTTTTGCCTGTCCGCATAGAAAGCAGGCCGACTCTGCTGACACAGCTACCGGTGCGGGCTCCGTGCCCGTGGATGACGGACCTGTGTTCGAACCTACGGCTGGCGGACCTGGGGCCGGCCCCGCGGCTGGTGGGCTTGCGGGTGCAGTGGAATATTGCAGTATTGTGGGCGCGGTGGCTGATACCGCTGGCTCACAGTTAAAAAATAAGGATAAGAAAGAGCAGAGCCAAGCTGAGGATCAACAAACAGGCTTCTGTTGCAGAGAACATCAGCTCTCAGACTGTATAACCCCAGCCAGCAGAAAATGTGGAGGAAGCAACCTCCACAAGTGTTACATGCAGAAATGAAGAACAGTGTGTCTAATCGTCAAGTGTCATGTGGAGAGGACATGGATTATGACACTGAGTCAGACATAGAATCTGTCCAGTAAAATCACAGATCTATACTCGCTGGAAGAAATAAACTAATTTCTAGATCAAACTTTTAAAAAAATCTGTCAAAGTAAGCGATTACTTCAGTGACACCACCAAATTCAATAAATCAGTTGATATACTTACAAAACTGGTCGGCTTCGACCTTTTGGATGAGAGGAAGCGCTTCTGCCTAAATAAACATATCACTCTTCTTCGAAAAGCACAAAAAGGTAAAATTGTTAAAAAGACTAAAAAGTAAATGATCATGTACCTCAGTGTTTTTTCCTCTGTACTGCTCTCTGCTTGATATATTTGGTCTGTTTCTCTTCTCTTACCCCTCACTGCAAAGCCTCAAAATAGGGTCGTTAAACATTAACGGTGGAAGAGATCACCAAAAAAGGGCTTTCATATCTGAAGTCTCTGTCCAAAAAAGGTCAATGTGTTGTTTCTGCAGGAGACACACACGGTTCCATCTGTTGAGGTAGATTGGGGCTTATGGTGGGATGGGTGAGGGTCAACAATAACAGGGTGAGTGCAGCCAGATTAGACCGGATATACATTTCACAGGGTCTCAGCTCCAGATTGCTCCACAGTAGCATCAGTCCAGTTGGCTTGTCCACCACATCATCACCATAGAGTTGATCATTTCACCAGGTGAAAGGGTCAAGTCCTACTGGCTCTTCAATAACAAACTCCTGCAGGACACTGTTTTCTGCAAGAACTTTGAGCACTTTTGGCTGATGTTGAAAAGCAGAAAAACTGATCTTAGTTCACTGAAGCTGTGGTGGGAGGTTGGAAAAACACAAGTTTGTGTTTTTTGACAGCAGTACACCTCCCATTCCACTGCTAAGATCAAGGCAGCAGTCCAGGAGCTGGAGGCCAACATTGGGGATATTGAGGAGGGGCTACACCGAGACCAAGATCCTGCTACGGGTCAACTGCTCCAGCAGAAGAGGTTGGAGTTGAGCTCGTTCCTGAAAGAGAGGGTGAAGGGAGCTCTTGACAGGTCTCACTTCCTCCAGCTGAAGGACATGGACGCCCTGAGCTTTTTCTTCTTCAACCTGGCGAGATCGGTGGCACAGCGGAAGCAGATGACCTGCCTTAGGCTTCTAGGAGGCAGGGTGACCACCAGTCCAGGCGAGATGAGGAGAAAGCCTTTGACAGGGGTGATCACTCTTACTTGTTTTCTGCACTTAGGGCTTTTGTTTTTGGTGATGGTTTTCTGGCTTGGGTTGGTTTATTGTACAGTGGTGCTCAATGTATGGTGAAGACGGGGGCAGGGCTGAGTCGACCAATCCCTGTACAGCGAGGGATAAGACAGGGTTGTCCTATTTCAGGTCAACTATATAGCTTAGCTATTGAGCCCTTGCTGTGCAGGTTGGGAGGTCGACTCTGCGGTCTCTCACTGCCGGGGTCCTAAAGTCTTGATCGTCCTCCTATTGTATCTGCTTATGCAGAGGATGTATGTGTTTTTGTCTCTAACGTTTAATGTTTGCTGGATACCTTGTCATATGAAAAGGCGAACTGGGCCAAGAGTGAATCCATCTTAGTGGGACAGTGGAGGGGCCGGGCAGCGCCTAGTCTGCCTGGTGGACTTGAGTGGGGGAAAGAGGGACTGAAAGTCCTGGGTGTTTCTTTGGGAACCGAGGGCTTTCAAGCAAATAACTGGGAGGGAGTGAATGAGAAAATGTGCGCTTGGTTGTCTAAATGGAAATGGTTGCTACCCCAGTTGTCGTATAGGGGAAGAGTTCTGGTTGCCAATAACTTAGTCACCTCGTCTCTTTGGCACAAACTCATTGCTGTGACGCCACCGAGAGGCCTGATTGAGGACATCCAGAGATCCATCGTAGAATTTTTCTGGTCTGGCAAGCACTGGGTCCGGGCAGCAGCTCTGTACCTGCCTGTTGATGAAGGGGGGCATGGACTGTTGACATCCAGTCCAAAATTGCCTCTTTTCGACTCCAGACAGCTCAAAGACTGCTTTACCACTTTGGCCCAAGCTGGCTCAACAGCTTGATTGCTGCTGAGGAGAGCTGGGCGGTTGGGCTATGACAAGCAGCTGTTCCTCCTGCAACCAGAGACTTTGGACCTTACTGGACTAACACCTTTCTACAGCTCTGTACTACAGGTGTGGAAAATCTTCAAGACCGAGTCTCAGAGAGGCTGGCTGCACCAAACTGAGCCATCTGATGAGGATGACGGCGACATCGATGGACGCCCTGAGAGGCAACAGCAGCATCACCTCAGTCCGGCTGATCAACAGAGTGGTAGAGGAAGTCTGTGCCGCCCTGTCCATACCCCAGAGAGAGTTTGCTGCAAACCAAACTCTGTGTGACCAGTGGTATGACGGCTTTGAGTACTGCTTCCCCTATCTGTCCATCACCCCCTCTGTGGGGGAGTGGCAGGAAGGAGGAGGTCAGCTGCTCGCTTTCACAACGCCGCACCTGGAAAAGTTTCAGGACGTGGGAAAAAAAGCCATCTACCACACCTGCGTCACGGTTGTCAACTTGCGCTCTTTGATAGGGATAAAGGAGCCGAGGTGGACTGAGTTTTTTGGTCCAAATATTTCCCCGAAAGGCAGCTGGCGGTCTCTGTACAAGCTGCCCGTTGAAAAATGGACAGCAGACCTTGGTTGTACACAGGGCAATAGCTACGAACAGATACAGAGCGCACCTTGATCCTGAGCTGGGGAGGGGTGTTTATTCTGTTCTCAGAGTGAAAGTCTTGTCCATCGCTGTCAGCACTGTTTGAACTTTTAAAAAGGTGGTTCCAGGATCTTGGGGATGTTTTTACGTTTGTTTTGTTTCTTTGGTCCCAAATACTCTGCTAAGAGGAAAACGGTACACACTTTGGTGAACTTTTTGTCCGGTACGGCTAAGTTGGTCATTTGGTTAACATGCAGCAACCGGGCTCAGAGTGCCGGCAGTGTGGAGCTGGTACCGGTTCTGAAGGGACTGCTAAAGGCCAGACTGAGGGTGGAACACACTTATTACAAAATGATGGACAATGTGACAGCCTTCAGCCGCATTTGGGGTGTTGGGGGGGGGTTATGCTCCGTGGGGAAGGAGGGAGAGCTGATTGTTCATGTATGATAAGTGGTTTTTTTTCTGTGTTTGGATGAGTTGTTTCATTTATCTATCTTTTTGAATTGAAGATGTGACAGTGATCTGGTGTCTCCTGGATCAATAAAATGAATTTTAAATCTCTCTCTCTCTTGTATGTATGTGTTTGTGTGTGTGTGAGAGCGGTGTGTATTGACTGTCTAGTCACATCCTCTCTTCTTGCTATCGGTTCTGCTGAGGTCAACTGTGTCTGTGTTCCCCTGGGTCAACGCATTATCTAAATGATTTAATATCTTGACCCTGATCCTCTACTGTCATTGTGCAGCGGAGCAGGAAGACTAAGCACTCTAGGATGAATACTGAATACTTACGTAGTGTTGAGGCATATGAATATATCGTCAAGCTACAGGAGCCCAGCAAATGGCCTGGTTCTCTATTTACTTCTTACTGCGCATGTGCACCAAATAAGTTGCTGAATTCAGGTTTCAAAAGTAAAACTTGTATTTAATATCAAATGCAATCTGAATTAACTATCGATAGTAAAATGCTCTCGAGAACAGCTTTCACACACACTCCAAACAGGAAGCTTGTTACCTGAAGGACGAAATGTAAGGAAGAGACTGAAATAATCATTTGAATCTCCTTTCATAGTCCGTAAAATATCTGTCTCAAATTCTATTGGCCTAAATCCAGCTGACTCCTCCTAGCCTTAGTCAGCTGACTCCCTCATCGTCTCCTATTGGTCTCCGTCTGTAGCTCCTCCTTCTTGGGTTCCTCTTGGGTCCTCGCTCTAATCCTGGTGTCCTCTGTTAAAGCCCGACTTAAAATCCTGTCTATCCCTATCGACTATTCTTACAGATTAATACATTCATTAATAATACATCCAATAATTGTCTCTTATGGTAACACTCCTATAGTAAACATATTGTAAACACACTCTACACTAGATAAGTATTCTGGTACTTCCTGATACTTTGACACTTTTTACAAGCATATGTGCGGCATTTCCACGATGCTTCCTATACTCATTCTAAAGATATTACATCTCATAGATAAATATATTGCAACTCTTTAACCCATCGTAACATTCTTATTATTTTGACACTTCTATTCACCATAAGAGGTGCTAATCATCATACTAAACTAATTCTAATACTAAAATCCCACTAATTCTATCTTCAATACTGAAATCCTCCACAAATCCCCCCTAACACACTCTTCAGAGTGTGTTACCTTTATGGTCTAAGGGTGAGTTTCCCCAACTAAACAGTCATATCATCAGTCGTTAAAATTCATCCTCATCATCTATACCTAACCAATTTCCCTACATCTTTGTCTCACTAAGCACAGTATCAATTAACCCCTGTAAAAGTCTACGAATACAACGGCATCAACAGAGGACAAGGACTGTAGCTGATGTGAGCGGCTCTTGTCGGGATGCTGGTTGGTCCAGGTGGTAGGCGCATATGGTAGAGGACTGCTTCAGGATTCATCCTGTACAATGAGGAATAGAAAGAAGATTTCTGAGAAGCTTTGTCTGCTCACTTAACAAAAATTATATTTAATTCAATGCATCTTTAAATCCCAATTTTACCCTATAAAAACAAAAAATCCCAAAACAAACTGACAAAACAATCTCTCAAGAGTCAATTTTCCAAAATTTCAATATCTCACCGGATGTTTTCAGAAGTCCATCTGGACTCAATCAGGTCCTTCAGAATCCCAGTGAAGATGATCAGGAACTGTGTTGTTCGGAATGAAAGTACTACAAGCAAATCCAAACATTTTGCACACCTGCTAAAATCATATTTAATGCCATTCTGTTCTGCAAGGCCATTAAACTAGTCTTATCTACCGGCTCATGAAGTCCTACTATGGCATCACGAGTGAAGTTTACAAAATGCTGCTGGTTACAGTAAATGTAATTAATCCAATCCACATCTTTATTGATTGTCGACCATCAAAAAAAATGCTGATTCGAAACCGGCTCCTCATCTATGTAAACTTCTCTAAAATGGATCTCTCATGGTCCAATCCAACTTGTTGGCCAGCAACACTTACACCTATGGACCTCATCCACAGCCAGCTACCTGGTAATACAATAGGAGACTGCTTTCTCCTGTCAGCAGCTGCCTCTATGTTCATCACCTGTGAAAATAAAACTTAAAACATGTTAGTTAACGTCTTTGTATCTTATTGGTCAGCACCAAACAATCGAAAGTCTAAATGTTAAATCAAAATTAATTAAAATTGTGAACTAAAGTTAAAATAAAAAATTACAAATGTCGGATCAAAATAAACAACTGTAGGATACCAATTGAATTAAAACTGGAGGTTAAAATATTGGATCAAACTAAACTTACTAAACTAAAGTTGAACTGTTGAATTGGAACCAAATGAATAATTTAAGTTACAATTAATATTATCAATATTAATATACTGAATGAAACTAAGAGCAACAATCTAAGTCAATGCAAATTAAATATAGAGTCCAAAACAATGATATCACAAGTTTATCACCAAAAACTCACTTCATTGTAATTTATCTATCAATCTACTAGATGACTAAGTATTTGGTAGTCCTAAAGTAATTACTCCTACAAAAGATGATGAAATGTTCTGTAGTTCTATAATTATTTCACCTCTGGGTTTTCTGGGTAGTGGAGTTTACTGTAATTATCATGCAATTACACCCCCAACCGCTAGATGTCGAAGTTATCTTCTTCTTCTTCTATGGTGTTTTCCTCAAAAAACTGGCGCGAAAACGAACAAAGAAGCTAATGCTATTAGCTAAGCTAACCGGCAAAACGTGTCTTCAGCACACACACAAATCACCGTTTTCTCAACTCTTACAATATGCCACATTCACACACCTTCTCAAACTAGTCCTGGCCGTGGCTTCTCACCACCATACCGGATATTATAATCAATGGTCTCCTCTTTCACGATCTAAGGTAGCACCAGAGCTGCAATCAGCCTCCAGCTTACCATATCATTCACACAACACAACGCTATCTTAGCACTCAACACAATGCTATCTTAGCACACAACACAATGCAACGACTAAATACACAGTTTCATGTATTGTTTCCCCTTTAGGTTTTATCATAACGTAGCAGCCAGTCTCTTCGATTTAAGTAGTTTAACGCCTGTTTACTAGACCCAAAAAACGAGCAAAACTTCGCAGTTCGCCAAGCTCACACAGGGCCCACGAAGCCTTAACTACGCTTTCCAGTTCGCCATAGCTTACAAACTCTCTGCTACTCTTCTAAGAGATCAACCCCACGTTAGCCACCCCTAATTGTCTAAGATACACAGTTAGTACCATGCACTATTTCCCCTCATTACAATTAACTTACCGTAGCGGCCAGCCTCTGCAGCAGTTTAAACGCATGTTCACTGGACCTGAACCACGTGCACGTCCATGCATCATAAATTCAGTATCGTCCAATTACACACCCTGTTCAACCCGAGATCTTGGCCCTCGAAACTATAATTTATTCCCTCCCGCACTAGAGTCATCAGTTCTCCAAACCCAAACCTGCCCAGCAAATCGCGAGGGGACCGTCGCCTTAACCTCACGTACCTCTGAAACACAAATTTAGTCCGCCCGAAGAACCAAAGCCCAGAACTTCGACTGCTTCTCAAGCTTCTTTCTAGCTGCTTAGTTCCAATAGCTAATACTTATAGCGTGATCAATGCTACTACATATAATTCAACATCCCCCTCTCTCGGGGTTACCTGCAAAACAGGCCTCACCGGTAGGATTTCACAACAAAGAACAACGTGTAATCAAAGCACACATATGTTCCTAATTCAGCTTGCAGATGCTATTCATACAGAGTTACAACCACTTTAAAGTTAAATCAATACAGTTACCAGTTGGCTGCGGTCTCCTCCTCTGTCCAGCTTCCAGTAACGTCAATCATGCAGACACTTCCTCCTAAGATTTCCTATTCTACCTAACAGATTTCTATTAAAACGGCTCTGCTCACCTTATAGTCGTGTACACTCCGAAAGTGTCTACCCATCTCACGTCATGTCAGCCTTCTCAGAGTCGAATATTCAAAGCCCCTAATGTCCCTTTGTCCCTTCGTGGTTTCCAAATTGTTGAGGCATATGAATATATCGTCAAGCTACAGGAGCCCAGCAAATGGCCTGGTTCTCTATTTACTTCTTACTGCGCATGTGCACCAAATAAGTTGCTGAATTCAGGTTTCAAAAGTAAAACTTGTATTTAATATCAAATGCAATCTGAATTAACTATCGATAGTAAAATGCTCTCGAGAACAGCTTTCACACACACTCCAAACAGGAAGCTTGTTACCTGAAGGACGAAATGTAAGGAAGAGACTGAAATAATCATTTGAATCTCCTTTCATAGTCCGTAAAATATCTGTCTCAAATTCTATTGGCCTAAATCCAGCTGACTCCTCCTAGCCTTAGTCAGCTGACTCCCTCGTCGTCTCCTATTGGTCTCCGTCTGTAGCTCCTCCTTCTTGGGTTCCTCTTGGGTCCTCGCTCTAATCCTGGTGTCCTCTGTTAAAGCCCGACTTAAAATCCTGTCTATCCCTATCGACTATTCTTACAGATTAATACATTCATTAATAATACATCCAATAATTGTCTCTTATGGTTCAACACTCCTATAGTAAACATATTGTAAACACACTCTACACTAGATAAGTATTCTGGTACTTCCTGATACTTTGACACTTTTTACAAGCATATGTGCGGCATTTCCACGATGCTTCCTATACTCATTCTAAAGATAATACATCTCATAGATAAATATATTGCAACTCTTTAACCCATCGTAACATTCTTATTATTTTGACACTTCTATTCACCATAAGAGGTGCTAATCATCATACTAAACTAATTCTAATACTAAAATCCCACTAATTCTATCTTCAATACTGAAATCCTCCACAGTAGTATATCCATTGCTGTAGTAACAAAAGGTAAAATGTATTACACAGATCATCAACTCATTCTCTCTGAGGTTAATATCTACAGTTTTGTGATAACTGTGACAAAACTAGAATTCAGCTGAAGTGGCTCTGTAGAGTAACTAGGACAGTGTCGAAAGTAGTTATGACAGGCCCCAGTGCACACTATTGTGACGGGACCTAGTTCACACTCTTATTACGGGCCCTAGAGCACAATATTATGACGGGCCCCAGTGCACGCTATTATGACGGGCCCCAGTGCACACTATTATGACGGGCTCTAGTGCACGATATTATGACGGGCCCTAGTGCACGATATTATAACGGGCCCTAGTGCACGATATTATGATGGGCCCTAGTGCACGATATTATGACGGGCCCTAGTGCACGATATTATGACGGGCCCTAGTGGACACTATTATTCCATCTTTTCTTCTTCATTATATTCAGTGTTGTATTGATTGAAGACCACAAAGCAGCAACTGGGACAAGTGCTTGGGATTGCTGTTGAGTTTTCAGGAGACTGAACACTTTTACGGTATAAAATTGAATATACTGTGGAACAAAGACTACAACTGTGTAAACACCAAGAGATTAGTTAAAGGTACAAGAAAAGATCAACCAATTGCTCTCACATCAACCCTTCAGTCAATAGATAAATTCTGTTCAGGGTAGGAAATTTACATATTTTTTAGGGGGCAATTTTTGCCCCCACTGACTGAAATCCAGGGGCATTTAAAAAAATATTTGGGGGCACTTTTTGAAACTTGGGAAATAACATTTAACCTTTGTTCAAAATAATAAATATACTTAATTAGGCTTACAGTATATGAGCAATTGTCATCAAATGGCAATAATAAGACTATTAGGCAGTAGTCTACAGATTCAAAAGTGTTTTTTGAACAAAAAACAAACAGAAAACATAAATCCCTGGGGCAGGAAAGGTGGAAAGACTACACGCCCTTGTGAGCCGCAATAAAAAGTTTCTCTCGCAATCTCTCTCTGCTGGAGTAGTCAGGCAGGATCAGGTAGTTGAAACAGGTCCTGACCGACGGGAGGAAGTCATCCGGGTTCTGGGTCGAATTCAATTTCTCCCTCATAATTGTCAGAGGGGGATTCAGGCTCCGGATACTGTTAAGGTTCAGGGACCCCTCGATACTGTGGGAGAGCCTCACGTCTGCCGGCCGTGACAAACACTGAGCCAGTTCAAATTATGATCAGTGGTATTTAATTTGACAGAAGTTAAAGCAATTGCAAAGTGAATCACACTATCGATAGAAATATGATCTGCAGAAAAGAGTTCACACACGCTCCAATCAGGAAGCTTGATACCTGCAGGATGGAACGTGATGAACTGAAAGGATGATTCCTTTGAATCTCCTTTCATAGTCCGCAAAATGTCTGTCTCAAATACAATTGGCTTAAGTCCAGCTGACTCCTCCTGGCCTCAGTCAGCTGACCTCCCTCGTTGTGACCTATTGGCTTTGGTCTGTCGCTCCTTCTGCGCGTGCGCCCCTCTGTTAGGCCCTCTGCTCTCACTTCCTGCTCTGGTCCTGGTGGTCCCTGAAATGCCTGTCTTAAAATCCCTGTCTGACCTGAATTCACCACTAGGGTTGCTATAAATCCTAATAAAAAACACTTCTAACTCTAATTCCTCACAATACCTGAGACACAAGAGCCAGATAACCGGCAAAGTTACAGTAGAGACATGAGGAGAGCTAGGTAACGTTAGTGTTAAGGCTTCACTTTTCCTGAATGGAGGGGAGGCCGCTTGACTGGATGCCTTCTCTATTTACTACTTACTGCGCAGGCGCATCCAAAAAGTTACTGAATCCGGTTTAATAGTAAAACAAGTATTTAATAACAAATGCAAACTAAATTAACTACCGATAGTGATGTTCTCTAGAACAGAGATCACACACACACTTGCTCTCACAGGTCTCCATTGAATCAGGTTCTGAAAAGAAGCAAGGCATGATATGATCTGGCTTCTGCTCCCTCAAACAACAGCTTATATAGTGCTTAAAAGACAGAAAGTGGTCGAACTGTCACAAAAATGCTGAAAACAATGTCTGAGCCAATCAGTGTTTGGCTTGTTGGTCATCTTGGCTCCTCCTCTAATCAATACTTTATGGCACGACTCCCTCTGAGCCTCATGGCCGAATATCCATCCCCCTCCTCCGGACCCTTCCTGCTGCATTGTCCTTTGATGTAGTCATCTCTGCCTTCCTGCTGCTGGACATCTCCTTATATGGTATCACTGCTGCACCTCTCACCTTGCCTGTAAAGCCTCACTCAGGAAGTCCCTATATCTGACCCTTTAAGACTTATTCTCTACAGTGTTTAATACCTACAGTGACTATGCTTTTATGGCTTAATACAGGGGTCTTCAATTAAAATTCCAAAAGGTCCAGATTGAGAAAATCTCCTCGGGCAAAGGTCCGGAACATTACAATATCTAACTCGCACCACTTAGTGCCATATATATATATATATATATATATTCAAGAAGTCTAGTAGTAGTAACGTCTCTGTGTAGTCAACAACTGTCAAATCAAATAAAGAAAGTACACATCAATTATATTTTAACAATTATTATTCTCAGTTTTCAAAATTTAACTGGATGGATTATAAATAATACATAGAAATACATAAATAAATGTTCCTCTCATTTCAAGTAAAATAATGGCTCCATCTAAAAATAAAATACACAAAAAAGAACTTTTGAAAAACTTATCTTAAAAGAAAGTGCTTGATTTTAGAAAGATGAGCCTTGTGTCTGAGGCTGCTGACAGGTATTTGCTTGATTTTTTTCACATAACTTCTTTTTGTTTCCCCTCAAGTAAAGTTCCAGCTACTGCACTCATGCCCTCCTCGATAACCTCTCCATCAGTGAATGGCTTTTTATGTTGACCCAAAATCCAAGCAACTTTCAGGGAACATTCGTAAGCACGTTGTTAGGCAGTGAATGAATTTGTTAATATTCTGGTGGAACGTTCATATTGGGCTCTTAAATCGTTTATTTTCTGTGCCCTCAGTTCGGATTGGAGTGGGTATGTTTGGTCTCGTAGTGGCGTTTCACATTGGCGCTTTGAATAATGGCCACGGTATCTGAGCATATGAGACGAGAGTGGTATACAATTTTTTATTTAATGTATGAATAAGTGATCTGAAAATGGACTTGAAATTAAATCAGCCGGCATCCGGCGGTACGGAGGGAACGTCTGCACACACTGTGATGACACAGAGCTGGTTGGATATCGGTAAAGATTAATTTAAGTGAGTAACGTTAACATTATATCTCTTAAAATAGTTTGCCAACAGTATCTAGCCATCTGGCTAACATTAGCTATCAGCTCATATTAAGCTAGTTAGCTGAAGAACTGAGTTAGTGGTTAACGTTGAATGAATGAGTCTGCTAGCTGATGTCGGATAGCTAACGTTAGCTAGCTTCTTTGTTTAACTGCCTGGGTTCTTAAATTATGTTCTGGCCATCATGATTATGTGATGTAAAGTTAGTTCATGTTAGCATTCGTTAGCTAGCAAACACTCGGTTGGTCAAGTCTAGCTAGCTATCTTTGTTATATTTAATTCATTGTTCGGGCGAAAGTGCGTAACGTTAACGTCAGTGTGTACGTGTTGAGGTGTAGATAGAGAGACTTAGATGCGCTTAGAGCAGACAGGTGTTAGCAATGGGGAAGAGAAATAGTAAGTATCGTTAAGTGGTTAAGCGGTAATGTTAATAAATCTAAAGTTTGTGTTAACTGTGTTTGATTTGTTAAAGAAACTAAGTGTGCCATTAACCTACATATAACTAATATAACAGGGGTCTTCAATTAAAATTCCAAAAGGTCCAGATTGAGAAAATCTCCTCGGGCAAAGGTCCGGAACATTACAATAATATCTAACTCGCGCCACTTAGTGCCATATATATATATATATATATATATATATATTCAAGAAGTCTAGTAGTAGTAACGTCTCTGTGTAGTCAACAACTGTCAAATCAAATAAAGAAAGTACACATCAATTATATTTTAACAATTATTATTCTCAGTTTTCAAAATTTAACTGGATGGATTATAAATAATACATAGAAATACATAAATAAATGTTCTTCTCTCATTTCAAGTAAAATAATGGCTCCATCTAAAAATAAAATACACAAAAAAGAACTTTTGAAAAACTTACATCTTAAAAGAAAGTGCTTGATTTTAGAAAGATGAGCCTTGTGGCTGAGGCTGCTGACAGGTATTTGCTTGATTTTTTCACATAACTCTTCTTTTTGTTTCCCCTCAAGTAAAGTTCCAGCTACTGCACTCATGCCCTCCTCGACAACCTCTCCATCAGTGAATGGCTTTTTATGTTGACCCAAAATCCAAGCAACTTTCAGGGAACATTCGTAAGCACGTTGTTAGGCAGTGAATGAATTTGTTAATATTCTGGTGGAACGTTCATATTGGGCTCTTAAATCGTTTATTTTCTGTGCCCTCAGTTCGGATTGGAGTGGGTATGTTTGGTCTTGTAGTGGCGTTTCACATTGGCGCTTTGAATAATGGCCACGGTATCTGAGCATATGAGACAGAGTGGTTTAGTAGCGCCAGCAGGAAGAATGAACAAATACGAGTCCGTCCATTCTTTGTTAAAGCTGTTTTCGAGGTCCACCTTTCTCTTTTTAGAGCACGCCATGTTAACTTTGTTCTCCGACTTACTCACTTCTCTCACTGCTTCTCTCTCACTGACCTCGCTCCGTCTCCCGCCTGTCTGCGTAATCTCACTCGACTCACAATGCATTTTGGAATAAACATTCGATTGGCTGAGTAGCGTCACGTGAGATTATTTACAATGCATGTAATTGGTCGGTGTGTTTCCTGAACTGCTGAATGAGTGCCGTAAAGGCCAGAAAAGCTGCGCAGGTTAAAACAGAAGCGCTCCGCCAAAATGTATAATTCTCAATTATCCATCAATTATACGCCCGGGTCCGGATAGGACAGCGCCTGGGTCCGGATCCGGACCGCGGTCCGCCTATTGGCGACCCCTGGCTTAATACATTCTATGTGTCAATATACTGTAACATATAATATCCTCTATCAGTAAACCTCCTGTAAACATAGAATACATTCCATAAATAGCTATATTGTGAATCTTTAACCTATTTTGTGATCCTTTAACATATTGTGACATTCTTATTATTGTGACACTACTATTCACCACTAGAGGTGCTAATAATCATACTAGTTTTAATACTTAAATTCTTCACATTAGCCGTTAGCTTCCAGTTGGAATCACAGTCCTTGGCTAAATAACGGAGCTAACAATGAACTTAATCAGACATGTAGGCCTATTGTATTGTCAGTCATTGCTCTGGTCTCCACATGTCGTCACACGTCCCCCTTTTTCCTTTTTCTACGGTGATAAAAGATTTGCCTCAGACTAAAGCCTCTGTGATGGATCTGATGAGTGCATTAAATTCAAAGTGCTTTCTTCGATTTTTTGAACAGAAAACATAAATCAGACAATCATATTAAATGTTATTCTCATTTCTTTGTGGTTATTTATTGTTATTATTACATTTTTTAAACAACTATTAACAATTATTAAGTCAACAATGCCTTGATTACATATACATCAGTCATTGTGTGGAATTTGAGAAAAACATTTTTATAGCACCTTAAAAATTTCAAAAATATGCCATTTGAAGGTACAAATTCAGTTCAGTTTTTGCTTAGTAAAATATTTTAATTGACTGTCATTCAGGTATTATTAATTTCCAGCAACCCTCAAATCAAAGAATAAAGACACTTTACGCACACTTTAGGTGTATATTCCCTTTAACTCATGAGATGCAGGTAGCATGTTTTATACTTAATGTGAATATAATTAATTGAATCTAATTTCCATTAATGCAATATGTATACTTTGTTGGCATCTTATTCTGAAAACAGAATGGTCGTCTGAAAAAAACGGATGTTATCTCACGTTAATCTTTCCGCTAACTTTCAAAGTCCTTCGCTCGCTCCCGATCTGTGCCGTTTGAATGCGTTTACCGTGAATTTCAGCATATAGGTGCACTAACATGTAAGTGTCTGCTGAGTTGACCACGGAGATCTGAGTGTCTGCTGACTTTACCTCAGTCTCGCAGTCACAGGTCTGATTAAGAAGCGCTCCATTTAATTATTTTTATAGAATGTTCGGATCTTCACGCTCACGCAACATCAGTCAAAATACATTATAACTGGACCAGGTCATATAGGCTACGATGTATTTGACAAGTTCATTAAATTATCATTATTATTAGAGGAAATTATGGGGGCATTTTTTGCCACTCTCCTAGTGATATCGGGGGCAAAATTATATTTCTTAGGGGCAGTTTTGCCCTCGTGTATTTCCGACGCTGATTCTGTTTAGGTATTAGATGTTTACTTCCAGTCTTTGGAGAACGTCCAAGCCTCATCTTCCTCAGCAACGCTTATTGCCTTTTAAATCCCGCCGTTCACGCCCCGGCTCTGGCACCTGCCCTTCAGTAATCCACTTCAACCGCATGTGGCCTATCCTTGCCTCAGCCGTCTCTGCAACCATGCCAGGTAGGCTGTATGTTCCCACTGGAGCAAACATATCTCCTTGTTAATGGTCAAAACTCTTACAGGAAAAAGATCCTAATCGTGTCAGCCTTGTACTCCCGTCTCTTGAGTGCGAAAGCAAAGTTACCGCCAGAGATCATTTCACAGCTGTCATTAAGTCTGCTGATCCCAGATTGTCAAGAGATAATCGGCAATTGGTGAATTCGTAGTTGCAATTTTCATGACGTGATATGCTCGACGCAGCGCGTAGACAATAACTGGACTTCTATTTAGCTCTGATCAGCAACCTTAACCTGAACTGGGAGAAACATCTTTTATCAATATCACAAAGGTTCACCAGCAAAACTGCATCTACATCTCTCAATCCAACACCGCTTGAACTGTTCTGTGTTGGACACTGAAATGTTGGTCATGTTAGTGGGCAGTGCATTACTTGTGGCAACATGAGTCAGTCAGCGCCTCTCTGCCCTATGGTTCCATTTTCTCACCAAGAGCATGGGGCCCCAGCTAAAGCCTCAAGGTGCTCATCTTCAACGATCAAACCACATGCAATAATTTCAATGATAATGTGCGCGCTTACCTCGATTGTATTTTCCTTCACATCTTCAGCAACTGCAAAGGCACTCACCTGAAATCATTGAGCCCACACAGGTCTCACCCTCATCAGAATCATCGTGGAGCAAAGACAAGTTAAAACTCCACCCTTGTTCTCCAATTCATGTCTCAGCTTTTGCATCAGAACAATTATTTTTATTCTAAGTCTGTATTGGTAGATTAATTGCGCATTGGTCCTTCCCAAGGGTGTCGGGTAGGTGTTGTCGCATCTCTGGCGTCCACATACTGTGTGTCAAAATACCATGTCTGCTTTAAAAAGAGCCAGACAGCTACTCAAAAAGAAAACTTTTTGCCTTCCCTGTGTTTTACTCTAACCCCACAGGAGTAGCAACAAGGAAATACTCCGGAAAGAAAAGAGTCATATTCAATCATTCTGCTCTCCACTCCGTGCCGATTCCTAGTGTTTAGAGCTTTACTCCACCTGAGCCTCAATCCACTCTCTCTTGGATTGATCTTTCCCATTAGCTTTTTACGGGTTTTTAAAATCATAGTGATACCTAAGTAAGAAAGTCTGCTTCTGTACTGTGATGTATTCCCCAGTGAAACAGGATATTTATGGTGTATACTTACGAGACGGATTTCAATCAAACCCTTCACATTTGATTAGACTGTGTCTCTCTCTCACAAAGAGACCGAGGATGTAATCTAAAAGGGTTAAAAAGGCATTTTTAATTCATCTTAAAGGAGTAAGGAAATGAGCACTTCTGTTTTTACTTTCAAATTGAACCGTTCACCCAGATGTCTTTAGTCTCTTTCTCAAACACACTAAAGCACAAGGTGCTTGCACCGTATTATTGAGCTCAATGATTTTCAATTAATTTTCTTTGTATCGATGAGTAAATATTAAAACAATTACAGCGACCCTCTCACTCTCTCTTTCTGTCCCCTGACAGTAATGGTATGACTAAGTCTTGGTTTAGCCATCATGAGATGTAACATATCCTAAAAGCATTATTTAGGTAATTCCTTTAGAATAGGTAAACCTCTGCAGCCATGCAAAGTCTATCTACAGCTTCCCTCCAACAACTGATGGTCATCCTCAGCTTATGCCTTCTGTGTGCGTCCCGATGCCTCAGGCCTTAACAGCTCATAAGCAATTCCTTATTACTGGTGGTTTGTGTTTTGTCTAACCTATTATTTAGCAACACTCAGTTAATCGTCAGGTCACTGCTGACCCGCTTGGCCAAATCCATTCACTGCTGAACTTCAGCCTTTCAATGTCTTTCTGCATGATATGTTTAAATCGGTCTTTTTGCTTAAGCCTAATCTTTTCTATGTATGTCATTCCTGTACAGAAGCCATGATGGCTATAGTCAAACTGTAGCTTTAATGTTTCAACTGACCATTAGCCATTGCTGGCTAAAATTATTCATTGCAAGCCGGGAATTGCTGTCCTCCTGCCACTGCTGGCTATAAATTCAAATTGTAGACGTCCAGGTCAGTGCTGACCTAGACATTGCAGCACGTTTTTGTTCTGTCCATTCATCCATGGTACACTTTTTAACACATAATAATCACTTAACCTGACATTTCTGTGAAATGCTTATTATTATGCAGCTTGTGCCACCTTTGTTTGACTAGTCTTGGCTTTTTTTATTCCTGCTCTGTATGTGAGGCTTTTTCTTTTGGAGGATTTATGTTGCTGTTACTCGGGGCAAACACCCCTCGATTACAAATCTCCATGTAGAGTCTAAGCACCAAAGATTTTCTATCAAACTTTAATTTGAATTTAATTTGTATTTGATAAAGACGATCCAATTTAACATAGTTCCAATAAGGGCATGAAACTGATGCGCACACAGAGAGTTTGTAGCTATTGCTAATTAAAACTCCTGTCTCTAGTTGAGCTTTAACATGCGCAGGGAAATTATAATATACAGCTTTCTATATCATAAAACCACAATACACTACAAAAACAGAAATTATTTTGTCTATAATTGTCTTTATTCACTTGTCTCTCCTGATTAAAATATATTTAGGAAGGGACATTACTATAAGAAAAGTTTTTTTTTTTATTGAATTGGAAATATCAAGTCATCAGATTCATCAGTAATCATTAGATGAGTCTAATTGTATTAATTGCAGTTCATGAAAATCCCATGGAATGCATTGTACATTATAGACATGATTTTCTGTAATTGTTCTGTCATTAGACCCTTGGTAGAGTTTAAGAGGCCTTTTACATCCTCTAAATACAATTTTAATTGAGGATCCATTGTTATAAAGCGTAAATGCTGCACCTACTGTATGAACTCTTTGAGAAAATATTCATTCCTCGTAAATAAATTGCATCTGTGTGTAAAAAAAAAAAAAAAAAAAGGAAATAAATATGAAGAAAGGATGTGAATTCATTGTCCTTGGCGGTAGATACATCTCTGAGTACCATTACCGTAAATACAGAAATGCTGAGATTACTCAAAATTGAAATTATAGCTATAAAATAAGCATAACAGGGCTGTAAGCAGGAGCAGTTTTTGGAAGTACAGATGAAAAGAGAGCTCACGCAACAGAAACTCAAACTTGTGAGTACAGTTTAAAAAAAACTTGCGTTACAGTCAGAAACAGCAGTCACTTTCTCCTCCCGGCTGTGATGTAAGTATAGCTCGTCTGTTAGTGTGGAGGTAAAGTGTGCGTGAGGTTTACATGCTGCCAAGAGCACACCTCTGGCAAACCAGCAAAACATGACTTTGAAGTTAACTTAACCCAGCGCAGTTCTATGTGTATAAAACAATGGCAAACCTTTTCTCCACACTAAAAACCCCCACAGAGAGTTTTAGCCCAAAATTCATAGTCCCTGTTCTGGCTCCATAGATGTCTCATAAGAGCATTTAATCTACGGTTAGTAATAAAATGTATATTAGTTATTAGGTCATGATGGAAGTAATATTGGTTCAAAGTGCTTTTCTATTCTGTGTCTTCAAGTATTTAGTCAAAATGCAGAACTAATTTTAGAGTTGGTGCAATTACATGCAAAGTCAAGGAATAGAATTGAGTGGGTGCGAATTAGCCAGGGGGGGCACGAACTGACACAAAGATGTCTATGTGAGTCGAAAAGGTTTCAAACTGATCAAAAGCGTTGCCCATGTCCCAGAGATGTATTAGTCACCTCTGTGACTCTGTTTCTGTCCACGGCTAATTTTGAATTCTGTTGCAGGAAACACGGGCAGAAAGCTTAATGAGTTTGGTGAGATCTTACAACAACTTCAAGCTGATTTCCTACATAAATCGCCGCTTGTTTTTAAATTTAAATGAATTGTGTTTTAGACGCCTTGCAGCCTATTGGTGTCTGGCAAGTTGTTGGTTGTATTCATTCAATCACACAACATAGCAGTGGTCTTTGCAGACACACCTGGTGGACATCTGTATTCCACTATTGTAATGTTTCGTCCCAGGTCAACCTTTTTTTGTAGTGTAGGGACTCGCCACCAAAATGGCGGCTGAGTCATTTAACTCAGCTTCCCAGGATCCTGAACTCCACCGATCGACTCAATGTTGACAGTAACTTAAGGTGACTGTAACCTGACCCAACAACACAACAAAGACTGCACTTGACATTTCAAGACAACTCTTTCCTGCCTAGTTCATCTATCCATAATCAATGGGATCAATATCGCTAAGCTAACATAGTAGCCCGATAAGTAACCATCTGTCTTCATGGACCGTTAACATAACGTTAACTAGGATTAGCATAGCGTAACAGTAGACGGCTAACGACCGGACTGTTTAACTTTTCCATTGTACATGTATTGATATCATTAATGTATTCACTGAGCTTTAACGTGGTGGCTGGCTTCTCCACAGATGTGTTAGTTATGCTTCACACAGACTTTTCTAACCCAGTGCATGATCCGACACATATACCGATCACGTAGGGGCCTACCCTCTGGATAGAGCTACACAACAGAGGGGACGTCAATGGTTCCTATGTGCTGATCTGACCAAGTGTTTTCATGCACACAGCAGAAAACAAGATGCAGAACATTGAATACACACACTTTAAGGCATGCACCTAACAGTTTGTTAAGTTATTTAGTTAGATTAATGTTTGGTTTTTAACCTTTTTTATCTTGGATGGTTGTGGAATATACACACTAGTCTGTTTAAAGTTGAAGTTGAGTGTGAATACTGCCAACTTCTGCTGTGTCAACAACTACAAAAAAAACACTACCTTCAATTTACTAGATATTGATATACATATGTTTTGTTATTCATTTAGGTATTATTTAGAGTTCCAAACTGATAGTTCAGTATGATGTATGAGACTATTTTATGAGAAACATTATTCGGCTATTATTTTCCCTGAAGGGTGGGGCCCCACAAGGTGACTTTATTTGTTACTCTTGATAGACATTGATGGATTTAATTTCCTCTTATTTCATTTCAGCTTATTCATTTGGGTATAGCTTCTCAGAATCCACCCAATTTTAGGAAATTAAAGTCCTCAATAGCAAAATGGTATATCAAAGCCGCTGAAGATCAATATTATTATAACAGAAACACAAAGACAATTGTTTACATTTTTTAAATACATGGCAGGGCTTGTGAAAAGTTACTGTAAATTAATTGAATTCACTTTTCCAAAAGCATATCAGGGAAACAGTGTTAATGCAATCAAAGTTAATTCAGTGGAGACATACAATCACAAGCTGTGAGTGAGTGAATGAAGCCTGTGTGCTTGTGTCTGGTGGTTTCAGCCAAGGACACCGCTGCCTGGAATGTTTCCCCCTCACCAGCCCTCGTCCCTCTGTCTCACACACAGGAGAGTACCGGTCCACTGACCCGCAGTGCTGTCAGATATTCCCTGCTGTCTCCCATGTAGATGAATCAGAACGAGAAAGAATGAGGAAGGACAGGGACACGTGACGAGACTATTTGAGGAGACACGACTTGTCTTTTTCCGAATGGTTAGAACAAAAAGTGCTGTGGGTACTGAGGGAAATATGTAGGCTCACCGGAAAATCTGTGATCAAAACGGAGGACGAACAGCTAGACAGACCAACAAACTGAATTACAGCCGAGAGGATGAGCTGTGACAGGGAGGAAAGAAGAAAAGAATATCATTCAGAAGTAATGAAATGTGTGTCATAATGAAATTGTATTTACTGAGGGCCCGTAGCTGTCACCTTGTCATTGTGCATTATATTACTGCCTAACATCCCTTTAGCAACAACTAACAGCACCAAGGGACACAGCACAAGCAAGCAGAATGTCCTTCACAGACTCTGTATCCCCTTCATGCATTCAGCTCTAAGAAATAACACCATGAATCAGCAACAACCATTACATGTGACATCGCTGGATGGTCTATGCATAACGTTCCTTGAAAATCACTGGATGGGCCTTGGACTTGTACACAGCGCTGCATTTTGAAATGCCTCAGCAGGACTTGTTTGAATGCCCTGTCAGCTGATGTCACAGCTTGCGTGCGACTGAAAACTGAAGCAGCCTTCATCAGCGCCACATGAGAAAACTTACTCAGAGCACCAAACAGAAGAGTGATATTTAGCTCACAGCAGGCGCCGAGCTTTGTGATGTTACGATGCCCAGAACCCATCATGGCATTGTCATTGGAAGCTAAAAAAAAAGCACACTGCAAATGTCAAAGGGGCTGAAAATGCTCTATAACCTTTACCCAACTCTGTCTGCAAACAGTAGGGTGTGCATCAACAATTCCTCATTCTGCACCAAGGGACTGTCTGCTCCTGGCACTCATCAGATACCATCAAAGGACGGCAGAACAGAGTGCCAATAGTTTACATAATATCTTCTATTACTTTGCATATATCAGCATGTAGGATTTTAGTTTTCTTATAGTTATTGTGTTTAAAATCGCTGCAGTGACCACTGATGGAGACACCGTGGTGCACCAAAGTCTGCCTTCTCCAGTTAATAATGATCTGGCACAAGCCCAGTTGTTACTACAATAAATTAACCATAGCTATCAAATAAGCCAGTAATCCCAGTAAGCCATCCCTCTTTGACAAATCAAAATGTCTTTTATGAAATAAAAGTGTAATGTTTGTCATTTTAACTGGAAAAAGTGATGGAACTATAGATAAAATGACAAGCCTGCCGCTCTTTGATGGGAATATGGGTGATGAGTTTAGTGCATCTGGGTACTTTACCGACCAGGAACCAGATCCAAAAATGGAACCAGCTATTGGGAGCCAGCCTTAGTTGTCACATATTCTTTCATGGGCAGTTTGAAAACGCCAATAAGCAGTGAGAATCAGTCAGTGGGAAGTTTTGTTCCAAAACTAAGTGAGCAGAAATCCCAGCAGCTGAAGTAATCAGTGACTAAGAAATATTGATCAGCCCATATAGATTAATTATGGTCATTTTGTGCCATGGGTAAAGGAGCAGCTTCATTTACAGTCCTCTGGGCTTTTATTACAGTAGCTCCCAGGAACTATGTCATATACTTCCTTTGATTTATGTGCTCGTGTTGCGAGTGTGTGGCAGCTGAAATGAGAGTGAGTGTGACTCATGTTGGCACGTTATCAGCGTGATTAGCATGATAGCTCAGAGCCTAACACAGACTCTGCAGTGCAAACAGAGAACCTGGCTGAATGCTTATGTGATTGATTTGCCAAGTCAAAATAGAAATATTTGTATTATATTATTTTCACTTATGTACATGGCATGCCTGTTTGTGGAAGGCATATTGATTTAATTTCATAGACTAAAACTTCTGACTATGCATTGTGCTGCAGCACAATAATATCCAAGACGTCTCTCTGTGTCTCTCTGTGTCTCTCTCTCTGTCTCTGTCTCTGTCTCTCTGAGTGGAAGGAGTGCGGAGTTTACGGAGCGTGGTTTTGAGAGCGATTACTAGCGATTTTTCGATCTTTTTCTTCACTAGTTAATGTTGTATATTATAGTGTATTGTGGTGTGTAGGGTTCACTGTGTTTGTGTGTACATTTAAGGGGGTTTAGGGTATTTGTTTGTGAGTGTTTGCAGTCGATCAGCGCGTGCTAAACGCCACCATGGACCTGCACAAGCTGACGAGGAAACACGGCGTGTTTCCCGTGTTCGGTGGAGGACTGCAGCCTGGCAGTGGGGAAGGTTGTCGGCCACAGCAGCGTGAAGTTCGCTGCGCGGATGAACAATGCTGTGGTCATTTTTTTAGATAGCATATATAAGGCCAACACGGTGGTGGAGAACGGGATCGTGGTGTTTGATACCTTCGTACCCGTTCTTCCTCTCAGCACACCGGCGGTAAAAGTCACTGTGTCCAACGTTCCACCGTTTATTAGAGATGATATAGTATCTCAGGTCTTCTGGGTGCAAGTCTCCTCTCCTAAAACACGTGGCGTCTCACAGGAGACAGCTCTTCATGATCCTTAACAACAGGAGTGAAGAGCTAAACCTCGTGTTCAAACTGAGAGTGGGGGACTTTGACTACGTGATTTTTGTAACTTCCGATAACTTGAAATGCTTCAGTTGTGGTAGGGAGGGACATCAGAGTAAAGCATGTCCTGAGAAGAACTCTGCTGAACAGGACGGTGCCAACAAAAACCAGAACCAGAAAGACACTGAGGAGAACAGGGGGGGGGGGGTCCAGCAGGGGAGTAAAGAGGGGACAGGGGGGGTCCAGCAGGTAAGCGAAGAGGAGACAGGGGGGGTCCAGCAGGTGAGCGAAGAGGGGACAAGGGGGGTCCAGCAGGTAGAATAAGAGGGGACAAGGGGGGTCCAGCAGGTAGAATAAGAGGGGACAGGGGGGGTCCAGCAGGTGAGCGAAGAGGGGACAGGTGGAGTCCAGCAGGTGGGTGCACAAAGACAGGAGGACAGCCAGGTGAGCGAAGGAGGACAGGAGGAGATGGGTGAAATACAACAGGGCAGTCAGGTGAGTACGGGAGGACAGGTGGAGACTGGTAGGAGACAGAAAACAGAAAAAGAAAAAGAAAAATGTGAGAGTGAAAAAGTGGTAAAAGATGTCGGGTTGACAGGCAGTGAGGTGGACATGGAGGGAGACGAGGAGGTGATTAAAGTCCCTCAACTGAAGAGGAAAACGAAGAGCAGTGGAAGCTCACAGGCAAAGAAAGTGGCAACAAGCACAACGAAAGGAAGCAAAGGAGCAGCAGAGTCTGAGTCCAGTATGGAGGAGGACTCTGCTGCTGACAGCGAGTCCTCTGACGTCAGGGCTGGCAGCCGTAGGAGCACTCGAGGATACAGTGTGGGGAGGATAAAGGTGTTTCTACAGAAAACAAAAAATGCGAAGGGAGTTAAAGTAGAAGAATATTTCTCTGACAAAGAGAAGCTCTCCAACGCTGCAAGGTTACATATGAGCAGCAAAGACAGAGGAGGCTTCACGGAGCAGGAAGTCTACAGACTAAAGAAAATAGTTCAGAAGATAAGCAAAGAGTTTAACAATGATGACAGGGATGACAAATAATAAGGTCTCACAGCCTATTTTCAAGTCAAAGGTAATGTTCTGTTTGTTGGTTTTCATTTATTTAACTATGAGCCTATTAAACATAAACACCTTAAATATAAATGGAGCCAGAGACTCAGTGAAGAGGTCTCTACTCTACCAGTTAATGAAGATCAAAGGGACAGATGTGATGTTTCTACAAGAGACTCACAGTGACTCAGCCAACGAGACCGAATGGAAGAGAGGAGAGGGGGGGGGGGGTCTCTAGAGGTGGAGCAGGTGGTGGAGGGCAGGCTGCTGGTGTTGAGGGCAAAACTTGAGCATTTTAATTTTGTCTTCATGAACGTTTATGCTCCTGTATCTGGACCTGAACGAGTGTGTTTTTTAAAGGTCTTAAGCAGTGTTTTATGCAGAGTGAAGGAGGATTTTTTATTTTTGGGAGGAGATTTTAACTGCACTGAGAATGAGTCAATAGACAGGAACCACCTGGAACCTCACGGTCCTTCACAGAGAGCACTGAGGCAGCTGGTAGAGGAGCATGAGGTGGAGAAGGATGAATGGAGACAAGAGACAATATACGTGGGCTCACTCGAGAGGGAACTTAATTTCGCTCGCAAGACTGGACAGGTTTTATTGTTTTAAACACCATTTCAACATTTTTTAAAAGTGCAGTTTGCTGCTGCCTGTTGGGTTTACTGACCACGCTCTGGTTATGTGCAACATTGTTATCCCTAATGTAAAGTCAAAAAGCGCATACTGGCATTTTAACACGGCTCTTTTAGATGATGCACACTTTAATGAGGTTTTTAGTTGTTTTTTTTAGCCGTTTTAAAGACACAAAACATGATTTTAACTCGTTAAAACAGTGGTGGGATCGTGGAAAAGTAGAGATAAAGCAGCTCTGTCAGCAGTACACTCTCAATGTCACACGGGACATTACCAGATCTATGAAAGATCTGGAGACTGAAATCGTGGAGCTGCAGAGTTTAGCAGAATCCACTGGAAATCGAGATCACATTAAAGATCTCAAGTCTAAAAAGTCTGCTCTTACAGACCTGCTGGGCACTAAGGCTCAGGGGGCGCTGGTCAGGTACCGCTTTATGAACGCAGCGCTAATGGATGCACCGTCAAAGTTGGTGATCCACCAATATCAGACCTACTGTGTGCCTGGTAGGAGCATCCTGGATAATGTGTCCTTGATTCGTGATATTTTGGACATCTCTGGTTCTTTGGGCATTAAAACTGGTCTCATTTCTCTAGACCAGGAAAAGGCTTTTGACCGGGTTGAGCACCTTTACCTCTGGAAGACTAGAGAGTTTTGGCCTCAGCCCAGGTCTCATAGCTATGATCAATGTTTTGTACCAGGACATTGAGAGTGTACTGAAAATTAATGGAGAGTGTTTAGAGGGGTGAGACAGGGCTGCTCTCTCTCAGGGATGCTGTATGCGCTGGCTATCAAACCCATGTTGTGTAAAATCATAGCGAACATCGAAGGTCAGGTTTTAAAGGGTTTTTATTGTTAAAGACTTCGGCACCCTGTCAGCTGCAAAGGTTAACTGGGCAAAGAGTGAGGAACTGGAGAGAGGGTCTGCCCAGTCTATCAGAGGGGTTGACCTGGAAAAAAGACGGGTTTAAATATCTTGGTGTGTATGTGGGGAATGAATGTATTGTAAAAAAGAACTGGGAGGGAGTTGTGGAGAAAATGCAAGGAAGACTAGCAAAGTGGAAATGGCTGAAGCCGCAGGACTCTGGTCATCAACAAGCTGGCCTGCATGGACCCCCCTAAAGGCCTCACACTGGTGCACATTGACAGCAGAGTGACTACTTTCAGGTTCCAGTTTTTACAGAGATATCTCACAGGTCCAACGGATGTGGTGTGGAGAGAGGTGACAGACTGTTATGGATTTCAATCTTTTTAAATTGTGTGGATTATCTCCTTTTTACCAGTCACGGAACTGTTTTAAATAGATGAGACCGGAACCCACGTGCTCCCTACACTGGCTGCTTCAGGAACCGCTGGTGTACGGAGCCAGGCTGGACATCCAGGACGGCACAACACCAGGTCTGAGCAGCATGCTGTGCTCCTCTGGGACCACCACCCTGAGGACACTGGTGGATGTAGCTGGGCCTGGACTGAGAGACGCACCTGCAGTGGCTTCTCTACTCAGGCTGAAATCCATCCGGCAGAGCACAAGGATCCTGAGCAGGTGGGCAGGGAGACTGACGGAGAACGAGGTTGAGATGCTGCAGGAGTACGACAGAGGAGAGGAAGCTCCTGACTCTACAGATCCATTTCTGGATTTAGGATTTATTCCACAGCTGAATGGGGTCTCAGGACCATTATTTAATGAAACAGAGTCTAAACTCTTGGACCTCCACACAGTGAAAGGGAAAACTATCTACACAAACTGTGTAAAAGTGCTTAACAAAAGCAAACTGAACCAGAGAGCCGACACTGTGTGGAGACAGAAACTGAACATGGACATTGGTGTGAAACCAGTTTGGAGGGTTTTATACAAACCTGTTGAGAACTGGAGATCTACAGTGGAGGATCTTACACGGCACTATTGCTGTTAATGCTTTTATTTCTGTTATTAATCCCACTGTTTTTAGTCATTGTCCATTCTGTGAGGCGGTAGAGACTGTTTTCCACTGTTTTATTATTGTGACAGACTCTGGAACCTTTTTAACACACTGCAGGATGTTTTAAAGGGTTTGGTGAGATCTGGTCCAGGACCACCTTCATTCTAGGAGTCGGCTATAAAAAAAGTGAACGCCTCTAAGTGGAAGCTGCTCAACCACTTGGTTGGAGAGGCTAAACTATCTGTTTATACAAGCAGGAAGAACAGAGTAGAGGACAGAGCAGGACAGGAAGCTCTTCCTGTCTTCTCTGTGTCTCTCTCTCTGCAGTGCATGATGGGAGTGAGTCGCTGAGTGAGTGGGTTTTTCAACCTTTATTTTCTTTTCCCTAGTTTATGTGTATTACTTTAATGTGGTTTGTTAGTTGGTTTTCACTTTAAGTTAGGTTTAATCTTTTTTTGGGGGAGTTTGGGTCGTTTGTTTGGTGTTTTTTTCTCCTGCCGGTGTCTCGGCGGTCGGCGTCCTAAGACGTCATGGTAAATGGAGAAAGTTTGTCCCACCTCACGCGAAAGCACGGCATTAAGATCAGCGTCGGCTTTCCGTGCAGCGTGGAGGACATTGGGCTGGCTGTGGGGGAGATGGTCGGACACAGCAGCGTAAAGTCGGCCGCTCGGATGAACGGCGCCGTGGTCATTTTCCTGGACCAGGTGGAGAAGGTGAACCGAGTCATCGAGACAGGCCTCACGGTAAACGATATGTTCGTCCAGGTGTTGCCGCTGGTGCAACCGGCCACGAAAGTGGTCTCATCTAATGTCCCTCCTTTCATCACTGACGAGTTTCTCAGCAGAGAACTCCAGACACGGAAAGGTGGTGTCACCGATCAAGAAGATCTTGTCTGGATGTAAGTCTCAGTTGCTGAAGCACGTAGTGTCTCACCGCAGACACTTGTATATGATACTTAACAACCGGAATGAGGAGCTCAACCTCCGCTTCCACGTTAAGGTAGATGATTATGATTACGTGATTTTCGCATCATCGTCAGCGATGAAATGTTTCGGTTGCGGTGAGGAGGGGCATACCGTGAGTACATGTCCGAGGCAGGGGGACCCGGCTCCACCTGACCCGGGTGTGGCGCCCGGGGCCGCGGCGGGGACACCTCCCGCTGCGAGCGCGGCTGCGGAATCCGAGCGGCCGGTTCCGGGGCCGTGCCGTGCCGCTGCTGTGCCTGACCCACACGGGGTGAGTATGAATGAGGTTGTCCAGGACGTCCTGTGTCTCTACTGTGTGTGGATTACAAGCTTCTGTCCAAAGTCTTTGCCTCCAGGCTGAGGGAAGCTATGGAGCAGGTCATCCATCGGGACCAGACCTACTGTGTGCCCGGCAGGTCCATGGTAGACAATGTCTACCTCATTTGTGATGTTTTGGAGGACTCCAGATCTTTGGGTATTAACACTGGTCTGATTTCTCTAGATCAGGAAAAGGCTTTTGACCGCGTTGAACACAACTTCCTCTGGAAAGTTATGGGGAAGTTTGGGTTCAGCGCTGGCTTCATAGCTAAGATCAAAGTGTTGTACAGTGAGGTTGAGAGTGTGCTGAAGTTAAACGGCAGTCTGTGTGCTCCTTTTAGAGTGTGTAGAGGGGTCCGGAAGGGTTGTGCTCTGTCTGGGATGCTCTATGCACTCTCCCTGGAACCCCTCCTCATCAAAATACGCTCCAGCCTACAGGGTCTGGTTTTAGTAGGAGCATGATTTTATCAGCTTATGCAGATGACATCGTTGTTTTTATTAAGGACCAGAGGGATGTAGACCTTTTAAACAATATTGTGAAAGATTTTAGCACAGCATCGGCAGCGAGGGTGAACTGGAAGAAAAGTGAAGCCCTCGCTGTCGGTGAATGGCGTGACGGTCTCCCAGTTCTTCCCCAGAGCCTAGTCTGGAAAAGAGATGGTTTCAAGTATCTGGGAATACATCTTGGACAACAGAACATAGTCCAGAAGAACTGGGAGGGCGTCACAGAGAAGATCGAGGGAAAACTTTCCAAATGGAAATGGCTGCTCCCTCAGATGTCTTTTAAAGGTTAGTATTGGTTTTAAACAATCTTATAGCATCCCAACTGTGGCACCATTTAACCTGCCTAGACCCTCCCTCAGGCTTTCTAGCCCACATACAGAAGAAAATGGTCGATTTCTTTTGGGAGGGTCTACACTGGGTGCCACAAGGGGTGCTATTTTTAGCCAGAGAGGAGGGGGGACAGGGCCTCGTCCCCCTGGCCAGCTGGACGGCCACTTTTAGAATTAAGTTTGTGCAAAAATATCTCACAAGAGAGATGTGGCCAGCTGCATTCTCAGACGTGCAGATAACCTGGGGCTGGATACTGCTCTGTTTTTAATTGATCCCAGTGTTTTAAAGTTAAGTGGGCTGCCTCCGTTTTATCAGGGTGTTTTTAAGTCTTGGGCCTTTTTTACTCATAAAAGGTGCCCAAAGTCTAACTCTCTGTACTGGTTGTTGAGAGAACCATTGACTCACAGGGCCAAGCTGGACATCAGCAGCAGTGTCACCCCTGGCCTGTTGGGGGCGCTGCGCAAGTCCCAAACCCTGTGCCTGCAGCAGCTGGTGGATGCAGTGGGGCCGACGCTGAGCGACGCCCCGGCCCTGGGCTCTCTGCTGGGTCTGCATTCTGTCCGGGTGGCGAGGAGGCTCCTGGAGCTGTGGAGCCAGAGGCTGACGGGGAAGGAGAGGAGCCTCCTCACGAACTACAGCCAAGGAAAAGTCGAGCCGGACCCTGCAGACCCTTTCCCTGACATCTCCCTGAGCCCGGGGCTAGGGGAACTCACCGGCCCCCTGCTTGCTACAACACGCCCAGAAAAACTAACATTATACAAACAGCAGACAAAAAGACCTTGTATTTTAACTGTGTAAAGGGCACAAACAAGAGAGGACTGTGCAACCGGCTCCCCACTGTGGTCAGACAGACTGGGACAAAACGGACCTGGCCCACAGTGAAGGATTTTATATAAACCTCCCCTCAATCATGGGAGCTGCCTACAAAAAAACGGGAAAAGAAAAGTGGCAGCTCCTCAACTATCTTTCAGGAGAAGCCAAGATGGCAATTTATTTAACTAGAAAGAACCGAGTGGAGAACAGGGAGGGGCAGGAGGCCAGGTCAGTCTGGCTGTGCAACATCAGGGCCAGACTCTGGCTGGAGTTCAGGTTTTATAGACACATTGGAGACTTAGATGCTTTTAAACAGCGCTGGTGTTTTAATGACATTGTTTGCTCCGTGGTCAATGATGAATTAATGTTTGCACAAGTTTTCATCAGATAGTAGTATATATAATTTTTTTTAAACAACCTGTGGATTTATGCACTAGCACTTTATTTGAATTGTTGAAATTGTTTCAACTATAAATATGTAAATAAAGTGTTTTTGAAAAATCTAAATCTGTCTCTCTCTATCTGTCTCTCTGTGTCTCTCTGTATCTGTCTCTCCCCATTTCCTGTCATCTCTCAACAGTCAATTGTCGAATGACGTTACATCCATAGTTTGCCTTACGTATATATGTACTTATCTTAACTGCTATTGTTTCACAACGTTAACCAAGTGTTACAACGTTAACCACACTATTTGCCTTTGTTTTTTACCGAGTTTCTTTCACCGCTATTTTCACTTTCCCCAGATTCCGAACACTTCTTTAATCTTCATGAACCTCGACCAGTATGGGCGGTAAATTAGCCAACAATACTTAACTTTAAAGAACTCACCACCACATATGAATTAATGAATAGCACTGACAGCTGAACTCTATACTGCACAGAGAATAGATGTAAATAGTTTGTATTGAAAGGTAGTCAATTCTCTCCTCTCTTCTCTTACCAACCAACCTGCTGTTCCCCTGCTGTGTACTAATTGGCTTCCTGAAGCACCAGTAACACGTTTTTCCTCTCAGTGTCTCCCTGGTGCATGCCCTTCTGTTCCTCTGATTATGCCCCGAGAAGTCAACCATATTGTGCTGTTTGAGCAAACAGGCTGCCGCAAATGCAAATGTCTTGTTCAGAAGAAAAAAAAGCATTCCGATCTGTTTTGATGCATATTTTAAATCAGCACATGCTGATGTATATTCAAGTAAAGGATGCTGAAAAGCACTGTTCTGGGTAAAGTAATGCATTTGCATAAAGATGACATTTATCTGGATCTAATTCATGCATTCCTTTCAACCAGAAGTATTGTTGTGTACAGAAAGAGGTCACAGAGGAGAAAATACAAGGTCTTTTCTGGGTTTTCCCAGAATAGTTTTTATCACCTGCTGTCTTCCTCTGAAAATCGTCGCAACTTGCAGTCACATTGCTCAGCTTCACTGGAAATAAAATCTATCTGTATTTACTTTTAAATCCAGGGAATGTCAAATGAAAATATATTTTTTTTTAACCTGTTTCCTGACCTCTGAATCAACGGCGGCATCTCTTATTTGTTCAGCAGGTCTGGTTTCTGCTCATTGATGATCTGTGCTAACTAGAGTTCTGTAGGCAGGATTAACAATGGACACTTCATCCTCATTCACAGATAGCAAGCTGGCTTACTGTCCTCATGAAAAATATTAATACAACAACTTCCACAATCATTCTTCAAACATTCACAGTTTAATGACACTAGCAACTGGTAGTTTAACTTCCTTGTTAATCAAAAATAGTGTAATGGATACTTGTTTAGGGCAAGAGAGATAACAGCAGCAGCATCGATTTGTATCCTTGTAGATAAAATCATGGTGAAAATGACTACTATGCTGATCCTGTCGTAATTCATAACAATGTCATAATAGACATTTTTCTAGGGATGCTAAAGTGAGTGTGTTTATCTGGTGGTCCATCACTTTAGTCCAGACTGAAATATCTCAACAACTATTGGACGGATTGATGTGAAACTTCGTACAGACATTTGTTGTGCCGACAGGATGGTAATGACTTTGGTTGTACCCTGACTTTTCCTCTAGCACCTTCATCTTGTGAAATATCTCAGCATTGATCATGTGGATTGGGAAAAAGAAATGTGTGTCGACATGGTTCCCAGTACCCTCAGGACTTTGGTGATCCCCTGATCTTTCTTCTTGTGCCACTATGAGCTTGACATTTGTGGTCTTGAGTGAAATGTCTTGGATGGATTGCCATGAAATTTGAAACAGACATTCAAGTCCACGTCAGGATGGATTGGGTAATCTCTTAAATTTTCTTTCAGCGCCATCAAATATCAAAAATGTGTCCAGTACTTTGGTTGATGACCTATTACCTTCAAAACTAAAGGCATTCCCATTAGCCTTAGCTGGGCTTCGTCTTTAATGCTCGTTAGGCAATCTCTCTCTAAGAAATGCCTGTTTTAGCAGTTACATTGTATGAGACAACAAAACCTTACCAGTAGTGCTGTGATGTAATTAGAGAAGCAGAGAGCCATATGGATTTACAGGAAGACCCACTCAATCTGTATTGATTTCTGGAAGAGGGCCACTTGGATAATTCAAACAGCAGCCAAACTGTGATCAAGACATAGATTACCATCCCATCATGTATCATACCTGCAAACTTGTCGCTTTTCGGCAAAATTCGCCGTTTTGAATCAAAAATATGTCATCCATGTGAATCGTGTAGATCCGTAGAGTTTTTTTGGGGGGGGGGGGGTCAACTGGCCAGCCAGCGTTTCTCCGATTGGAGTGAGACGAGAAGAAAAGGTGACGTGGTGATCTTCGCAATACAACATCTTTGATGTGACGTGTCGAGTCTTGTCCAATCAGCGTTAAGATGTCGACACCGTCTTTCCCCGTTTAAGTTCCGTTATGTTCCGTTACCGTTCAGACTTGCTGGGTTAAGTTAACGGCCACTGCATGCGGAACTACATGCGGAACTCTCGACTTTTAACGTTCGTCATTATCGCGAATTAGGAGGAAAAAATGTAACGTGATGAAACATGATTATAATTTAAATAATAGAACTGGATTGAATGCATATTAATTGCAAATAGAAGATAGGCCACTATTCTAACAGCTGTACAGTAACAGTAGAAGTTAATATGAAGACATACAGTAACAGTAGAAGTTAATATGAAGACATACAGTAACAGTAGAAGTTAATATGAAGACGTACAGTAACAGTAGAAGTTAATATGAAGACGTACAGTAACAGTAGAAGTTAATATGAAGACATACAGTAACAGTAGAAGTTAACATGAAGACGTACAGTAACAGTAGAAGTTAATATGAAGACGTACAGTAACAGTAGAAGTTAATATGAAGACGTACAGTAACAGTAGAAGTTAATATGAAGACGTACAGTAACAGTAGAAGTTAATATGAAGACGTACAGTAACAGTAGAAGTTAATATGAAGACGTACAGTAACAGTAGAAGTTAATATGAAGACGTACAGTAACAGTAGAAGTTAATATGAAGACGTACAGTAACAGTAGAAGTTAATATGAAGACATACAGTAACAGTAGAAGTTAATATGAAGACATACAGTAACAGTAGAAGTTAATATGAAGACGTACAGTAACAGTAGAAGTTAATATGAAGACATACAGTAACAGTAGAAGTTAATATGAAGACATACAGTAACAGTAGAAGTTAATATGAAGACATACAGTAACAGTAGAAGTTAATATGAAGACGTACAGTAACAATAGAAGTTAATATGAAGACATACAGTAACAGTAGAAGTTAATATGAAGACGTACAGTAACAGTAGAAGTTAATATGAAGACGTACAGTAACAGTAGAAGTTAATATGAAGACGTACAGTAACAGTAGAAGTTAATATGAAGACATACAGTAACAGTAGAAGTTAATATGAAGACATACAGTAACAGTAGAAGTTAATATGAAGACATACAGTAACAGTAGAAGTTATTATGAAGACATACAGTAACAGTAGAAGTTAATATGAAGACGTACAGTAACAGTAGAAGTTAATATGAAGACGTACAGTAACAGTAGAAGTTAATATGAAGACGTACAGTAACAGTAGAAGTTAATATGAAGACATACAGTAACAGTAGAAGTTAATATGAAGACGTACAGTAACAGTAGAAGTTAATATGAAGACATACAGTAACAGTAGAAGTTATTATGAAGACATACAGTAACAGTAGAAGTTATTATGAAGACATACAGTAACAGGGTTCAATGAAAACTAATCACTTTATTTGCAGGCGATGGTTCTCGCTACTCTTGCTTCTTTGTTTTTATTTGACTAAAACTTTTGAAAATGAGACCTCTGTCTCAATGGATTTTGTCTAATAAAGGTTGTTAATAATAATAATATTGATTTAAAAAAGAAGCTAACTAGCTCTTCAACTGGAGCTGAAATAGTGATAAATAACTGAATAATAAATTATTCTTTTGCTTGAAGTAAATATGGTCTTATCACTTTATGTTATTCTCAGAGTACACCAGAATGCTACATTTTAAAGATCATATTTGAAATGAAAATTCATGCCACCAGCACCCCAAAACACTGCATTACTCCGCTCACTAAACAACAAGGTGAGGTTTATCAAAGCCCATGAGTACAAATTTAGATAAGTCGGCTTGCACAAGGAAATTGCAGATTGGAATTTAGTGCTTCTTCTTTGGAGAACTCAGCAGCTGAATGACTGCTGTCAGACATGCACTTCAGAACAAGACAATGCAACTTTAACCGTCACTCTCATGTCTCAAGCCCGCTAATCACTTTTTCTGTAAAAGTGGTTTAGACTGAGTAACACTTTCAAAGCGGCTCAACCTTAAAGAGGCTACAGCAAAAGATTCCCTTAAATGTTACACACTGTTTCTTTAACAGACATAAAGCCAGCAGAGTTACGATAACACATCTCAGCTCAACACATCTCAGCTCTAGTGTCCTGTGGGTGTGTCCTGGTCCTGTCCAGGTGTGAGCTATTAAGCACATTATTCATACCTGAGGGGAGGGAAGAAGACAGAGATTACCATCTGCTCGCTGCTCGATTAAATGAATCATGTGTGAACTTTTGCACAAGGCTGCAGGCCCCCATCTCTTACTCTGTCACATGTCAATAGCTTATGAGAGCGTCATTGTACCCTAAGAAGCAGCAGCAGCACAAAACTTGAAAAAGCTAATTTCATTTACTGAGAGGAAGTGCAGATGGGCTCAGTTGTTGCCCCAGCTGGAAGCAGCACAACATTTTGCAAACAACTTTTGTGCGAGCATGCTCGTGGCAACGCAATCAAACAGACTGCAAACAATTGAAAAAGCACTTTTGTCATCGCTGGCTCTGATATGAAAGAAGCCGCTGTGTGATTTGAAGGGGCTGGAGTCGGTACAAAAGGCAAATGAATTGCCTGTGTTTCCTCTTTTGCCTCTTTAAATATTGGAACACAAAAAGCTTTCGGAGGGAGATAATCTTGCAGGGTTTGCAGAGCAAATGAGATTTTCTCCACGAAAACAAATTCTTTCAAATCCTCGGGTGCGAGTGGGTGTGTGTTTGTGTTACAAGTGCAAAGCCTGCTGGGATAGGTTCCTGCAAAGCAGCAGCAAGTGTTTTAATGTGGAGCTGATGAGCAACACGGAGGAGGTGGTCTAATTGAATGTTTTTACATCCACACTGTGTTTTGCAAATCGGGCTCATGTCCCATTTGAGGTATTGATCATTTAAGCTGTTTATGTGAATCAATGGGGCTGAATAAACAGAAGATTCCTGATTCCACTGTGTGATTCAATGCAGAGGATGAAAACACACACCAGGCGGGTGATGTCAGTAAACACTGGGTCAAAACAAGTGCTGAATGCAAACAGGAAGTGTTTTACATATTTTCTGCCACAACATTCAATTTCCTAGAATTCAATGTGGCGTACTGCATGTGGAGTATTTTGTTGTGAGCCTTTGGAAATTAGCTGAATTTAGGTCAGCGTCATTGAAAAAAGGTTTCTAAAAAGAATACGAAGATGCTGGAAGCATCTGTTCTGCTGACTCACAGCAGAGCAGGAAGCTTTGCTCCCTGATCAAGATGCAGCACAGAATCATTGCAACAACCCATGAGCATTACCCCTCCACACCAATAGGCCTGTACTTGTTACTGTTGACTCAAAGGACATCTTCATCACCTCTTCGTTGATGATGATGATTCTACTCAGACTGGTGTGGCTTATGATATATATATATATATATCATATATATATATATATATATATAGTCCAGACACTGGTGGTGGTGGTGGTGAAGGGAGTTTGCTGAAGATCTGATGATGGGATGTGAGCAGGACTGGGCACTAGATATAATAAGGAATAGAAGTGATTGGGGTGGAGGAGGGTTGCATTGGTTCTTACTGAAATGACAAGATAGAGTAGAAGCAGAAGAGAAAGACAGAGGGAATGAATGAATGAAAAAGTGTAAAGAGAGTCTCTGACTGAGCTTTAGCTAACCCTTATTTCAATCAGGAGACTTCTATCTATCTATCTGGTTGTAAAGAAGTGTGTGTGTGTGTGTGTGTGTGTGTGTGTGTGTGTGTGTGTGTGTGTGTGTGTGTGTGTGTGTGTGTGGACAGGGAGCTATCTTGGTGTCTGAGCCGATAAAGAGTGTGTCTCTGCAAGCTGAGCTGACGGAGCTCCAGGTTGCCAAGTTTAGAGGTGCCCAGGGATGAATCCCTTTAGTTCTTGTTCTCCTCCTCATTCTCTCGCTCCACATCATGTCACTACTTCTGTTTTGTCACTCTTCTAACCCCTCCGGCCTTTTCTGGCTTTTTTGACGAGAGTTGATAGTTTTTCATATTTATGAAGCTTATGTTCAATGCTGCTAATATACTTTTCATTGTTTTTGTGAGAAAAAATGATTTCCAACATTGTACACCTCACTCTCTTTTCCTGAACCATCATGTGTGCATCACGCGTGTGTTCTGTGCATAATCACAGCCTAGCAAGGGTATCACAGCACTAAGTGCCAGTGTTTACTATCACAACGCAGTCCTGGATGCTGCCAGGGTGACCCGAGGTCCTCTGTGTGGACCACCAGCTGCTTCCAGTTCTTTATAATTACAGTGGAGCAGTGGTTGGCAATGAAATGTCTCTCTGGCTACCTCCAATGGTACTTAATCTCCAGTTATAGGATTATTTTAATTAGCACATTGATAATGCCTCAGACTGCAAGGCTAGGGATTATGTATTGCACATGATTTTGACAATCAAAAATCTGAATTATTTTTGTAAAATAAGTGAATCATGCAGTTGAAGATTTCCACTTGCTCCCTAGATGCAGTTCCCACTATTTGCTTTAAGGAGGTTTTGGACAGGTTTTTCTTTCATGCGTTAGATTTCTTTAGATTGCTCTCTGGAGACCGGCGTCTTCCCAGATGCACTCGAAGTAGCTCTAGTCAAGCCTCTACTCAAGCTGTACAATCTCGTCTGTTTTGAGCAATTTCAGGCCAACCTGCCATTTTTTAGCAAGATATTGGAAAAGGTAGTATTTAAACAGTTACATGCACTTCACATGACAACAAGATTCATGAAAGATGATCTTAGAGTGAGTTCAGATAATGCATCGCTGGTGGCTGCGGTTCATCCTGAGCTCCGCAGGCGAAGAGGAAGAACGTTGCGTCCCGTACTCTCTCCCCCAGCAACTCCTGGCCCTCTAATCTAGAAAATGCCGCCATCTCCACCCTGCAGTCACTGCAGTGGTGTAGCTCCATCCACACCATCGATGCCCGCCTTCAATCTCTGGTAAACGCTGCAGCTTATACTACATTTCTTTAAATCGGCGCCACCAGGACTCTATGTGGTAACCAGTTGTCATGCTAAATCAGCTCCACGTGATAGTTCAGGCTCCTCGCTGCTTAAACTGAAACTTTGTTTCCGCTCCTCTGCATTCCCCTGACAGATGACAAACCGTGGGTCCAGAAATACTTTTGGAGTTACGGGGCATCACTCTCGATTCAATCAATATGAAAGTGTCCTTTCCAGTCGTGAAATTGGGAAGGCCCGCAAGTGATCGCAGCTTGGTCGTGCACCTCCGTATTTTCAACTTGGTGCAGGCGGTGCAATCAAATGACTATCACAAATAGTTCACTGATAAAACGCTATTAACATGTCTCGGGATTATAGAAAATGGGACAATTGGTTTAGCGATGCTTCAGAAACGGGAGGCGGTAATATGTTAATTTGAGTAAAAGGTTTTGTTTTATCAACGTTTGTACACAGTCAACAACTGATCACCAAATCAAGAAAGTTTGATTGAATAATATCTCAACAATATTCATCGTCAGTTTTCAAATTGGACTGGAGGAATTGTAGATAATACATACTCTATTAATAAATACATGTTCTCTTGTTTCAAGTCAAATAAGGGATTCATTTAAAGATTAAAGTACATGGCACAACGTTTTTGGAAAATCTTAAAATAAAGTAAAAATGAATTTAACTGACCTGTCCTTCAGCTTTAAATTCAATTCATTCAGGGTAATCAAGGAAGCATGATATTATATTTCCTCATCTTTTGAAAGAAGAGGTTTGTGTACATGTGACTTTACCTGTGGTGGTTGAGACCCCTTGTTTCAGCTCTAGTCCTCTGGTAACATCATTGTTGGTATTCTGATCATATTGGGCTCTTGGGTTGTGTTCTGTGCCTTCATTTTGGATTTCGTGGGTGGTTTGCTCAAAAGATTTGTGCTTTGTCTCCTAGTGGCGCTTCACCTTGTCGCTACGGTCTCTGGATATTATGAGACACCTGGTTTTAACTGCCGTGGGAGGAATGAACATTTAGGAGTCTGTCCATCAGTGGTTTGGGGCTCTGGTTGGGCTGTCCACATTCCTCTTTTGGGGAACGCATGTGTAATGAATTCTCCTGTAGGGTCTCTCTCTCCCCGTCTCGTCTTTGCGTGTAAATCTAACTGGAGTACGTGTTTGATTGGCTGAGGGACATCACGTGAGATGATGTACAATGCATGTAATTGTTGGTGTGTTTCCGTGGGGGCTGGAGGATCTGTGCCGGTTAAAGTGGAAGCGCTCCGTCAAAGTTATATAGTTCTCAATTGTTTGTCGCTGTAGGTCTAGGGTCTAGGGATACAGGGGCATCTGGGTCCGGACCGCGGTCTGCCGGTTAGTGACCCATTGAATGGAGGATAAATGGCTCCATTGAGACTCAGTAACAAGCTTTACTCTCCCTCCTGGACATCTCAGTGTCATCCCTTAGGGAAGCTCTTTCCTCTCCTGCTCACTGGACATGGCATCTTCCTTGTCCAAATATGCACAATCTCATCTATCTTGATGACGGACGCCGTGCTGACGTGGGCGTCAGCTCTCTCTGTGCGATCACTGAAATGGTTTAACATTTTCTACAACAAGCTGGTGAATTTCTCTGATTCACTAAACTCTTACACGGATGCAGCTGTTGTCATTATCATCAAGGACATCAGGCACGTTTTCAGCTCTGGCCTTTCATCCTAGTCATTATAGCTTACAACTTAAACACTGTTATTGTGGCTCGTACAGACTCTTTGCACTTTAAATCCATGATTAACTACGTTTAAGACCTACTACTCGCTCACCTCTTAACTCTGGTTTAACGTCAACTCGTGCAAGCTCACCCTAACAAGTTCTACTCTCATAACTCATTTAGTATTTTGCTTAGGAATTCTCTGCCGCAGTAGGTAAGGTATTTATTTTATTTATTCATATAAAATCTCTTTTGGGGGGATTCTGCCTTATCTGACCTCAGCATCACTACCCTTCGGTTATCCTACTTCAGGATGGAGTCCAATCGCCAAAGAGATTGTTAAATTCTAATGAAGTCTCTCCTGATTGAACTTTGTCTGCTGTTTGGTGCTGGGACCCAATCATACAATGCATGTATCAGATATGTTTTAATGCATCTGTAAATGACGCTGCAATCCTCAAATCAGAACGTAGACTCCTCCATACTCGGAGCAGATGGACACTGAATGACCTATTCAATTGGCATATTTTGAATGAACTGTGTGCATTTGAGGTAAATAGCTGTCATCATTATTTCCATGAAATTTGCTGAGCACATTAATATTTCAAAGGGAAAAACATGTCAAATGACATGTTGACATAAAGGAAGTACTATTAAGCGATGACTAGGGCAGGGGTCGGCAACCTTTACTATCCAAAGAGACATGTTGCCCTATTTTCCACCAAATACAATTCGTCTGGAGCCGCAAACAATATTTGATATCACAGTTTATAAAGTTTTACATATAGTTGTATTATATATACAAAAACTATAGTTTGTTGTATTTATGAAATTATAGAACAAGATTAAAGACAATTCCTGACATTGTATTTCTATTTTACCTGTAATAACAATATCAAACTCTGATGAAGAGGATAAAGAAACCTGCTCAGTTTGCTGCAGCAGTTGAGAAATCGCTATTTTTCGCTCCAGCGTGACACTTTTCAGCAAATGCTGTGTGTTGTTCTGGAAGTGTCTTTCAACATTACATTTTTTGTTGTTTGCTAATTTCTCGCCACATATCAAGCATACAGGTAAACCAGCACCGTTGGCAGTGAAAGCTAATGTATCCATTGATAGTCTACAGAGGTCGGGGGTCTGCAAATCATGATAAGCCACCTGCAGGGAAAGGTGCTCGACAGCGACGTAATAGGATGTGACGCACATTTGAGTTGACAAAATATTAAAACATTTTTTATTTTTAGTGACACAGTATCACCTCAAACTCCACGATAAGAGGTGTTCCCTTTGAAAGATTGTCCACTGGGCAAGAATCGTTTTAAACGATCTCCGTCCACAGTGTTTCAGCATCGTTTTAAACGATCTCCGTCCAGACTAACACGCCTGAAAACAAATATCATGTGGGTGCCGGTGTAAACAGGAAGTAGATTGGTTGCTTAGTTAAAAAAAAAGACGACGGAGTAATAAAGTAGTCTTTAAGATCTTCCTCTATAAACTCAAACAGACAAAATTCCTGTAAAGTTTTAGAAGTTTTATTTTTTTGCAGAACAAAATAAGCAATAATAAGAAAAGGAAAGTCCTCCGTTTTGTGTCCGTCCGCTAACTGACTTCAGACGGCCGCTCTGTAGGTCTGATGACGCCGCTGGACACGCTGCTCACTAATCGCTCCAATAACAGCTGCTTCCTCTGCAGAAAGGCAGACTTGAACTAAACAACAGCGGTGTGAGGTTTTTGCAGAAAATAAAGGGCTGGACTCAAATGCAGGGAGACACGGGAAACTGAGCGTTGGATAACTGTGGGTTTAATTGTAACAAAAATAGTATTAAACACTAAAACGTGTGAATCACAAGTACATCCAAAGAAACAGGGAACACGGCGAAGGGGAGCAGACACGAAACGTACGGGGAGGACAGCCAGACCAGGTTACACCAAAGACGAACTAACACCGAGCCGAAGGGACACACAGGGTTTAAATACACAGGGAAGGTGCAGGTGATTAGACACAGCAGGTTACAATCACGGGAGGAACAGAAAGTGAAGCAGACTGAAGAGGTGATTGAACGCAGCAGTGTATAATTAGGAGGCGGTCAGACCATCACAGGGGTAAGACAGACAAAAGCAGGAAATGAAGTGCAAGACACATGGAACATCTCAATAAAACAGAATAAATGAAACATAAATCGTGACAAGCTGCTAGTAAAGACAACAAGGTCAGTAACGCCTGTAATCAGTTGTCCATGTTATATTAACCTGGTAGACGATCGGTAATCAATGCTGCTGTTTGTGAGCTTCCCTGAAAGGGTCACGTGATCGACGTGTGACGAATCAGGGAAGGACACGTCGTGACTGCTAAGAACCAATCAAGTAGTGAACGTGGGCGTCTACGTCATCGTTTCTAAACTTATGCGTTTACGAGCGTTCACACGAAGAGGCAACCCCGGAGTTTTCAAACTCCTCCGTTTTCGGTGTTTTTTGTCAAAGCCTGAGGCCGTGTTCACACGACTACGTTTACACTGAGCGTCCACACTACGCCGGGGTTGCCTCTTCGTGTGATTTTTTTTTTTTAACTAAGCAACCAATCTACTTCCTGTTTACACCGGCACCCACATGCCCAGTGTACGCGAAGAGTCACGTGATATTCGTTTTCAGGCATTTTAGTCTGGACGGAGATCATTGCTGAAACGCCGTGTGGACGGAGATCGTTTAAAACGTACTAGTGTGGATGTAGCCTCAGGGAGCCGCAGCAGAGGGGCTGGAGAGACGCGGACCCCTGGACTAGGGGAAACAAAATGTTCACATGTTGAAATAAGCAAATGCCTTTTGAAAGATAATGTGAATGAAAGTTCACAAAGCAGTGCATTGACAAGAGTGTTCACCTGACCTTTCAATAAGGCCAACACACACACACACACACACACAGTACTGTTAACATAATGTTGCAGACAATAGTCTGCTATTGTGCTCAGTTTGTTTTTCATTGCTAAGTCTAATTAAATTGTTCCTGATAGTCCTCAGCAAAACACACTCGCATGCGCTAAGCACTCTCCCTGTTGCACCTACACATACACTAGTGTTACACACACACACACACACGGTGTAGTTGCTCTATGATACATCCGTCCTCTCCAGAATATGGCTACGCTGAGAAACCTTTCAAAGTATGCGGTCTCATTCCTGCTGTCCTCCAGTGCTAAATGCATTAACTAAAAGCTTTAGAGAATATAAATGGCTTTTTTCAACCAACATTACTCTCTTTCAGATGTTAACTCAAAAGGTGCCCAAATGAGGCGACTTAAATCTTAACATTATGGTGCATTTGTGGCCAAGAAAAGTGTAAAGTGCTTTCAGTGTGCTCTATTTAAGGCTCTGGAGGAAGGTGGCATTCCACCCACGAGAGCATTAATCATGTAATTGCCAAAAGGGGAGTACTACACTTCAAACTAATAAACCCATTCAGCTCAGGAAGGAGAGGAGGCACTTCAGTCCTTCAGCAGGCCTGTTTGAAAGGCAGGAGAAAAAAAGAAAGCAATGTGTGACAGACGTGAGCCAGAATCTTAAAGCCCAACTGAATTAAAGGTATTTTTGCTAAGAAATCTGTATATATTTCCCAGTATTGGTTTTGACGCGTGCACTTGTTTAGTCAACATTGTAATTACTAAAAAGAAGATATTGAAGATTGACTAACTTCTTTGCAGTGATAGCGCCCGCTGTATTGGTTTTGTCCAGGGTCATCGATCTTTGAAGTTTATATTCTAAATGATTTAACACAAAAAATTCCAATTTAGTTTGGAAGAAAAATTCTACATTTAGAGGAGGTTGTGAAAGTTATAGAATTCACTATTTAATAATTTAAGTTGAGTCTCGTACTGTAATTCCAAATTAGATTTTTTAGGCCTGAGCACTTTTTGTTTATTCACTTTGCACCTTTTCAACACCCCACCAGGGTCGGACATTATTGAATGTCTCAGACTCATGAATATTTGATGCACTGAGTTGATCTTGTCTTCCAGTGATTCGGACAAACAGCAGACCACTACTTTTAAATTCTGCAGTTTCTTTGCCACAAATCTGCCACTCAGAGAGAACAGGTGACAGGGAAGCTGCGAAGCATCATTCTACATTGTTGGTATGAATCATGACGAGCTAGAATGAGTGCAACCTCTGTCTATTTGCATGCAATAATTCACATTAAATGCAAATATTTCAAACCACCAAGTAACTTTTCTGGGTTTTTTCGTTCAAACATGCCTCAAGCATATTTCCGTCTCATTGTTTTTCACACACTGCTTGGTGTTCATGTAGCACAGAACGGTAAGCTACAGTGCTGATAAGAAAATGTTACCTTGGGCATGCTAGCGGATTTGTGTCCACCTCTGCAGAAATAGATCGACGTGACTGCCAGAATGAGTTATTTGTAATAACAATGAAAATCCCTGTTAAGGCGCATCACATTTCTGTTCTATCCTCCGTGCTGCTGAAATGATTCTTTCAGCCCTCAGCAAACACATTTTCTTTAACAACCAAACAGCATACTTAGCACTCTGTCACAGTGTTTTTTTTTGCTGAGGGAAGTTAATTTGTCATTAAATTGCTCCATATCAGGTCAGTTCACAGCATCCGACAGCACAGTGGTGGTGGGTCTGGAGAAAACTTTCCAAAGTGCATCAACCTCTCTCCTTTATCCACAGAGACCCCTCAGAAGGACGGTGAAGACGCTGCGTCCTCGTCAGACTCAGCCTCCTCCTCCTCACTGTTCGACCACTGGGGTCACGACCTGGGCCCCGAGAGTCGAAGGGTCGCCCTCAGGAAGTTCCGTTACTATGGCTACAACGGTTACCTTAGTGACCGTATCTCCTTCACCCGGCCAATCCCGGATTTACGACCGGACGGGTCAGTCGATCGACGTGTACTCTGATTAATTCATCAAGATGTTTGATGGCAGTATCTAACTATGGAATAATTCTCTCTGTCCCCCAGGTGCAGAAACATGTCGTATTCGTCAGATCTTCCTCAGCTCAGCGTCATCTTCATCTTTGTTAATGAGGCCTTGTCGGTGTTGCTGCGCTCTATCCACACAGCTATCCAGAGGACGCCATTACACCTGCTCAAAGAGATCATACTGGTAGATGACCACAGCAGCAGCCGTAAGAATCATCAAACTAACTTATAACTTATATGTTCATGCAACCCAGTTTAGAGATGTGAACAGCATGCCCACCTTTCTTGATTCAGAGCTTAGCCTCAAACACAGTTGACACTCATTCACGCCTCCATCCATCAACAGGGAGCAAAACATTTGAGATTGGATCAAAAGGTGTATCCCATTTGGATATCTCTCTTGGCCAAAGGTTTTCAGGAATGTTGAGGAACAAAGCGTACTGTAGTTACAGGCACATACTAATAAAGCAAATATAAGCCAACTGTTAATAGGCATCTTTCAACAACATTGAAAGGAGATGTGTGACCTTATATACAGTACTGATGTAGAAGAAGCATAATCTGCCCCTTGGGTTTGGACTTGAATGATTATATGTTCATAACAGTGGCGGGCCGTGCATTTTATACCTGGGCCTTAACTGCAGCTGAAACACAGCTACGGTTATTATTTGTTTCGTGTAAAAATGAAGCTCAACACCTATAAATGCACTAACTGTAGAGAATACGCCGAGAGTGCGTCTCCTCTCTGCTCTGACTGCAGCGTCTCCTCTTCTGTGAGAGTACCCTGTGAGAGCTTTGGGGCGGAGGAGGGGCTCACGGCAGCACCCGCTGCTCGTTCACCACAGTAACTGTAGAACGTACGTGTTTTAACGTCATCGAGTCAAAACACCAGCAAAGTCTCCAACAACACCAGAACAAGTCTCCAACAACACCAGAACAAGTCTCCAACAACACCAGAACAAGTCTCCAACAACACCAGAACAAGTCTCCAACAACACCACAACAAGTCTCCAACAACACCAGAACAAGTCTCCAACAACACCAGAACAAGTCTCCAACAACACCAGAACAAGTCTCCAACAACACCAGAACAAGTCTCCAACAACACCAGAACAAGTCTCTAGATTTGTCACTAGTAGCTTTTGACAAAAAAAGTCTCCATGAGGGTTTGGAAAGTCGCCAGCAAGTTGGCAACACTGGCACCGCTAAATATGTCCCCAGAGCAACATAGGACGTAACAATGGTTCCGATCATCCATCTTCATAAAAACAAGTTGTACAAATAATAATATATAAACAAGCATATTAAAGCTGCTGCAGATGTAAAAACAAGAGCAGTTAACTGTTGTTCACTTAAAGACAAACTCCATCCTCCTTTCTTTGTTAAGAGTTTAATCTCACGGTTGTTCAGTACATCCGTGCATTTTAGTTCCAGTAAGAAGTCCTTCTGGATTCATGGACGCCAGTGAAGACAGTCGAGCCTCCCCAGTTATCCAATTAGATTTCACCTCTGTGTCTCTAGGTAAGAAGAGAGGCCCGAGGCCTGCAGACTCACAAGTGAATCCATGTGCAGTTTAAGTGAATGGGGACGATATTGTTGATTGTCATCGTGTTCAACCAATCAGATCTTTAGTTTGACATGTTGGGGGTATTCTTTGACGTGCCAGAGCCTGCTAGCTGGCCTACAAGTGCTGTGATTGGTCAGTGGGCGAGCACGTGACTATTGGAAAACGAAACTTAAGCAGAGGCTTAGTTGGAGTAGTGTTAGGGCTTCACTTTTCCTGAATGGAGGGAAGGCCGCTTGACTGGGTGCCTTCTTTGTTTACTACTTACTGCGCAGGCACACCCAAAAAGTTACTGAATCCGGTTTAAAAGTAAAACAAGTATTTAATAACAATTGCAAACTAAATTAACTACCAATAGTGATGTTCTCGAGAACAGAGATCACACCCACACAAAGCCTCACAGATTATCTGAAAATGGAATGGTAATGGTTCCCTTGAACGTTGCCTTTTATGCCCTCTGAAAGAAGTAAAGTGTTCAAAGGTCTGTGTCAATCAGTGATTGGCTTGTGGTCATCTTGGTTCCTCCCCTAATCGATACTTTATGGCAAGACTCCCTCGTATCAGCCTCATGGCCGAATGCCCAACCCTCTCTTCCGGGCCTGGCTCGGCCTGTCCTTTGATGTGGTCACCTCTGCTTCATGCCTGTAAACCTCACTCAGGATGTCCCTATATCTGACCCTTTAAGACTTATTCTCTACACTGTTTAATACCTACAGTGACTATGCTTTTATGGCTTAATACATTCAATGTGTCAATATACTGTAACATGTAATATCCTCTATCAGTAAACCTCCTGTAAACATAGAATACATTCCATAAATAACTATATTGTGAATCTTTAACCTATTTTGTGATCCTTTAACCTATTGTGACATTCTTATTATTGTGACACTTCTATTCACCACTAGAGGTGCTAATAATCATACTAATACTAGTTTTAATACTGAAATTCTTCACAGTAGTGAGAGTTCAAATTGAAAGATTTTTTTGCATTTTGCTTGGTGTAGATTATAATTTTTACCTAGTTTTGTTTTTTTAACGCTGAAGGAGGAGAAATATATTTGTGAGTTGGGATTTAACCGTTGGATTTAACTCTTTGTCAACAAAGAAAGGAAGATGGAGTTTGTCTTTAAGCGAACAGCATTTGGTAAGTTAATAGCTTTAATATGGTTGTTTCTATATTATTATTTGTACAACTTATTTTTATGAAGATGGATTTTTCTTTGGTTTTGGACACATTTAGCCGGTGCCAGTGTTGCCAACTTGGCGACTTTCCAAACCCTCTTGGTGACTTTTTTTGTCAAAAGCAACTAGTGACAAATCTAGCGACTTTTTCTGGTGTTGTTAGAGACTTTTCTGATGTTTTGATTCTGACGTGAAAGCACGTACCGTTCTGCACGTGGGAGCTGCCGTGACAGTCAGAGCAGAGAGGAGACGCAGTCTCGGCGTATTCTCTACAGTTAGTGTATTTATAGGTGTTGAGCTTCATTTTTACACGAAACAAATAATAACCGTAGCTGTGTTTCAGCTGCAGGACAGCAGTGAAGGCCCAGGTATACAATGCACGGCCCGCCACTGATATGCGGCAACTGTGGCTCAGTGGTAGAGCAGAGTCATCCTTCAATAAGAGGATCGGCGGTTCGATCCCCGGCTCCGCCAGTCCATGTCTTGGGCGAGACACTTAACCCCAAATTGCTCCCGCAGGTGTATGAATGGGTATAAATGATTAGTCAGAGTCCTGATGGACAGGTGGCACCTTGCATGGTAGCCCCTGTCATTAGTGTATGAATGGGTGTGAATGACGACATGTAGTGTTAAAGCGCTTTGAGTGGTCGGAAGACTAGAAAAGCGCTTGTACAGTCCATTCACCATTTAAAAAACACAGAACTAAATTTATAATCTGCCAAACCGAAAAATGCAGTTAATCTGAAAAAGGCTCTGGGCCTGGGTTACTGTCAACATTACCAGAAACTAGAAGCAGTAACAGCCTTGAAAATGAAACTGGCTGCAAAGAAAGGGCTGGTGTTGCAATATATATTTCTGAGAAATTTCAGGGTTCTGTTCTTCACTCCATATCACTCAAAGAAATTTGAGCTTTTAGCTGTTAATGAGGTATGCAAATGCTCCAATTACTGTTATCTGCTGTTATAGGCCTCCTTCAGCCACAAACAAATCCACTGTACTGTCTCATTTTATCACTTCTGAAGTTATTTTGATTGGTGATTTAAATTGAGACCGGTTGATTGACAAATCTGTACTTGTAAGTAGGTTTGTGATTCCATGAACCTATCTTAGCTTATTAACAGCATCACCAGAGTAAATTCTGATAAACCTGCTAATGATACTCTTGATTTTCAATTCAATTTGTTTTGTATTGCCCAAAACCACAAATTTGCCTCAGAGGGTATTACAATCTATAAAGTTATATAACTGCCATGTTCTTATGACATGTGTTCTGACTGATGGAAAATCATGAATCATTGTACATTTATTCTTGCAAGAAGGAGACAGAGTTGATATGCATCAAGGCTGCTCAGAGGTCTGACTCTGAGTCACTTGTATATACACTTCAAAACAAATGCAATGATTGGCACAGGATTGGTTTACGATGAGGTCTTCGTCACAGAAGGTGACACACAAAATGGCGTCCACGCCGTGTAGTCCAAGGAGAGTGTCTGCAACTTCACTTGAGCATTTGTTCTGGCACAAAGGTCACTTTCTCGTAATCAGGAAGTTCGGGTCATAACATAGCTCTGTGTCCATCTTAACGTGTCTACAGTCCTTATTCTCATTCCAAATCAGGACCTGCTGCTGAGAAAGCAGACTAAACAGCTGCGGCGCTTAATGTCTGAGGAAGTTCACACATTCACGTAAGGACACCAGACTTTGTAAGCACACATATTATAATTAGTCATTTAGATTTTGACCCCAACAACATGGCAGTTAGTGTATTCTAAAACAATATATAGCCCACTTGGGGTGCAGTTACAGTATTTGGCATTTAATGATGCTTGCTCAAGCTCCCAAGATGGACAAGTGCGACTCGTAATGTTCCCACCTTCCATGCTGTGTTGAGGAATTTTATGTACAAATTTAAATGTCGATTGACTAATTCAAACAATGTAATCATAAGGGCCTTAACTAAGCCAACACAAAGTGATACAAGGTATTCTTGTTTTTAGAAACATTGGAACAAATGTCTGTTTTTTAACCACGAGTGCCTTTTGAACTGCAATGGTGCGTCTTGGTGTTCTTGGATTATATTGTATTTATTTGTTGTTTCTCTTTTTTTATATGGACTCGTGTCTGAAAATAAAGTTGAATTAATATTAGCTGCCACTGTATCATTGTATGCGGGACACCACGTTGCCCAAAAACCAAGGGCCTGATTTTTCATAGGATTCAAAGATAATTCATTGTCCTTCTGCAACACAGGGGTGTAAAACGAAATGCAGTTGTAGCCAATTTGGACATCAGAAAACACTGTCCGTTAACTTTGACTATGTTCGAGCACCAAGCATCATTGATGTACAGTGTTTACATGACAGACGTGATCTGGGATGCCTCGATGGAGCCAATTGCAAAAAGTTATTCCATTTCTACTGACAGTTACATTTTTTCAAATACACTTTTGAATGGTTGCCAACAAGCACGCTACATTCAGAAAATGCAGGATTAAAAAGGGACAATCTTTGGTGTTCTAGATATATCATCCATCAAAATAAACAAACCAGATGATACCTTCAGATAACTGCTGATGATTTGCTGCTCTGATCGATCTATCAGAAAGAAAGAAATACTCTTTTTCAAAAAGTCCAAAGCAGTATACTATCCGACATTAACCACAGACCGTTTTAATGACCTTTGTAAGTTCTGGAAAACAATCAAAGCTCTACAGAAAAAGAAGGGTTCCAGTTTTTCTCAAAAATGTAAAGTTAATGATTTTATTTCTGATGCAAAAAGGAAACAAATACTTCCAATACTTTTAAAAGACTTGTCATTTATATGATCAACAACGTCTTGATTCTCACCGAGGTGAAAATAAAGTCTTCAGGCTGGTGGCAGCTCATCATTCTCAGTCAGCCCTTCTTTGATTTTGCACCTTTTTCGCTCTCTGAAGTGTTGGCCTTGATCCATTCTTTTGTTTTTTTAACTGCAGCATTTTTCATAACTAAACCAGTCACTGACATCTTTAATCTTTTGATTTTCACCTACAATTTGCCAGTATTATGGAAACAAGCCTCTACTGAAAGCTGGTGAATTGAATAGTTCTAGACCTATTTTAAATCTCTGTACCTTAGCTAAGCTCATGGCTCAGATCAGCTGAAACTATTCCTAGACTCAGTTAATATCCTAAATCCTTTACAACCAGGATTCAGACCTTGGCATAGCACTGTTGCTATACATGCTGCTATTGACAATAACTCATTGTGTGTTGCTATGTTTATAGACCTTACCAAGGCGTTTGACACAGATCATCGCATGTTAATTAACATCCTGGTGGAGGCTGCTTTTTGTTTGTAATATTGCCAGCTGGCTTCACAGTTATTCAACAGGCCGTGTGTTATTTGTCAGGTTTGGTAATGTTGAGACCCAGATATACATCAAATTGAGCATTTTAATAACTAATGTAAAAGATGAAATTACCAAGTCCGTTGAGACAGCAAAGACAGAGGAACACTGTAGGAACACAACATGGCCACCAGGATAGAGGGATACAGGAGATGCATTGCCCACTGCATGAAAGTATTATATTCATTATTCGTTTTTCTGTCTTATAGACTAATAGTCTTGTAGTTTGTGTTTGAAATAAGTAGAAAAAAACGTTAAATTGAATTTATGGTAAAAAAAGAAAAGCAGAATGTGGATGTAATGAAGCGACTCATTAATGTCCAAATCACACTGAGAACAGTGTGATTTTTCCCTGATACCAGACAACATTGTCAACTGGTTTCACTCTGTTTCCATCTTCAGTCTAATTGATGTACATAAGGGGTGGGGCTCCGCTCATCAATCACTAGAGACCAATGTATCCATTTGAGTCAAACGTCATTTTAAGTCGACGGGTGATGTTTTGCCACAACAACATACTTTGTCCCGGTGTTTTAGGAGTGGAGCAGAGCGAGTTAAAAGAGAAAGCTAAAAAACAGAACTAGCCTCTGATGTCAGGCGATATTGAGAAACCGTGCCGTATATGTACAATTTATTTGTTAATCAAAACAACAAAGTTGTTATCAAATTGAAAACTATTATTCAGCAGCCTGAACACCAAAGAGAGGCCACTGAGTGAACTATTCGGGGTATTTCTCCCATATAGACCTGCCAACTATTCTGGAGGATTTGTGTCTGTTTTGGATCACTTGTAAAGTGAAGAAGTTAAAGATCCACAATGTATTGGAAAGAGGTGGCAGTCAGAGCTTAACGTTGCGGTTACAGACACCAATGAGGAAGACTGGAGGAGAGTAGCGAAGAGGGACTGTGATATGCCAACAGAGACTACGTAGCAATACGACAGAGGAACATAATACATGTTTCCAGACATCAAAGCAGACTCCTCTCCGGTACTTTCAACCCATTTAGAACATCCACGATAGCAGAATTAGTGTCGTCTGTTGCGGTCTCCATTGTTGTTGTTATATAACTCTTCTGCTTGACAGCGGTTGACAATGGCATAAGTCCCGCCCCTGGCGTTGATTGGCTAATCGTTAATCCCCTCCTTTTTGAAGTTGCTGTTTACTGCTCTGACAACACTGCAGCCAATTGATAATGAAAAATAGAGATAAAAAGTCAATTTAATTCACACAGATTGATTGAGCCTCACATTATAGGGCAAAGATCTAGAATTGAATAATTACAGTAAGTACTCCTGTAGGTGAGATACAGCGTATTTGTATTCTTTGATGGTGGACACGATCAGGACATGTTCAGGCTTTAGCTGCAGCAGTAGTGTATGAAAACAGAGTCAAACGTATTGCAGCAGACTGGTGTTAATAATTGCATCACGTAGTATGGAATATATTTCACTGCTGCCAAATCTATAATTACTATTATGAGAAATATTTCTCGGCTACAGTTGCCTGCAGATTTTCTGGGTCTCTCACTGCACCTCTGTTCTTCAATAATACAGTATATCAGAGTTTAGTTATGGTGGCTGCACAGGGTTGAATGCTGATTAGCGGAACAACCAGGGGGATTAATTGATTCAACATTTACCTCAAGTGATTTCCTCCAAATGCATTACAAACTGTTCTCTAGGAAATATGATTTATTGCGTTTGCTTTGCTGTGAATAACGATTGCATGGTGGGGATGAAGGTAATTGATTGATGGTGTAATTATGAGAAAAGAGGGTCAACTGAGGTTTGATGAGGGCAAAATTGGAGATGAAGTCCAATCGTTATGCATTACCACCAGAATAGTAAGTGAGCCAGACATCAGGGGTTGTATTCATGAAGCCTTAAAGTTGTGATCAAAATGTCACAATATTACTTTGAATTACTTGCTCTCACTGTTGGCCAAATCTCCATATCATAACTTATACCAATTCAACTCATTTCAAAAATATGGCTGCATGTAATGATTATTTTCACTATCAAACAATTACTATAATGAACTGATCAATTGTGTGATTTGATCCTGAAAAGAGATCGATTGCCTTAAAACATTGTGCATATCTTCATGTTAAGGATGTACTATAATAACTTTGGTCACTACTTGATTTTTCATCTGGAGCCAGCAGGTACAATGTTTCATTTGTACAATACTGTAAATGATCAAAGACCTGAAAAAACAATGACTTTCCCACCAGCTTCGGCTGCACTTTGTGTTTATTGCTAATGATGCAAGAAATGAGTCCGCACACACGATAATGCTTCCATGAAGATATATTTAATTACCACCAAGTGAAGAATTGAATACAGAGATAGACCTTCAAATTCATATGAGGCCAGGTCACCCGACAGGTCACCCGACAGGTCACCAGGTCCTAATCAGCTCCCTTGGATTGAAAACATTGATTCATAACATGCAAATTACACATCAGTGCAGACAATCTTATAATAACATGCTCAGCACATTAATGAACAGTAACTGTGTGACTGTGTATAAATAACATCATGCATGGTAAAAATCTAGAAAATACGCAAGACACGCACAAATCTCTATAGTACACTTTAAAGAGATACACTTGTGTCAGAACAACTTGAATATCATACGACGACAGCATCGCGTATGAACCAGTTTCACTTTTACTTACTTAGTCATTTGTAGGTTGATATTGAGTCAACAGTAAATTAAAATGCATTTCACAAGAGAATAGGTCAGCTCAGCAATAGAAAGCACGAGTCGCAAATAAGAGCACTAGCCATACAAATAATTAATTATGTGATATGGGATGACAAAAACGAATATTATACCTTGCACTGCCAGTGCGCTGCCACGTGAGGGCCTGCAAGCGCGAGTCCTTGCACTTCTCGCTCATCAGCAGCTTTATGGAGCTAGTCACCTGTGGCCAACTTTCAGCTATCCCACTCCCCAAAAAAATGGCTAAACGAAAGGTGGACTTTGAAAACAGAGGTTTTCAAGGCAGGTGGGAGGCAGAGTATATGTTCGGATATAAAGGGCATTTGTAGTATTAGTGGTGCGTGCAATATACCGGCGGGCCAGCTCTAATAGTAATTAGATATTATCCTGCGGGCCTTGAGTTTGACATATGTGATATAGATGATTGACATTGGGATGTTAGGGATCCATTTTAATGTAATTGTGTTGTCTTGTAGTGGGGTTGAGGTCCTCGTTAGTCACAGGCTATATAAGGCTGCCATATTAAATCTAGTCTGTCGCTGCCCGTGGTCCAACATGTAAAGAGCTGTGCCATGTCTTGTGTCGGTGAAATAAACACCTGGTTGGTTTGCACATAATCTCGATGTTAGTTTTCCTACTTCCAAAGTCCAGCTGCTGCGTGGCCAGCCTAACAGACCTACAGTATATGTTAAGCTTATACATGTTTTAAGATCTCTTCCTCAGGCAAATTCTGCTTGAACTGTGTGAATTGTAATGCAGTTATCCAAAAGAATCATTTTCAACACCCCCACACAGGAAACAAATATAATGTCAGGGGTAGAATCACATGTATGACCACATATTGAAGTATACTATTGAAATGTCATTGTGGGCAAGACAAAAACAGAATTGAGGATTAGGATTTCTGAGCATAAGAGTATCATCAGAAAGTCTCCTGTAACCAGACACTTTAATTCTGCTGGTGGCAGTTTGTAGCCTACGGTTCATGGTTGTTGAGGGGAGGAGAAAGGGAGAAGGAACTTCTCCAAAGAGAGACCTATTGGTTACACCATTTACAGACTGAGATGGGTATTATTGGTATTTATGTACATGCATGCATTTTGTTGTTAGTGTGCAACTCAATTATTTGGTAGTTTTCTTGCTAGTTTTCATGAAGTTAGGATTTTTGTATATCTATTGGTATTTTCTAGGTTCTGCCTACAATGAGTTTACATATGTACGTACATTGTAGCGTAGGTTTTTCTCACAACTATTCAAAGTACACGTTGGGCTCCAGACGGGAGAATAATAGAAATTCTACCCTGTCAATTTAAATAATAAAATATCACTGCAAACAGAGAGAGAACTAACCCGCTACAAAATGCAACGTAAGCAAAACTCAACCAATTAATGCGTTTCATTGAAATCAAGTGTATTTTACGCACACATCATGAATCAAATCAAAACGGATGGTTTCTTTTCAAATACAGAATTAAACACAAAAAAGTTAATTAAATCAAATAAACCACATGTCCGAGTCCAGATATAGAAATCAAATGTTCATTGAGTAATCAAAATGAATGAGGACTCCAGGTGAATGTCAATAGTTTGTGCGTGTTGGGGGTTGTAGTTCCATTCCAAAGCTAAGGGAATATATGGCAGTTCATTTCAGGGTGTGTAAGTGTTCTAGGAGAAGACCCATTCACACACTAATGGCAGAGGCTAACATGCAAGGTGCCACCTGCCCATCATGGCTATTTAACATTCAAGATAAGATAAGATTAGATAGACTTTATTGTCCCGAAAGAAATTTGTCTTGGAAACATACATACAGTGTCTGCTGTTAAAACAATACAAATAACATATTGGCACCGCAGACACAGCCTAGCATTTTGGGGTTAAGTGTCTTGCACATCGACATGGACTAGCGGAGTAAGGCATCGAACAGCTGATCCAGGGATCAAACAGCCGATCTTCTGATTAAAGGACGACCTATTCTACCATTCAGCCACGTGGATGGAAAGATTGTCCATCTAGCACAGTTTAGATGGATAGTGCAGTATTATTCAAAACCAAGTCGGTTTGAGTCCCTGTAGACAAGGATGTCCAAAAAGTTCATCTTGTGCTCATCATATTAAATGGTGAATTTCAGATGGTGACTGTAAGCATTAATACAGCTATAGAACTTAATAATTTGGGAGCCATTTAGCCCCCATGCTTGTGCCTGACACCTGGTGGTAGAACAAATCTGATGAGGAGAATCTCGATGAGGTCCACAATGCAGTGGGTAGTGGTGAGGCAGTTCATATGCTGATTTCAGACTAGAAGACACGATAGAGGCAGCGTTTACACACCACGTGTGTGTCTGAGATGAGTATCAAAACCTATATGTGTGTGTGGGTAAGTTAAAGAAAAGAAGAGAAAAAAGGAACTCTCAAAACAAGGCAGATCCTCACCGCCGCAGTGAAATACAGGAAGTATTTCTCTATCACAGGAATCTGACTGGCAAACTCGGATTCAGCCAGCCGCGGTTCTGTTCTTTTAACTGATAAAGTTACAGTTACCAACGTCACTTGCGGTGACTGATCTAACCACAACACTATTACAGCACTCGGCGGTCCGTAATCATACACAATAACGCATTAACAGTACAGTAAACGTAAAACAAAACAAGGTAACACACTATGACCTAACTCTCTCTGCCCAGACACAAGCCTCTTACTCCGAGATGACTTTGTAGCAGTCGATGTGGTTCTCCGAATATCTTCATTAAATCCGGGATCCGGAGCTTCAAGCTGCGCAGCGATAAATCTTCCTTACGACCGGCAAAGTTCGACTTTATTGGGAGGAGAATTTGTCTTTCTCTTCCTCTGAAGAATGTGTGTCTACCTTCTGCAGGTTAAAGTTGCCGGAGTTACGGGGCCGCTTCTCCTTCGGGATCCAAAACAGTCTATTGTTCATCCAGTGAATGTAGAACTATTCCTAGGTTGTTCAGCAACCACTTCTGAGTCCCCTGGGGCCCCATTACCATGAATGACAGCAATAGTAGAGTTGAAAGCAGCTTTGTTATTGCCACAGTAAAACTCTTTTAACCTTAAAGTCTGAAATCCACAATGCTGTCATCGTCTTGGCAATGTGTAGCAGGAACAAAGGACAGACATTTACTCATAGCAGTAAAGCAGTTTACTGGATAAATTCATCACATTCAGTACCTTTTTATTTGGAGCCATTCCCCTGCCTGCATTTTTTTATTTCCCTGGTTGGTGGTAATAAAACCTGCTGTGGCAGTTGCAACTTGTGTGAGAATTGGCACTAGATTCGGAATATTGATATGATCATATATTGACGGGAGACTGTGGCTCAGTGGTAGAGCTGGCTGGCGGAGTTGGACTGGAGAATCAGGCAAGCAGGAAGATTACCCTGAAGTCTAAGAGAACAGGGGCCTGTAGTACAAAGCAAGTTCCACATACCCAGGGTATCTTTTGGTTATCTGGCTTAACTAACCCTTACAACCGTGATCATGCTAAACGGTTCTACAAAGCTGCTTATCAACACGTCATTATCTCAATCTGGTTTTGAGTGTTTCACATAAAAGAGGCGGTGTTTGCTGCATATGACCAAACAGACAAGTCTGCTGTCAGCTGAGCTGCATATTTTACCAAAGATAAATTATAAGACAAATACGAAGACGCTAAACACATAATTCAACCGGAAAGTAACAAGTTTAAACTGCCAAAAGCATGAAGGACAGCTGGCAAGAAATGTCTGACTGTGTGAATGCTTAAATTAACAGGCTTATAATATCACTGCTTCATTGAGGGCATGATAGTATTACCTTAAGTTAATGTGTTGCTTGGATGTATTCTTATGACAATATTTTAGCCTTATTTCATCAGCAAACCCAAGGCCAGGGTTAACCCCAAAGTTACCTTGCTAACCCCACATCCTGCTTCGTAGTACAGGCACCGGGGTGGGGGGGGGTGTAACTTGATTACTTGACAGGCAGAAGTGCTGATCCCAGATAATTACTAGCTGTTAAAGAAAGAGACAGAGGATGGGGGAGGGCCAGACAAAATAACAAAAACACACTCACACCAAACAGGCAGCAGGTGTCACAGAGGGGCGACTGACAACATGTTTCAAGTTACATGGCTTCAAATCTTTTTTCTTCTTTTCTCTCAGGCATGTTCCAACAAGCCCTGAAAACTAATCTGGCACTTCACTAATGAACAATTATAAACCGATATTAAAAGTTAAAGTAAAACAGTGAAAAGGTTATTTTTCAACAGCTGAACAACTTTTTGCCACTTAACAACTGTTGTCTTCCAATCAGGGTTCCAACCACACCACAGCACTGAGACTGCTCTTGTTAAGGGCAATGACATCCACTTAAACAAAGACAGTCTTAGTATTATTAGGTGTCAGTTGCTTTGAGGAGGACGAACACAAAACGGAGGACTTTCCTTTTCTTATTAATGCTTATATATTGTGAAGTCCACACACAAACTATAAAAAGGTACAAAACATGAATTGCTCTCCAGTACGATAGAGACTTCAGCCACCAGTGGAGCTACGAGTGAGAACAGAAACGATGAAACTCAGGAAATGAGTGAAAGACGTGTGTTGATCACATTTATGGACCCATAATCTAGTAAACCTTTATGTCCAAGTGTTGATTTTAAAGTAAGTTTGATGTGAGAGAGAGAGAGCAAGACTGCAGCGTTGTAACTAACGTTAAGTCTGAAAAATAAAACTTCTAAAACTTTCCACGAATTGTGTCTGAGTTCATAGAGGAAGATTTTAGAGGAAGATCTTGAGTATCAAACACAACCTTTCATTATTAAAGACTACTATATTAGTCGTATTTTTTTTAACTATGCAACCAATCTACTTCATGTTTACACTGGCACCATTACGCCCAGTGTACGTGAATAGTCACGTGATATTCGTTTTCAGGCGTGTTAGTGTGGATGTAGCTTCAGGGAGCCGCAACAGAGGGGCTGAAGAGACGCATGTGGCTCCGGAGACGCGGGTTGCCGACCCCTCTGCAGAAAGTCTTTGTAGCTAGATTAATAAGAGATCTGTCTGAACAGTTCCTGTTGGTTCAATTTCTGTGGTACCTGGATTAAAATGAGTATGTTAAAACAAAGCTCCCTCTTGTCATACTGTATGTAACATTAGTATAACACATCAATTAATGTACACTTAATGTATCGAAATTAAGCCTGTTCGTCCTTTGATTCCCATCTGTATTCCCGAACACACTATCACATTGTGTGTGTGATATTCTGGAATGTGTGGTTAGTTACAGTTCAGGTCAGTTCGAGACCCATCCTGTTGAAACATTGGGCTTTGTCACCAACACGTCCTGTCCTCTCCTTGAGTCTTTGTAGGCTGTTTTCCAATCTCGAAACCCAATGGCTTTCAGTCTAACAATGGACAAGCCTTTGGGGGCAAGGGGCTGTATTTATGGGGTTCCCGTGTAGTAAGACTACTGTGCGCTGGTCCTTGTTTACTGTCCAATTAGCAACTTGAGCTACAAGACTGGAGTCGGAGTTGAGAAAGGACATGTATGACCTCATATGAGGTATGATTTCACAAGTAGCCAGTTTCCAAAAAACTAATTTTCAACCAATAAAAAGCTAAATCGTCATCAGACAATAGCCGGTGGGTTCCCAGATTCAATTTCTGCCAATGAGTTCCGCGAGTTAAGCTCTCCACGTGGACTGTTTACCTGTATTCAACCAAAGCTTTCTCGAACGTGATTGGTCAATACTAGTCGGAAACCAGAACCCCACCAATGCCAAAATATTGTCAAATTGCCTACAGATTCTACATGTGAGTGCATAATCTGTTTATAGAGATTAGCTGTTTTCTGACTCATGAATCAGAGTGAAAATTGAAGTCACCATACACTACATCAGATACAATGGCGATAAGGCCTGGCTCACAGTTCAGGGTTGAGGTCTGGGCTCTGTGTAGGCAAGTTATTCCTCACCAAACTGGGAAAACTATTTCATTTTGTTCAAGGGTTTACATTGGAGTTAGTTGAAAGGATCATGGGTCGTATAAAGTTGCTAAAGGGGGCCGTGAGTTGATCTCTGATGCCGAGGGGCACTGACAAAGTGGTGGCATTTGACGAGCTGGGAGTGAGAATAGGTTGTCTTGGTCAACCTATTCGTGAACAGTCTGGCCAGCAGCACTGCACCCTTGCTGCCACACCACTCTCTGCTGCCACACTATTTCTAGACGACGTGTTAATGTCAATTCACCATGTTTGTCTATTCAATATGGGCATATTTTGTTTAATTGTTGTGTATCCTATGCTCTGCCAAGGAGTTCATGAAATGTGTATGTGTGTTATTGTTGCAACATATGGCTAATACCTTGAGTGTCCACACCAAAATGAAATGTGTTAGTAAAGTGTTATCAGCCAGTAGGCGGGATGGGCAAAACACACGTTGTAAACTTGTTGTAAAATGATTAACTTTGAACGTCCTGCATAATTTTGATTGAAATGTGGCTCAATTGTTAACACACACAATTCAATTCAATCTATTTTGTATAGCCCAAAATCATAAATTTGCCTAAGAGGGCTTTACAATCTGTACACATGACATCCTCTGTCCCAGGACCATCAGAACAAGATTGCTTTTCCTTGGTCCTGTGGAGCTGAGGGAGTTTGTGGAGTTTTGTCGATAAGATCAATGCTGCAAAAGGCGTCACTGAGTTTTCTTTAACATCCAAGTGTATTTGTGTGTGTCACTCTCTCTCTAGTGGAGCTGAAAGAGCACCTGCAGAGATTTGTAGAGGAGACCAACATTCAGTACGGCCCGGGATTCATCAAGATGGTCCGCCATGACAAGCAGGAAGGACTGATCAGATCCAGAGTCAGCGGATGGAGGGCAGCCTCCGCTCCCGTCGTTGCTCTGTTCGATGCACATGTGGAGTTCAACACTGGTTGGTGAGCAGCTGGCTTTGGTTTATACTATATATTTTAACTACAGCAGTGTCTGCAATAAAACTAGTTAATGCTACATTAAGCAGTTACACACTTCCTGATCCCAGATTGCAGCAAGTTGTGACTGAAAAATGTTGATAACCACAGATCTTGAAAGGTCACCTCATACCAGGCCCTTGTTTTAACTGGTGACAGCTGAGGAGTCTAGCTTTTGTGCTCCCTGGTGTCAATGGATAAGTCTGGTTATTGTTGGAATGCTGTTAAGCATTCCAAGTACTGTTCTTCAAATCTTTCTTCAACTTCTTCTATTTCTTCCGTACATATTTTGCTACTTATCTCCTTCCACATTTTTTAAGCTACAGAAACCATTCAAATATCAAAATGTTCAGCTCATTAAGGACACGTGTGCTATGACTTTTCATATTTCTAATCTTTAAACGTTTTGAATTAAGCTTTTTGCACATTTCTTTTGAATGGGATGTCTATGGAGAACATTTTCAAATCCTCTTAAACTTTTTCAACTTTCAAATCCTTCTACTTCATACTTTCAGCTACAGACACCATTTCAACTTTAAAATGTTGAGAAAATCCTTAACTATTGCAGCATGATTCAGCTTTTTGATAACTTTTACACTTTTTGAACTGTAGCATTTTTACTTTTATGATTTTTCAGTCCTTTTCTGACTTTATAATGGGTGTGTATTGCGCAGCTTAGAGTGCGTGATGTCACCGTTAGAGTGAAGAGCAGCTTGAGATTCTTGTGAAAAAAATATTTGTCTTTTGCCACTGACTCCACAATTTTCACTCTTCATGCATAATTTATGGATGGAAAAGTAGCTAATGTTGTCCTTGTCGTAGACAAATGACTGTGGAATCCCACAGACTTACACATTTGGCACATAAGCCTTTAATTGAGAGGAAAACCAACTTTCTGCTCCATAGAGACCAATGTTAAATTTTACTTCAAGAACATCTTCCACAGAACTTGGTACCCCATTTCTCGATTGCCAGTTAAGCCACATTTTCTACACTACAGACACAATTTTCACAGGATCTGTTTTTCAAGTCATCCTTCCTCTCCAGTTCTAATATTGGAGCAATAGGAGCTACGGTTATGGGAGTTTTGAGGATTTGTTTGAGAGGTGTTTCACAGTTTCTTCTCCATGAAAAGGCTGCAGGGACACAGGTGTTTGTGATTCAGCTAATTAGTGATGTTGATAAACGCACAGACACACATGCACTCCTCTCCCTCTATCTCTCTCATACAGTCATTCAGGTCTTAGAGGACTTTGTCAGCTATTAACTTTAATTCTTTCTGAAGGCAAGGCTAGTTTATTTGTATAGCACATTTCAACAAGGCAATTCAAAGTGCTTCATATGAAACCATTAAAAGCATCAAAACATAAGGCAAAAGAAAAGGAGATTTAAAAAACAATTAAGAACATTCATTGAAACATTAAAAAGCAGTAATAAAATACAGAAGTAAAATACAGAAATGCAGGAGATTGATTAATATCCTTGAACCTGGTTCAATTAAAGGCAGCAAACAGAAAAGTCTTCAGTCTTGATTTAAAGGAGCTGAGGGTCTCAGCAGACCTGCAGCTTTCTGGACTTTGTTCCAGATATTTGGAGCAGAAACACTGAACGCTGCTTCTCCATGTTTAGTTCTGACTCTGGGAACAGAAAGTAGACCGGTCCCAGACGACCTAAGGGGTCGGGATGGTTCATAAGGTAGCAGCAGATCAGAGATGTATTTTGGCCCTAAACCATTCAGTGCTTTATAAACCAACAGCAGGATTTTAAAGTCAATTCTTTGTTGGACAGGAAGCCAGTGTAAAGACCTCAGAACTGGAGTGATGTGATCCACTTTCCTGGTCTTAGTGAGGACTCGAGCTGCAGCGTTCTGAATCAGCTGCAGCGTTCTGATTGACTTGTTACAGAGACCTGTAAACACACCGTTACAGTAGTCCAGTCTACTGAAGATAAATGCATGGACAAGTTTTTACAAATCCTGTTGAGACATAAGTCCTCTAACCCTTGATATATTCTTCAGGTGATAGTAGGCTGATTTTGTAATTGTCTTGATATGGCTGTTCAGGTTGAGGTCTGAATCCATAACTACACCTAGATTTCTGGCTTGGTTTGAGGTTTTTAACATCAGTGATTGAAGCTGAGCGCTGACTTTCAATCGTTCGTCCTTGGTACCAAAAACAATTACTTCTGTTTTATCTTTGTTTAATTGAAGAAAATTCTGGCACATCCATTTGTTGATTTGTTCAATGCATTTACCAGCCCTTGTATGGGATTATAGTCCCCTGGTGATATAGTTGTGTCGTCTGCATAATTATGATAACACACTTTGTTGTTTTCCATAATCTGCGCTAGTGGAAGCATGTAGATGTTGAACAGAAGAGGCCCCAGTATTGAACCTTGGGGAACACCACATGTCATTTTAGTCAGCTCTGATGTGTAATTAGCTACAGACACAAAGTATTCTCTGTCCTTCAAGTAGGATTCAAACCAGTTAAGTGCTGTGCCAGAGAGTCCCACCCAGAGTTTTAGTCTTTCTAGTAGTATGTCATGGTCGACCGTGTCGAATGCAGCACTGAGATCCAGTAATACTAAGACTGAAGTTCTGCCATTGTCTGTGTTTAAGTGGATGTCGTTGAAAACCTTAACAAGAGCAGTTTCAGTATTGTGGTGCTGTCCAAAGCCTGACTGGAAGACATCAAAACAGTTATTTACAGCCAAGAAGTTGTTCAGCTGTTGAAAACCTGCCTTTTCAATTATCTTACTTAAAAATGGGAGGTTTGATATTGGCCTATAATTTTTCATTGTTGTGTAACAGGAAGGTACCGAGGACAGAAATTAGTGGCCGAGCAGGAATCAGGCAGTCAGTTCTGCAGGTTTTTATGGGTTTTTAATTAAACAAACCTCAAACACAAAACAGAAAACGTAGCTCAGTCCCGAAACTATATCAGCCGGGCCGCTAGCCGACTTACCGGTTTAATCTTCGTCTCCCTCCTGGCCTTTTGTTCACCTCCCTGACGAGGAGATCAGGATCAGGACCGTCTCTTCCCACACCTGATCTCAATACTCTCCTGAAGGAGTGGGTGGATCCTTCTGGCTGGAATGTAGATGCCAGCCACTACCCCGCCCCTCAGGCCCTTACAGTTGCGGAGTCTAAATTAGCCTTCTTTAGGAGTGGTTTAATAACTGCAGTTTTTAGGGCTTGTGGGAAGACACCTGAGAGAGTAATTTGAGTTTTGAGTAATATTGTTTGAGTAATATTTGATAAAAACTACAGTGGTCAGCTGTTTTAGGAAATTACTGACCCTTATTAAAAAATGAAAGAAATATTTCTAACCCCTAAAACTAACGAGCAAAAGATACCTTTTGAAGAAAATGTAATGTGACCCAGATTACACTTTTTATACGTTAATATTAATGTAAAATGTTTGTCACATGACCTGTAAATTAACATGTAACAGAAACCATGATCTTTTCCAACCTAAACCAAAAAATAACTTTGCATTTTATACGCCCACCACCCAGTTCAAACTCATCCCTGCGAGTCAAGCATTGCACATAAATGTAATGCTTTATTCACTCAAATAAACGGTGCCTCTGAACATATTCGAGGTAGTGATTATGTTAACCATCTAAATGTAATTTTGAAAAAACAATTAAGTAAACGTAACTTCAAAGAGATATGGATACCAATATTGATACTTTTTATGATTGAAGGTGGCTAATATACTATCATTTTTTATGAGTTTAATTAATAGGCTCTGCAATACATTGTATTACCAACATTAGGTATTTCCTTTTACTCTTCTGTTAAATACTTAATTACATGCATGTTTAACAGACAGTTTTTAATGGTAGATTACAATCTCTACAAAGTTTTTACAGACAGGAGAATCAGATCATAAACTCTGTGTGTGTGAAAGAATCCAACATTATTATTATTATTACTGTTGTTTGTTGTTTACTTGATGTACGGGTGTGGGGATCATTGCCTGTCTCTCTGTCTGTACACAAAGAGCATTCATTGTGAAAAATGCACATAATTAGTTTTGGAGATGATTACTTTTTAAGATGCATTCTAATAGCTAGCTAGCTTGTGTTCCTGTTCCACAAACCCTCTGGCTGTTGCCCCGTCCCTGTTGATTATTGCCTGCCTCTCTCTCTGTACACAGATTGCATTCATTATGAAAAAGGGGCAAATTAATATTCAGCCAGTATCAATGTAAATGTAGTTACAGTGGCGGGCCGTGGATTTTATACCTGGGCCTTCAGTGCTGTCCTACTACAGTTGAATTACCTCCTAATAACCTCATTATGACACATCAATCCAGCAAACCTGCAGCGGATCCACGCATTCCACCACACAAGAGCACGAGCCATTCAAATATTATTCATAAAAGCGACACGATAGACAAACTAATAGTAGTAATGTTACTATGTAAACAAACACACGCAGTTTGTCACTTACCCAAATTTAAAGAGTTTAATCCCAGTACATCGTTTCAGTTCCAGTAAGAAGTCCTTCTCGATTTATGGGCGCCAGTGATGACAGTCGAGTCTCCCCAGTTGTATTTCGCCGGGCAGGTTGGCAGCGGGGCCGGGTTCCCTCCTCCACCGGGGCACCGGCCGGCGCAGACCGCACGCCGGGCCGCGGTTGTGGAGCTGTTTCCCTGCAAACGTGTTCGTTGAGTTGTAGATCCACTCGAGTCTCTCCAAAAGTTTTCAAAAGCACCGTAGCTTTTACTGTTATCAGTAACTCCGCCACTAAATCCGTTTCTCCTCCTTCAGAAAAACAAAGCTAAGTAAAAAATAAATAAACTACACCAAGCAAATCCTACAAATGTTATAATTTCTTCCATATCCTTCCACTTGAACTCTGACTGCTACAAGCTAAGTTCTGCTAGCAAGCATAAGTTTCACTTTAGTCACGTGCTCGCCCACTGACCAATCACAGCACACCCTGCACTTCGCGGCAGAGCTGCAGCTGGACATGTAATGCTGACGTAGTTGTAGGCCGGCTAGTATGGGGGTAGCGGCTGCTGACACTCAAAGAATACGCCCAACATGTCAAACTAAAGATCTGATTGGTTGAACACGGGGAAATCCCCGGTAGGCCGACGGGGTTGGGATGGTCCAATACCGGCCCACCTCCATCACCAACCGGCCCTCCCTCTGACATCGCCGGCCCCGACTATATGCTATGCTTCACAGAACACGTTAAATTTACTCTAATACCCAAAGTCAATAATCACTGACTGACATTTATACTACTCCTCGCGATCTGTATTCACACTCATGGTTTCCATCTTCTTTACTCATCTAATCTCTTCCGTCAGTCTAACTTTGTTTTAGGTGTTATTAAATGTCAATCCAAAACACCAGCAGAGTTGTTGTCTCAAACATACTTTTAAGGCCACCGTCATTTACAATCTCCTGCAGCTGATCTTCCTCTGTCGTCACATATTATGCAGAGTGCGTTTGGCGCGTCAGAATTACTCCTGATATTTAATTAGACTCCTGATATTGTCTGTTAAATGAAGCTTTCTTTTTCTTGGAAATTGTAGGCTCTTCTTCTGTCTCCTTAGTGGGCTTTTCCCCTTTGCATAGAAGCTCTCCAAAAGTTTTTTACTCATTTTCGCTAACTTGTGGGCTTAAATAACGTATCACGTGACACATGTCAAGACAAGCGTCTTGACATGTGTCAAGAGCCACAGGCGGATGAAATTGGGAGAGAATCCGGTCATTTTTCAAAATAAAACATCTTTCAGACTCTGATAATCTCTAAAACGGAAATAATATAATATTTATTCTTTCTGTGCGGCCCGGTACCAAATGACCCAAGGACCGATACCGGCCCGGTGGTTGGGGACCACTGCTCTAGCCTACTCAACACTTGCGTCACTCCGAGTGATCCAAATGTTGTAAAAAAAACAACATATATGATGAAATTTCTTTGTAATCATCCAAAATAATGTTAAGTGTATGGGTATTTTTCCAAGTAGGCCACTGACTGGTCGATGCGTGCGATGCATTGAGTGGGCAACGCGCCGTGTATTGAGTGGGCAGCGCGCCGTGTATTGAGTGGGCCAGTCTGACACAGTAACTCCCGGGCCACTTTTTTACCCCAGTCCGCCCCTGGTTGAACACTATGACAATCAACAATATCGTCCCCATTCACTTAACCTTTCTCAACCGAGAGCCCCCCCACCGGGGGGCTACTGGTACGGACTGGTACCGAAGAAAGCAATTTTCAGAAACAAATATAATAATGCTACAACCATGTAGCATACCGTTTTAACAAAGAACGTCTGACCAACAGAACTATGTTTAACATTTTACACACTGAAAACACAATTAAACAGAACCTTCCGAACCTCTAGCAGAATATCGTAATTTTTTCGCTTTAATTTCACGAAATACGCACTCGGAAAAGACCTCCCAACGGCGATCTATTAGCTTCCAAGCTAATGCTTGCTAGTTAGCAACATTAGCTTTCCATCCGGAAACACTTTGGATTTACTCTCCGGTAAACGGTTCAAACGTTACGGGCAATAGAGCAAGACATAAACACGCCATACAGCCGGCAGAATAATTCTGAATTTGACTCACCATTCGAAGAAAAATTATAAAACACTGCTCCAAATCCATTTTGTCCGCTGAAATTGGCTTCCCCGGTCTATTTCCTGTCTAATAAAACTCTTTCCTGGAGAAAGGGGGGTCAAATGAGCTCGGAGGACCACGTTTCACATTAAGTAGACTCGTCCTTTTACGAAAGGTTCGGCTGCGTAAATCGGGATTTTCCGGAAAACGACTCAATGAAAAAAAAATGACTCCACCACATTGGCCAGATCCTAACACGTGTTTAGAGACGTCGTAGTATGGAATTGACCAATCACAGGCTCAACAATGGTCCAATACACACACGCTATAGCGCATTCTGCCGTAGGTTGGCGGCCCAAGAAGATTTGGAGAGGATTCTAGCTCTCCAAAATGATTCCAAACTGCTGTATGTGATAGAGTGTGCATGTACAAGGATAAAGGAAGTTAAATATATCGTTATTTAAGTTATAAAAGTACAATGGAACAGCTGGAGAGGCTGTTTCTCAAATGACGACCTTTCGTGACTTCTCGTACGTTTATGTCTCTTGCTCTGGCCTACTTCACTCTATTCACTCCAATTCTTTTGTGTATGACTACTGCCATTGTTTGCTGTGATGCTGGGTAGTTTTTAGGCTTTCAATGGCCTCATTTAATATAGTATTATCAATAATAGTGCTTTTTCACCATGCAAACCTGACATTTTCAAAGTGGAGCTGTGTTCCATCTTCATCAGCTATTAACCAGTAACAGATACACAATATTTACACAATTCATATGAGCAAACCCTTCTTAGTGTTATTAATCCATTGAAATTATTCAAATAGACCTTGTAGTTAGAGAGTAAGGCCCCTTTGAGTATGGGTATAGTATTTTCGAGCAGAAGCCAAAAAAAGGCCTAGGGCCCAAAAAAACGGCACATGGATGCACTTTTGAGTTTGCAGACCTGGGGCCTCTGTTCTTCTGAGAGACACAGAGGTGAAATCTGATTGGATAAAAGCTCTACTTAAAACAAGCTGCACTGGAAGCAGAGCAACTGAGGAAGACAGTAGCTGTGCAATGAGAAAATAAGATAATGGGAAAAATATTTTTATAAATTATGATACATAAAAAAAACATTTTATTTTTTCATTTCTTTTGTGATTCTGTTTAGGCCAGCAGAGAAGGCTTTGCAGGCCCTGACAGCCCGCCACTGAGTTACAAGGTTAATTTATTCTCATTGTACAACAGGGTTGCGCAACTAAATGCAGTTTGTAGTTCCATTTTGCTACATAAAAAACAAAAAATTAAAGAAAGAACAAAACTATATTATATGTGGAGAGTGGAGGATGAATTAAGGATTATCCCAGCCTGAGGAAGAAGGAAGAAGCTGTTCTGTAGTCTAGTTGTCTGCCAGTTGATACTTCTACTGTAGTTCTTTCCAGACGGCAGCAGAGTGAACAGGTTGTGGCTGGGTGGGATTTGTCTTTTAGTATCCTTTGAGCTCTTCGCAGGCTCTTCTTCTCACCAATATCACAGATGCTCAGTAGATGGTTACCAATGATGTTCTAGGCGGTTTTAATCACCCGTTGTAGATGCATGATGACCATGTTAGGTTGTTGTTACCTCTCACTGCAGCCCTGAATATAGAATACTAGCCCTATCCTTTAAAAGAATCATTTATCCTTTGAGTATCAACCCAGTCACCTGTTCCTTCGCAGAGAACAGCATCTGTAAACAACTTGGATTCAAAAGGTTACATAGAATTCAAATTCATGAAAACCTGTATACAAACTTCTCAAATAATTATTGTAACATAAATCATTGTTCAACATTGATCTGTAATTTGTTACAAATTGTCATAGTTTATTCAAAACATACCGTAATACACCACTCCTGTGTTACGTTATTGCCTCGCCTCAGCTGTGAAGCTCCACCAGAAGTTGTGTGTTTCACAATTTATTGCACCAGCGTCAATTGTTTGGAACAACATAAACATATGGCTCAATAGCAGAGAAATAGATTTGGCTGCTGGAGTGATTTGGTCTATGGACATGTTTTTACATTTTTCCTTGAAGATATGATTCTGGGTTTCAATTGGAATCCAAAGAGACAGTTTGGATTTTGTCTTTCAAGTTTCAATATATCTCCTCCAATTAGTCCAGATGTGATTAAACCATCTGATATCTCAATTAGGAGGGCATTGGATGTTATACACTGCTGCAAAAATAGTTTCCATGAATACCTCATTGTCTTGTACAGCTGTAACCAACTACTTTATAAAGCCTGCTAAAAATGCAGGGGTACAAAAAAAGAGAAGAAAACTAAAATAAAAAATGAGATGCTGAATGTTAGGAATTATTCAGCAGCATTATTCAACCTTTCTCTGTTTGAAAGGTTGCTGATTATATCCGAAAATAGGCATAATTTCACTGTGAGGGCACTGGTTTGCTCCACACTATAAATCAGTTTATCAGTCAAAGCAGCGACTGAATAGCACAAAACATCTGGTTCATGAAGTGATCATTCAATTACCCCCCCCCTTTTTGAGTCCTATTAAGCAGCTGTAACCCATTTTCTTGAATATTCATTATTCAACCAGGTGCAAACCTTCAGCTCCAATGAGCCATAATGGCAACTGTGACATACTTATTTATATTGATTAGTTTTGTATCTACCTTAACCAGGCAATAATAGATCCCGCTCCAATCTAATGGGGAATTAAATCAAATCAAATTTATTTATATAGCACATTTGAAGCAACATGAGCTAACCAAAGTGCTAAATAACAGAGCAGACAACAAACACATTCATATACACAGGCAGAGATCAAATCACTGAGTAGCAGAATGCAAAACTAATTAACAACCATTTAGTAGTGGCAAATTAGATACAATTTAAAGCCAAAGAAAAGAGGTTAGTCTTGAGCTTTGTTTTAAATGACTCAGTAGAGGGGACAGCTTTGCTGTGGTGGACAAGTTTGTTCCACAGACTGGGGCCTGAGCTTTCATCAGGCCCGAGGGACGACCAGGAGTGACCAGTCAGTGACCTGGGTGACCTAGGTGGATTATAGGGGATTAAATGATTGGATAGGAAAGAGGAAATCAATTCAGGAAGTGCTTTGTAGACAAATAAAGTCTTAAAATGAACTTCATGAAATAGAGCCGGTGGAAGGAGGCAAGTATGGGGGGAAAATGCTCATGTTTACGGAAACCAGTTAATAACCTCACAACAGTGTTCTGCACATACTGCAGACATGAGAGTAAAGACTGATTTACATGTACAATGTTGGGAACGAAAAGGAGCGTGTTTGAGTTATCAGCATATATGGAAAACTAAATTATTGACGTCAATAGAATTATTTATGTCAGTAAAATGATTAACAATTATTAAGAATAACGGGGCACCACCCTGCGAACAGGGACCAATAACCAAACTATAAACTAAGTCTCATTAGTGTTCGCTCACAATGTCAATAGTCAAAATACTAATACACATTCAGAGGGAAAGTGAAGGTTGAGTTCGAGCAACAGACCACATATCAGCTATTATCACAATACATGCACACAGACAGCTGCTCTTTAAAATATAACAGAGTTTATTAAGTTCCAATAATGATGATCTAGTCAACTAATATCTAAAACTAACAACAAAAACTATACATCTATGAGCACGCTATCTAAAATCAACAGACTGTGGTAAGAGGGAGAGTGTGTGTGTGTGTGTGTGTGTGTGTGTGTGTGTGTGTGTGTGTGTGTGTGTGTGTGTGTGTGTGTGTGTGTGTGTGTGTGTGCATGTAGTGTGTGTGGGGGGGAGAGGCGAGAGCACAGCTCAGACAACGTATGATGTCGCGAGACTCTAAAATGGCGAATATAAAGGTCTCGTTATCTAAGCAGTTAGCTCATCCCGGAGCTACATTAGCTTAAAGCTATATGTGTGTGTGGGTTAGTAAAAGAAGAGAGAAAGCAAACAAAACAAAATGAGATCCTCCAAAAACAAAATGAGATCCTCCCTGTCGCGGTGGAGTACGGAAGATTGTTCTCTCATCTGCAGAAACACGACTGACGATCTTTGAGTCGCATAGCCGCGGTTCTGACCTTTCAACTGATGAGAAACAACTTCCGCCTCCGCTAGCGGTGAACCATCTCAACACGATTGCAGCAACAGCAGTATGAGATACACAGTAACTTCTACACAACATTAACGATATTGGTCGTTAATCTCGGTCGATTATTGAGCATACACACCACGTTATAAAAATGACACAGTAATTTAAGCAACGCAAACAAGATAATAAACACAATGACCTAAATCTGAGCCCAGACACCCTAAGTAAGCCTTACTATGAGATGATTTCTTTGGTCTGATCGGGTCCTTCGAGTGGGGAAATGCACTCGGCTGCGCTGGCTCCAAGCAGAGAATTTCTTCGGCTCGTTAAGGGAATTCTCCGTCCTTGTAACCGGCATAGATCGACTTGGTTGGAAAGAGAAGTGTTTTCCTCTTTCTCTGAAGAATCCGTCTCTATTTCGTCCAGCGAATGTAAAACTATTTACCTAGGGTTTTTTCTAAAAACAGCAACGTTGTGTTTGCCTCCTTACTTGCGAACAGAATCACATGGACTGGCGATGCGTTCAGGGTGAAAGACAGTTTTGTGGAAACAGGGCTGAGCCACAGGGGTCCTGGGGTGTCTGTGGGCCTTGACCAATGGGAGGACAGCATTGCGTTTGGGTGAAGATTTCACAGGTCAGTGTGAAATCCTTTCTTGTGGGGGTTTGAGCGCTATCCACCCAAATCAGGCCCTGAATGAACATACAGGCCCGATCTCGTTGTCCCAGAGCACATTGTCAGAAGCACATGGTCCCAACAACAAGGTGTTCCAGTAGTCACGGCATGGATTACTTTTTCACAATGTTGGAATGATAAAAAAGGGTTTTACTTTCGCTAAGAGACCCAGTTGGATAAATCTTCCTCTCACCACAGAATGTATCTGTTTGTCAAACTTAAATGAAGAGTCAAAGATTGTCCAAAGTGTTTCCATATGGAGTCCCAAAGGATGACAGTGGCTTAAGCATCTCACACAGAAACCTGGGGAATTCAGGGTGCCAATAGAGAACCACCTCAGTTTTCAGTTTGTTGAGCATCAAGAGCATCCATTCTTTAATATCTTGGAAACAGTTGAGTAGCGGCTGCAAGGACGATGCAAGGGGATGCCATGCTTGCTGATGAGTGGACCCAGTGCGAGCATAAATAGAGAGAAGAGAAGAGGTGCAACAGAGCCCTGAGGGACCCCACAGGAACAGTTGAGCCATTTAGGGCGGTTTCCTAGATCCAAACTTTTGTTCAAGCCTGGTGATAAGCAGTTTATGGTTGACTGTAGGGGTGTAACGATACGCGTATTCGTATTGAACCGTTCGGTACGAGGCTCACGGTTCGGTACGCATGACGAACCGAACAATACGTTCATACTAGTGCATTTGGAAATGCAGAAGCTTAAATTGTGGGATATATTATGTTTTCGGTGGAGCCACTGTTCTCAAACTGGCAACACACATGACGTAACGGACAGCGTGCTCTCTGACACGCCCACCACCAAAGAAACACTTCCTACTCCAGTCGGGCACTTTGCGCTGTGAGACACGCTACATGAAGCTAACGTTAGCTCGGTGCAACATGGCTAGTAATAGACCAGAAATAGAAGATCCTCCAACGGCCTACAGGTCTGGTGTTTGGAGCCACTTTGGTTTCTCTGTGAACTATGAGGGCGATGGTGAGAGAGTGGTGGATAAAAAAACAACGCTATGTCGCATTTGCTACACGAGTGTCGGCTACATCAGTGGGAATATTTCAAACATGTTAACACATTTACGCCGACATCACCCCAGTGTGGCAGTGGGTGGAAGTAAACGAAAACCTGGAGCAGCACACGCGCTTCAAACTCTCCCCGAAGATTTAAGCAGCTGTTCCCTGCTGATGAGGACTAAAGCGATCACCACGGCGATTGGTACACTTACAGCCGCGGACATGAGACCCGACTCTGTAGTGTAAAACGCTTTATGAACCTGCTGAATGTTATTGAGCCCGTTACACTACTCCTTCACGAGCCCATTTCAGACAAACCGTAATTCCCGCTTTGTACAAGAAAACAAAAGCACAAGTAGAGAATCACATGTCCGAGGCACCCGCTGCTGCTCTGACAACGGATGCCTGGACGTCGAGGGCTACACAACGCTACCTGACTGTAACACACATTACCTCATCACTGAATGAGATGAAGAGTCATGTTCTTCAGACACAACGCTACCTGACTGTAACACACATTACCTCACCACTGAATGAGATGAAGAGTCATGTTCTTCAGACACAACGCTACCTGACTGTAACACACATTACCTCACCACTGAATGAGATGAAGAGTCATGTTCTTCAGACACAACGCTACCTGACTGTAACACACATTACCTCACCACTGAATGAGATGAAGAGTCATGTTCTTCAGACACAACACTACCTGACTGTAACACACATTACCTCACTACTGAATGAGATGAAGAGTCATGTTCTTCAGACACAACGCTACCTGACTGTAACACACATTACCTCACCACTGAATGAGATGAAGAGTCATGTTCTTCAGACACAACGCTACCTGACTGTAACACACATTACCTCACCACTGAATGAGATGAAGAGCCATGTTCTTCAGACACAACGCTACCTGACTGTAACACACATTACCTCATCACTGAATGAGATGAAGAGTCATGTTCTTCAGACACAACGCTACCTGACTGTAACACACATTACCTCACCACTGAATGAGATGAAGAGCCATGTTCTTCAGACACAACGCTACCTGACTGTAACACACATTACCTCACCACTGAATGAGATGAAGAGTCATGTTCTTCAGACACAACGCTACCTGACTGTAACACACATTACCTCACCACTGAATGAGATGAAGAGCCATGTTCTTCAGACACAACGCTACCTGACTGTAACACACATTACCTCACCACTGAATGAGATGAAGAGTCATGTTCTTCAGACACAACGCTACCTGACTGTAACACACATTACCTCACCACTGAATGAGATGAAGAGTCATGTTCTTCAGACACAACGCTACCTGACTGTAACACACATTACCTCACCACTGAATGAGATGAAGAGTCATGTTCTTCAGACACAACGCTACCTGACTGTAACACACATTACCTCACCACTGAATGAGATGAAGAGTCATGTTCTTCAGACACAACGCTACCTGACTGTAACACACATTACCTCACCACTGAATGAGATGAAGAGCCATGTTCTTCAGACACAACGCTACCTGACTGTAACACACATTACCTCACCACTGAATGAGATGAAGAGTCATGTTCTTCAGACACAACGCTACCTGACTGTAACACACATTACCTCACCACTGAATGAGATGAAGAGTCATGTTCTTCAGACACAACGCTACCTGACTGTAACACACATTACCTCACCACTGAATGAGATGAAGAGTCATGTTCTTCAGACACAACGCTACCTGACTGTAACACACATTACCTCATCACTGAATGAGATGAAGAGCCATGTTCTTCAGACACAACGCTACCTGACTGTAACACACATTACCTCACCACTGAATGAGATGAAGAGTCATGTTCTTCAGACACAACGCTACCTGACTGTAACACACATTACCTCACTACTGAATGAGATGAAGAGTCATGTTCTTCAGACACAACGCTACCTGACTGTAACACACATTACCTCATCACTGAATGAGATGAAGAGCCATGTTCTTCAGACACAACGCTACCTGACTGTAACACACATTACCTCACCACTGAATGAGATGAAGAGTCATGTTCTTCAGACACAACGCTACCTGACTGTAACACACATTACCTCACCACTGAATGAGATGAAGAGTCATGTTCTTCAGACACAACGCTACCTGACTGTAACACACATTACCTCACCACTGAATGAGATGAAGAGCCACGTTCACTCAGGTATAGTTCCATCATTGTTCATACTACAATTATGATGGAGAAGATGTAAGTAACAATACTACATTACATTTTTTACCCCAGAAGATGGGTCACTCAGGTATAGTTCCATCATTGTTCAAAGTCAAAGAATAGCTTCATGATGTTAGTTTTAATGAATAAATATATTTTAAAATCAAGTATGTTTCTCTGGCATTTATAGTTTTCTACTGTATTGAAAACGTACCGAAACGTACCGAACCGTGACACCACTGTACCGTACCGAACCGAACCGTGGATTTTGTGAACCGTTACACCCCTAGTTGACTGTGTCAAATGCTTCGCTAAGGTCTGAGTATTAGAATAGCATAGTCTTTGTTGTCTGCTGCTACTAACAATATGTTGTCTTTAAAATACCTGATTCTGTGCTATATTGTTCTCTGAAACCAGATTGAAAGGTTTCAAATATGTCATTCTTGCTTAAAAAGGGATAGAGTTGCTGGAATACAACTTTGTCCAGTATTTTGGATAAAAATGGAAACATTCGGAAAATCAGATAAACCACTCCAGCTGGGGTTTTCTAAGGAGCGGCTGAACACTGCATGTTTGAAACAGGTTTGAAACCAGCCTGTGGAAAGTTAAGTTTCTATTAGAGGCCAACAGTACCAAGCACCTATTTTTAGTAGGAGTAAAGGAATGTAGTCAGAAGGGCATGTTGTGGGCCTCAGATGACAACTACTTCCCACAGAGAATAAAGACACACATCTTCAAATGGATAAAAGGTAGACAGGGCCATAGGATTATCAAGAGGTACCGAAGAGGAGTGTGAGATTTGCCTTCTAATATCAGTCATCTTGTTGACAAAGAAGTTACAGTGGATGGGTTAAGGAAAAGTATTGCCAGATGGATTAATAGTGGCATTTATGGTGCTTAAGATGGCAGTTGTTTGAAATTACATCGGAGAAGTATTATAACAGTATCCTGTTATTGAATCAGGTAGTTTTTAGCACTTCATCAGACATTTGTATCTTGTCTTTTTTCCATTTTCGTTCTGCCCTTCTGCAGCACTGTCAAAGAGTGTGAGTAGTGTCATTAAAAGAAGGGCTGAGATTTACATGGACCTAGTCTACAGAGAGGAAACAGCATTAAGAATAGAATAAGAAGACCATTTTCTCACAAGTAAGATTTCCTTTTTTTTATAAAGTCACAAAGTGCTTAACAGGAGCAGAATTACAAACATAAAAAGTGACCATATAAGGGCCAATAATGTACATTAAGAATGCACAAAAAACAGTGAGTACAACATTAAAACGTGGTCTAAAAGCAGGCCTAGCACATGAGTTGTTACCCAAACGCCAGTCTAAACAGGTGTGTCTTGAGCTGATTTCTGAATGCGTTCACAGAATCTGAGAAGCGTAGAGGTGCAGGCAGAGCATCCACAGCCTTGGTGCTACTGCCTCAAAGGCTCGGTCACCACAGGTCTTAAGGTGAGTGTGTGGGACAGACAGATAACATGTTTGACCTGAGAGAGAGAGAGGGGGAATAAGGGTGAAGTAGTTCAGTCACATATGTAGGAGTCTGACCGTGTAGTGCTCTGTAAGTGAGGGTGAGGATTTTAAAGTGTATCCTAAATGCTTCAGGGAGCCAGTGAAGAGATCTGAGTACGGGGGGGATGTGACTGTCGATTTGTCCTGGTGAGTAATCTGTCGGCAGCGTTTTGGATTACCTGCAAACGGTTAAGAGCAGATACACTGAGTGAGGAGAAAAGTGTGTTAGGGGTCATCCAAAGTTATCAACATTTTCACAGTAGTACAAAGAGTACTACTTTACCCCCAATGTTGTTGTTGTTATCGTCCTTGCCTCGCTCTCCTCCATGCACAAGCAAGGTGCTCGGAGCCCCCCCCCACCCCCACCGGCTCGGGCGTTCCTGCAGCGCTTTGTTGCAGCTCTTTCAGCGTCTGACAGGCTCTCACGCGGCCGTTACATTTTTGGGAAACGGCGTGGACGTCGCAAAGAAACTCGATTCGACTCAATCTGCAGCATTAGAGAGTGTTTGCACGAGATGCCGCTCGCCAGGCGTTAAAAAATGCAAGTTCTGTTCACCGAGAAATATCGACATTTTACGAAACTTTAAAGTCGTACATGAGTGACAACCCCCCCCCCGTCGTACGCTTTGTACGACCGTGAAAATGTTGAAAACACCCTTACAGTAGTCAATGCGTGAAGAGATAAAGGCGTGTTTGATCATCTCTAGTTCAGCTGTTGATACTACAGATCTCAGTTTACTGATATTTCTTAGGTAGAAGAAACAGGATCTGGACAGCTGCTGAACATGTGCACAACCGCTATACCTTCAATGAACAGAAGGCTGGACGATGGGGGCCGACATGGAAAGGGCTAAGCCAGTGATGAGTTTCGTGAACGCATCCAGGCTCACCTGGAAATGCAGCAGCAGGCACTAGGTCACTGTGTTTAACAATGGAAATCGATTAGAGAGGAACAGAGACATTTCCAACATCAACTTTATTGACAGCATCTACAGGAATGAGGGATGGGGCGGAAACCACTGCGACGCTCTCTCTCATAGGTCATTTCTGTGCTGTCGATTCCGTCCAATGTTGAGGTGCCTGAGAAGTGGAGGGGGCCAGATGTATGGGTGCGTTGTTGAGCTCTGTTCCTTTGTGGGTGAGCATGCTCAGGAGATAGAACAGAGTGGTTTAACGGTCCATTAAGCAAGTTTGTGCCAAAAGTCCCGGTTTCAGCTGCTGTTATTCTGTCCCCTGGGTTTGCAGCTACTTTGCCTTGAGTGGGCTCAGGTGTGTAACATTCAGGAAAAGAAGCTGAGACAAAAACATCATAAGAACTGGCTTTTTTAATGATGATGATGAGTTCAACAGTGAGGGAACAGGCTGCTGTCATTTTTTGATTGATTTACTGTTTTGCTGAAGAGTAATAACCGTTCACAATGACAGTGGACAGTCCAATCTGCTGTACAGTAACAACAGGCACAGCATACTGTGACTCATCCTGCACTCACTGTAATAAAGTGAACAAACTAAATCTGGTCAAGCCACATTTTAGAAACAGGTCTGATGTTATGCATAATAAATATGCAGATTTATTATGTTAGCTCCCCAGAATTTAGATTTCGCGAGGTGGATATCAGTGTGTCTCTGTATGCCCTGGACAGAGCTAAGTACACAACTTTATATGGAGATGCAGGGAATTAACTAAAGTCACAGTAAAGTTATGATCCTAATGAATAATAATATCATACCTTCTCCCTTTGCTTCTCGTACTGAGGCAGGTTTGCACACTGATGCAACAAAAGTCGGAGGGGTGAATTCACAAAAGGATGGTGCACCTTTTGTGGCCTCGAAGCCTGCACCAATAAGACTCAAAGCACCCGCAACAGTTAAAATACACTTGGTGCTACTGTGCTATTTGCACGTATTAGGTAATGTGTATATATTTGGCCCCTTTCTATGCAAATGAGCCTCATTGCAAAAACAGCCATGTGCGCAAAGATTAGTGCTCATAGCCACACACAGATACACACCAGCCCGTATCACCCTGTGTGACTCCCCGTCGACGCGGTGGAGTCCTTCTGCTTCCTGGGCTCCATCATAACCCAGGACCTCACGGTCTGGTACGCTTCACTCTGCTTAGAAGGTGATTGGCTGCAATCTGCCGTCCCTCCAAGACTTGTTCGCTTCAAGGACCCTGAAGCGAGCAAGAAAGACTGTAGCTGACCCCTCTCACCCTGGACACAAACTGTTCGAGCCCCTTCCATCTGGCAAAAAAGTTGAAGCTGTTGAAAGTTACATGTTTAGTCAGGCTAGAGGCATAGCTTGATGACAATATTAGGTCAGTCCAGCATATCGGTTCACACTGAAATATCTCAACAAGGTTAGATACTGGTCCCCAGAGGAGGACTTGTAATAACTTGGGTGATCCCCTGAACTTTCATAATGAGCCGTCATCATGCTGACATGCTAAAGGTGAACATGGCAAAGCTAAACATTAATATATCAATGTTGTCATTGTGAGCATGTGTCTTAGTACTCATTCACCGAGCTGCTAGTGTGGCTGTGGTGGTGGAGTTTAGGGTTACCTACGCCCTAGATTAGGATTTCCCCTGTTGAAACATGACACGTGTACTATACATGATCAAATCAATTCAATATTATTTGTAAAACTCAATTTCACAAATCAGTAACTGTGTTTATTTTACTTTGTGATACAGAGCCACTATGAACTACACACATTGTCACAGTTTAGGCTTTGCCCCTGTGTTCCTGTGTCTGTGTGTGTGTGTATGTTTCCCCTGATTGCACTCATCCTACTCACCTGCCCAGTCCACCCAGCTGCCTTCAATCTCCTAATCACCCCACACATATATATACTCCCCTGCTTTCCCTGTGCTGGTTGTGAGATCGTCCTTAATTCGTCCCCCTGTCTGCTCCATGGTCCAGCATTTGCTCATGGTTTGCCTTTTTGTCACTTTGCCTTTTTGTCACTTTGCCTTTTTGTTAGTTTTTGCTCGCTCCCGGTTGGAGTTGTTTTGAGTTCCTGTTTTTTGTCTGCTTGGTGCTCATTAAATAACCCAGCATACTACTCAACCTCGTCTCCCGTGTCTGTCTGCGCTTGAGTCTCCGATCTGCCCCTCGGACGTGACAGAACGATCTCACACCATGCAAGACTCAGCAGACCAGTTTTGGGGAACCCGCTTGGCCAGGGGTGGGGCTCTGAGCGTGCAGAAGGCTAACCGCGAGCTAAGCCGCCTTTCCACCCCTAAGAGAACCATGGCAGACTCTGCAGACCACTGGTTGGTGCACGTTGCACCACACCCGTCTGTCCAGTTTTGGGGAACCCACTTGGCCAGGGGAGGGCCCCTGAGCTTACAGAAGGCTAACCTCGAGCTAAGCTGCCTTTTCACTCCTAAGAGGCAGAGACGGAGGAAGGGTCAGACTCCCGTTCCCACTGGGCCGCAGCGATCCCCCGTTGCCGCTGGGCCGCAGCGTTCCCCCGTTGCCGCTGGGCCGCATCGATCCCCCTTTCCCGCTGGGCCGCAGCGATCCCCCTTTCCCGCTGGGCCGCAGCGATCCCCCTTTCCCGCTGGGCCGCAGCGATCCCCCGTTCCCGCTGGGCCGCAGCGATCCCCCGTTCCCGCTGGGCCGCAGCGATCCCCCGTTCCCGCTGGGCCGCAGCGATCCCCCTTTCCCGCTGGGCCGCAGCGATCCCCCGTTCCCGCTGGGCCGCAGCGATCCCCCGTTCCCGCTGGGCCGCAGCGATCCCCCGTTCCCGCTGGGCCGCAGCGATCCCCCGTTCCCGTCTCCACTAGGCCGCAGCCGACTCCAGCTCCCCGTGTCCTGTCGGCGGTCCGGCCGACTCCAGCTCCCCGTGTCCTGTCGGCGGTCCGGCCGACTCCAGCTCCCCGTGTCCTGTCGGCGGTCCGGCCGACTCCAGCTCCCCGTGTCCTGTCGGCGGTCCGGCCGACTCCAGCTCCCCGTGTCCTGTCGGCGGTCCGGCCGACTCCAGCTGTCTTCTCAGCGCCGCAGCAATCTCCGGTTCCTGCCGCTGCCGCCTCCGTGCCGCCGAGACCATCGGTTCCTGACCCCCAGCCTCTGGAGCCCTGTTCCCCGGCTGACCCCCAGCCTCTGGAGACCTGTTCCCCGGCTGACCCCCAGCCTCTGGAGCCCTGTTCCCCGGCTGACCCCCAGCCTCTGGAGCCCTGTTCCCCGGCTGACCCCCAGCCTCTGGAGACCTGTTCCCCGGCTGACCCCCAGCCTCTGGAGACCTGTTCCCCGGCTGACCCCCAGCCTCTGGAGACCTGTTCCCCGGCTGACCCCCAGCCTCTGGAGACCTGTTCCCCGGCTGACCCCCAGCCTCTGGAGACCTGTTCCCCGGCTGACCCCCAGCCTCTGGAGACCTGTTCCCCGGCTGACCCCCAGCCTCTGGAGACCTGTTCCCCGGCTGACCCCCAGCCTCTGGAGACCTGTTCCCCGGCTGACCCCCAGCCTCTGGAGACCTGTTCCCCGGCTGAGCCCCAGTCTCCCCAGTTCGGCTCCCCTGAGCCCCAGTCTCCCCAGTCCGGCTCCCCTGAGCCCCAGTCTCCCCAGTCCGGCTCCCCTGAGCCCCAGTCTCCCCAGTCCGGCTCCCCTGAGCCCCAGTCTCCCCAGTCCGGCTCCCCTGAGCCCCGGCCCGAGCTGCAGTGTTCCCAGTCCGACCCACCCGAGATCCTGGGTCCAGAGCCCTTCTGCCCGTCGGGCCGTCCGCCTGAGCTCCTGGGCCCTGAGCAACTCCGCCAGTCGGGTCGCCCGCCTGAGCTCCTGGGTCCTGAGCAACTCCGCCAGTCGGGTCGCCCGCCTGAGCTCCTGGGTCCTGAGCAACTCCGCCAGTCGGGTCGCCCGCCTGAGCTCCTGGGCCCTGAGCAACTCCGCCAGTCGGGTCGCCCGCCTGAGCTCCTGGGTCCTGAGCAACTCCGCCAGTCGGGTCGCCCGCCTGAGCTCCTGCGTCCGGATCCCTCCTTCCCGTCCAACCGCCCTCCTGCCCGTCCCCCAGAGCCCTGTGGCAGGTTGGATCCGGCCGTCCCTCCTCCGGACCCCCTCCACCCACCCTATTCGGTGTTGAGCCGTCCCTCCTCCGGACCCCCTCCACCCACCCTATTCGGTGTTGAGCCGTCCCTCCTCCGGACTCCCTCCACCCACCCTATTCGATGTTGAGCCGTCCCTCCTCCGGACCCCCTCCGCCCGCCCTTTTTTGTGTTTTCTGGACTTTGGACGTCTAGTATCCGTCCCTTGAGGGGGGGTACTGTCACAGTTTAGGCTTTGCCCCTGTGTTCCTGTGTCTGTGTGTGTGTGTGTATGTTTCCCCTGATTGCACTCATCCTACTCACCTGCCCAGTCCACCCAGCTGCCTTCAATCTCCTAATCACCCCACACATATATATACTCCCCTGCTTTCCCTGTGCTGGTTGTGAGATCGTCCTTAATTCGTCCCCCTGTCTGCTCCATGTTCCAGCATTTGCTCATGGTTTGCCTTTTTGTCACTTTGCCTTTTTGTTAGTTTTTGCTCGCTCCCGGTTGGAGTTGTTTTGAGTTCCTGTTTTTTGTCTGCTTGGTGCTCATTAAATAACCCAGCATACTACTCAACCTCGTCTCCCGTGTCTGTCTGCGATTGAGTCTCCGATCTGCCCCTCGGACGTGACACACATATGTGTAGAACTGGCAACGTGATCTTTTGCAGCTTGGGCAGAAGCCCCTGGAGCCTTTTGCAAAGTATTTTGTCGAAGCAGGTCGGCACGTGGATAACGTTGCAAAACGCTGACGGTTAATGTTGTATTACGTGCTTATCAGTGTGAAACGGTCGCGGATAACTTTGTCACACGTGGTTCACATTGTCCAACGCTGGCGGTTAGGTTTCGGCAACAAAACTACTTTGCAAAAAACTCATGTTTTGGTTTAAAATAGGAACCATTGTAATGTAACTTAAGCAGTAAAACACTATCAGCCAGTCACGGCTCTTGCACTCCCCACACGGCATCTCAGTCGACTCTGGAGCCTTGACATGCAGATACAATTTAGAGGAAGCGCACGTCAGCTTCGGTTTAGCCTGCAGTGCAACCATGAAGCCGTCCTATCATTTTACAGTTTTTAATATAATCCTACACACTGTATATACAATATACAGATCTGCATGATTATCCAGTCTGTCTTTATCCATTCTGTATTTATTTTATTATTTTTCACTATCTGTATGTTTACAACTTACAGTACACTTGATTTGTATATAAATGTTTTATTTCTTATTGTATTGTAGGTCATTAGTGCTTTTTATGTATATGTATGTGATATTTATATCAACAATTATTTTTTTCACTACCTGTGACTGCCTTTAACGGATGAAATAACTTTTTTTGAAATGATGAAGGCACTTGACAAGGTAGTACAAAATATAAACCATACCTTGGTGTTTCATTTTTACCTCTTTACTTACGATTTTATTAAACTTATATTTTTCTATTTTTACAAAATGTACCAAAATACTGTCAACAAGGAAGATCTTGGGTAGATAATGAGAATAAGTATGAAACACAATTTAAATCATACCCTCTAAATTAAAAAGGAAATCTGGTGTAAATGAAGATTAAAACACTATTAGCTTGTTTACAAGATATTTAGCTCCGATCTATAGAGGGAACCATAAAGTGCATCTTTGGTTGGAAAACAACACTGAATGTTGCTGTTGACTCTTTTAGCGCATACATAATTCATAAACAGTTGCTGATTGGTTTAGGATACACTCAAACAAATTGCTCCCAAAATGAAACCATTGACTGGACTGAAAACAAATAAAACAAAATAAAATCATGCAACCTGTGTGCAGCATTGCTTTAAGACTGGAGAATATTGCAGGAAACCTAAAATGTATTTCCTAGAGGTTATTATATTTATATACTTCCACTACAATTTGGTCCTGTCTCATTTTCATAATGGAACTTTCATATTTAGACTCTTGTTGCATTAACATGCATTTTAATGAGATTTCCATGTATTTTATATCTCACTCATACTGTATTTATTTCTGAATATCCCACTACCTCCCCCTGATATTTGTTTTCCACAAACTCAGGAAATGATTTATTGGATACGTTTGGAAAAATAATTGTGCTATAATTTGAATGTCCCCAGTTGACTTGTCATTTAGTAAAGGAGGTTTGTGGTATCTGGTACTATTGGGTGGTAAAGCAGAGGACCATTAGGTTTATTTTGCAACAAGGGATATTCCACAGTGGAAAGAAATGGAATTGGAGGCCTTAAGCTTGTCCTGACCCTTGCATTCATATCCAACTAAGTTTCCAAATTGAATTAAACAAACTACTAATCCAATTGTTAAAGATATGATCAAGGTGTGGTTTGAGGTGAACTGAGCCTATTATCACAGTATAATCCCGGAGAAACCAGTGTTTCAACCAGGAACATGTCCAGGATTAGTACTTACCTAACACAGACAGCATTATGTTGTTTGAAGTAATTAGGCACAAGTATGATATAGACAAAAAATACTTTTTCAGATATCTGCAACTCAGAATTTTTATTAGAATGAGCAAAAATAACTAAACCCCTAAAATCGAACTTGTTTCTGAGGATAGTCTAGTCAAAGGCGCTATATCAGTTATACAATTTCTTACTTTCCAATTCACCTTCAACCACTGATGACAAATGGGAGGCGTGGAGAGATGACCTCACATATAACAATAGAGGACTGGGAATCAGTATGTGAGGAATCAATTAAAACTGGATTCAAATGATTACAGAATAAATACAGTAGACATATCACTTCAGTTAAATACAATAAGTCGTAACTTTTCCTTTAGAAAGAGTGACGTATATACAAAAGGGAAACAGGATTTGTGTTAAAATGTTTGGGGACTATTTACTGCTTTTGTGAAATGTTTTGATTTATCAGATGAGGAAGAGGAGGAAGAGGAGGAAGAGGAGGAAGAGGTGCTACCTGATGGAAACCTTGCAACATGGTTGATTTGAGCTCTGTTTTGTAAAATAATGAAAGACCTTCAACATTAATATGCTTTTAGGATGTATCTGTCCATTGTACCTTAACTACTTATTGTGTCTGTATCCTGTGGGCATCAACAGACTTTTGGGTGGCTGTGGCTCAATAGATAGAGAGGGTCGCCCGGCAACCGCAAGGACGTCGGTTCGATCCTTGGCTGCTACGAGTCCTCTGCCGAAGTGTCCCTGAGCAAGACACTGAACCCCTAACTGCTCCTCGGGCGCTTCTCAGCAGCCCACTGCTCCCAATAAGCTGGGGATGGGTTAAATGCAGAAGTTACATTTCATGTATATGTATATGACGAGTCTAATAGAATTTCTTTTTTTTGTAAGCCCCCTCCCAGACCTCGGCCCATTCTCATTCACATGGCCGGACGAAGGAGATTAATAAAGAGATTAAAAATGCCAATAGGCATTACTTTGTTCTAAAGAATTAATTCAAACTTTATTCATCTCCATACTATAAATAAAATAAGTAGAATTTTGTGAATTTGCATGAACTCATTATTATGGCATGAAAAGATCATCAGTCAACCAGGTTTTGAATGTGATTATTATCTCCACCAGAAGGAAGATCATGGATCTGTTGCATCTATGAGTGAGTTTGTAGCTCCATGTCTGTCCACTAATTTTAATTCTGCTGCAGCAAACTGCATAATATGTTTGGTTCTCTAGTGATCACACAACTGAGTGCAGCTTCTCTGCACCTAGAGACATAACTGGGGGAAAACAGTTTGCTCCCTTTTAGTGTTTTGGATGTGTTTGGCTAACAGCTAACAGAACTGCAAGTACACACACTGCTGAGTACATGCCACTTAGCTGACAGCTTGGTTAATACAATTTAGTTTTTGGCAAGAGTGTATGAAATATCAATGACTTCAGTCGGGTTCACCTGAGTCAGTGGGGGTCCTGGGCTTTGTTGATGAGCCCGACCGAAGACGGGAAAAAACTGTTTATGTGGCGTGAGGTCTTGGTCCTGATGGACCTCAGCCTCCTACCAGAGTCATGAACAGTTAATGTCTAGGGTGAGAGGAGTCGGCTACAATCTTTCTTGCTCGCTTCAGGGTCCTTGAAGCGAACAAGTCCTGGAGGGACGGCAGATTGCAGCCAATCACCCTCTCAGCAGAGAGGATGATGCATTCCAGTCTGCCCTTGTCCTTGGCAGTGGCTGCAGCGTACCAGACCGTGATGGAGGAGCAGAGGATGGACTCAATGATGGCTGTGTAGAAGTGCACCATCATTGTCTTTGGCAGGTTGAATTTCTTCAGCTGCCTCAGGAAGTACATCCTCTGCTGAGCCTTCTTGGTGATGGAGCTGATGTTAAGCTCCCACTTGAGGTCCTGGGATATGATGGAGCCCAGGAAGCAGAAGGACTCCACAGCGTCGACGGGGGGAAAGAACGCAGCCTTGGGGGGAACCGTTGCTGATGGTCTGGGAGGATGAGACGTGTTTTCCCAGCTTCATATGCCAGCTTTCATGTGCCCCTTTGACATTGTCCCGCCCATATTACTTAAAAAGGACATTAAAGTTGTTGGACCTTCTCTGCTTGCTATTATGAACCAGTCCCTCTGATCAAGCCATGTTCCTGCATCCTACAGAATGACTGCAGTTGAACCCCTTTTAAAGAAACCACACCTAGATCCTAGCACACCAACAAACTATGGAAAAATGGTCTGCAAGCAGCTTCTGCAAATATGACAATGACGTATTTGATTAATATCAATCAGGATTTCGTCAGAAACACAGCACATAGACAGCACTGTTAAGGGTCACAAATTATATTCTCATGCATTTAGATCATGGGAAAATGGCCATTTTAGTCCCTCTAGATTTGTCTGTGGCCTTTGACATAATCGACCACGCTATTCTAATTGATCAGCTGGAAATATGGGCTTAGATATCTGGTGTAGCACTAAACTTACTTTAAAGTTATTGATCCAACTGGAATCTTTTAGTATCCGTTGATGACAAGGTACCTGTGCTCCTGTAACTTGTAGGGTGCCTCGGCGGTCAATTCTCGGACTATCTTATTTTCTATGTATATACTCCAATTACAGCACATGATCAAGCAATTTGGTTGTGTGTTTATCATTGCTATGCTGGTGATACACAACTCTACTTATCGGTTGGCCCGGTGAACTACTCTGGCCAAGATTAGTAATTGGTTGTCTCCAAATTTTCTTCAGTTAAATCACAGTAAAACTGAAGTTCTGGTCTTGCCTCAGACCAGATCGCTACAAACATCCTCCAACACCTAGATTCATTGGCCACTAATAAAAAATTTGCCAAAAACCTAGGCATCACTTTTGTGATGCCTAGGTGAAGCCGAAGCCTATACGATAAAGAATATGTCTGATACACTTGCAGTCTAAACGGAGGGCAATAATGATTTGTATTCATTCAATCAAACATTACAGTAGTGCTCTTTGCAGACACACCTGGCTGAGATCTGCACTCTACGGAATACACTTTCCAGTTACAAATAAAAGTGGAATTTTAAATGAGGTTTTCCTTCTTCTGCAACAGAACCTGGATGCTCAGGTGTCACTTCACCTTGCTCATGGCACCCTATGCTATTAACGGTTTTGAGCTCACCAAGAATTGATCACCACAGTTAGAGTTAAGTTTAAGAAAACATTTATAATGATGTAATATTTGTGCACACTTGGCCTGTCCTCAGCAGCACACACTTTGGTGCTTTCTAGAAAGCAAAGTTATGGAGAGTTAGATGCTCAAATGATAAGATGGTTATACTTTTGTTGGATAAAACCAAACCGCATTCATTAAAATGTAATTTTTTGGATTGGATTTAGTTTGAAATGTTATTGAGAAATATTTAAGATTTCAATTTCAGGGGCGAAGAGCACATTTGAGAAAGATAACAAAGTATTCCAGAGAACACTGTATTGGAAATGAATGGATGAATCTACTTGGTTTAGGTTTGCTAATGAAGCGTGTTTTGGACACTCCAAAGAACCAAAGAGCGTCGAGCCACCTGCTCACTCTCTTCGACATGAGGTGCTCCTCTCTAATGGCACACCCGCTCTCAGCAAATCCTCCGTATTGACAGCACCTCTGGGATTACTGCCCAGGCTGCCAACAGGCAGAGTAAATCTTAAGAGCTGCCTCAGGTGCAAGGCCATCATCAGATCCAGAGCACTTTGTATTCAACGTCCACTGAATCTGATATTACCTGATGAAGGACTGTGCTTAGTTTGTAGTCCAGGCTCTAGTTGTCTCCAGACTCTCTGATGGTCTTCTCAACTTCTGTGCTGCCTCATGCTCAAAACCCAGAGAGTGGCTGACAAGGCTGAGCAAGGTGTTGTGATCTCTCCAGCAGTTTCCATGCCAGCTAGTGCCTTATTCTCACTAATGCTGCTGTAGCGATTACTACTACTATTAACACTACTGTTGCAAAGTGGTTATGGGAAACAGGCTCACGATATGGCCTTAGGTTCTTGATCCGTGGCAGATGATTCTTGATGAGCCGGGGGTCAGATAATGCTCTGACTACTGGTTTAACTGAGACTACTTGTTTGGATAGATTTCAAATAATCTTGTTTGGTTGGACGACTCAACTCAAAGTTAACATCACACGAGGTTCACGGGCTGACAAACTAATTAAAACACCATACTTAATTAAGCTGAGTAAGAAGTTACGAAGGGAAAATAAACTAGTATCGACAGTAACGAATAAAGGAAACGGGAGATCCAGAAAAGAAACAGTAAACACAACTAACACCAAAAGAAGAAAGAGGACAAAGAAAGTTGAAGAGTTTTATCCATCTAGGATGGGTGACAATTAGAACGACTAGTGATGTACCTCTTAGCCACTATTCAAATTCTTTGTCTTTTACAATTGACGTACTCTTGCTTTATGAAATGAATTAACTTACTATCTTACGCGCATAAGTCACATACTTTCCCCGACTATGGATAATGAGATGACATTCGGGTAACACATGGTTACCACACAATACAAACAGAAATAATACAATTACAAAGTATATGTTCCTCCATTTAATTTGGATTCATAATGTTTTTGGGGTAACATAACTGACAGTGGCATAACACATTGCAGCCCTATTTATTTTTTCCTATTTATTTGGGAAGGAGGGCCTTCAGTTACAAAAGATTGGGAACCCCTGCTGCAGGACCAACAGTTTGATTTCCTTGTGAATGAAAGGACACTGTTGTTTTGTACTCTGCTGTCAAGAGCTTCCCATTTCTCTATAATGTATAAAGCTATCATATCTTTAAAAAATATGATTAAAAAACATCCATGGAAACACAACGCTCGGTAAATGAATCACTTCATTGTGCACCATTATAGTGGCAAGTTAAGACAATAATTGCCCAATCATCAGAATCAGAACCATTTATTTGCCACGGTATGTTGCACATACAAGGAATTTGACATGGCAGGTGGTGCATAACATTAAACAATCAACATTGAGTATGTAAGTATGTAAATTACATGTGTGACAACCCCCCCTGCCCTTCTCTGCCAATCGTTTGGCCTCGGATCATTAAGGCCAGCTGGGAACACCTGGGCCCTGACTGCTACTAGCAGCTTTGGTCTGATTTGGGGTAATTTGGTTCAGTAAAATATCTTTTGTCAAAACTTTATCATGGTGCGTCGCCCATTTGTTGTGACCTAAGAGCCGGCTCATAACACAAATTCACTCACAAGGTGTCAGGTTTGTCAGAGGCAAAGGGGAGCCTGCCAATTTAAATCTGGATGTGTAAGAAAGGCATGAAACAGTGAGATTGTAATCTCTTTAGTCAGATATCTGCATATTAATCCAGAATCTGCCGTGAGAGATCGTCAGGTGTGGAAAATGTCCAATTTCACTTAATCGGTCCAAAATGTTTATATTTAGTTGCTGCTAGTGGTGTAACGGGTCACCCCCCACGGTTCGGTACTAGTGGTGTAACGGGTCACCCCTCACGGTTCGGTACTAGTGGTGTAAAGGGTCACCCCCCACGGTTCGGTACTAGTGGTGTAACGGGTCACCCCCCACGGTTCGGTACTAGTGGTGTAACGGGTCACCCCTCACGGTTCGGTACTAGTGGTGTAACGGGTCACCCCCCACGGTTCGGTACTAGTGGTGTAACGGGTCACCCCTCACGGTTCGGTACTAGTGGTGTAAAGGGTCACCCCCCACGGTTCGGTACTAGTGGTGTAACGGGTCACCCCCCACGGTTCGGTACTAGTGGTGTAACGGGTCACCCCTCACGGTTCGGTACTAGTGGTGTAACGGGTCACCCCCCACGGTTCGGTACTAGTGGTGTAACGGGTCACCCCTCACGGTTCGGTACTAGTGGTGTAAAGGGTCACCCCCCACGGTTCGGTACTAGTGGTGTAACGGGTCACCCCTCACGGTTCGGTACTAGTGGTGTAACGGGTCACCCCCCACGGTTCGGTACTAGTGGTGTAACGGGTCACCCCTCACGGTTCGGTACTAGTGGTGTAACGGGTCACCCCTCACGGTTCGGTACTAGTGGTGTAACGGGTCACCCCTCACGGTTCGGTACTAGTGGTGTAACGGGTCACCCCCCAAGGTTCGGTACTAGTGGTGTAACGGGTCACCCCTCACGGTTCGGTACTAGTGGTGTAACGGGTCACCCCCCACGGTTCGGTACTAGTGGTGTAACGGGTCACCCCCCACGGTTCGGTACTAGTGGTGTAACGGGTCACCCCCCCACGGTTCGGTACTAGTGGTGTAACGGGTCACCCCCCAGGGTTCGGTACTAGTGGTGTAACGGGTCACCCCTCACGGTTCGGTACTAGTGGTGTAACGGGTCACCCCTCACGGTTCGGTACTAGTGCTGTAACGGGTCACCCCCCACGGTTCGGTACTAGTGGTGTAACGGGTCACCCCCCACGGTTCGGTACTAGTGGTGTAACGGGTCACCCCTCACGGTTCGGTACTAGTGCTGTAACGGGTCACCCCTCACGGTTCGGTACTAGTGCTGTAACGGGTCACCCCTCACGGTTCGGTACTAGTGGTGTAACGGGTCACCCCTCACGGTTCGGTACTAGTGGTGTAACGGGTCACCCCCCACGGTTCGGTACTAGTGGTGTAACGGGTCACCCCCCAGGGTTCGGTACTAGTGGTGTAACGGGTCACCCCTCACGGTTCGGTACTAGTGGTGTAACGGGTCACCCCTCACGGTTCGGTACTAGTGGTGTAACGGGTCACCCCCCACGGTTCGGTACTAGTGGTGTAACGGGTCACCCCCCACGGTTCGGTACTAGTGGTGTAACGGGTCACCCCTCACGGTTCGGTACTAGTGGTGTAACGGGTCACCCCCCACGGTTCGGTACTAGTGGTGTAACGGGTCACCCCCCACGGTTCGGTACTAGTGGTGTAACGGGTCACCCCTCACGGTTCGGTACTAGTGGTGTAACGGGTCACCCCCCACGGTTCGGTACTAGTGGTGTAACGGGTCACCCCCCACGGTTCGGTACTAGTGGTGTAACGGGTCACCCCTCACGGTTCGGTACTAGTGGTGTAACGGGTCACCCCTCATGGTTCGGTACTAGTGGTGTAACGGGTCACCCCTCATGGTTCGGTACTAGTGGTGTAACGGGTCACCCCCCATGGTTCGGTACTAGTGGTGTAACGGGTCACCCCCCATGGTTCGGTACTAGTGCTGTAACGAGTCACCCCTCATGGTTTGGTACTAGTGGTGTAACGGGTCACCCCCCATGGTTCGGTACTAGTGGTGTAACGGGTCACCCCTCATGGTTCGGTACTAGTGGTGTAACGGGTCACCCCTCATGGTTCGGTACTAGTGGTGTAACGGGTCACCCCCCATGGTTCGGTACTAGTGGTGTAACGGGTCACCCCCCATGGTCCGGTACTAGTGGTGTAACGGGTCACCCCTCATGGTTCGGTACTAGTGGTGTAACGGGTCACCCCCCACGGTTCGGTACTAGTGGTGTAACGGGTCACCCCTCACGGTTCGGTACTAGTGGTGTAACGGGTCACCCCCCATGGTTCGGTACTAGTGGTGTAACGGGTCACCCCTCATGGTTCGGTACTAGTGGTGTAACGGGTCACCCCCCACGGTTCGGTACTAGTGGTGTAACGGGTCACCCCCCATGGTTCGGTACTAGTGGTGTAACGGGTCACCCCCCATGGTTCGGTACTAGTGGTGTAACGGGTCACCCCTCATGGTTCGGTACTAGTGGTGTAACGGGTCACCCCTCATGGTTCGGTACACGTGTGAACCGCGGATTAATAAAACATTTTTTTCTTTTTACAGTTTAATCATCATAGTGTGAAATAAAGTTTTACTGCCGCTCATACTTTGTCAGGTAATACGTCTCTGCATATATATATATGCAGAGTTGCAGTGAAAAGATATAAAGCAGTAGTGTGTGAATGGAGCAGGTTAAAAGCATTTGACGGTGAAAGTCATGGCGAGCGGAGGAACTTGAGAAGCCTCCGGCGTCACTTAAGTCGCAAGTTTGGCTTTCCTATAATTAATAATGTCGGGATGAGGGTGGTGGACAGAACCGTTACGGTATGTAGCCGTTGTTTAAAGAGAAAGACATACGACAACGGCAATACATCGGGCATGTCCACACATATTAAGTGCCACCACCCCGGTCTGTCAGCGACGGGAGCCAAGCCACAACAACAACAACAACAACAACAACAACTTATCACCGCGGCATTTAAAACAACTTTAACATTTATACTGCAGATATAAATGTTAAAAGACTATGAAAGAAACTCTACAAAGTTATCTGCGACCCTAATCTAATCTCTTACAAACCACCTGTGGGTCCCGACCCAGTCTCGTTAACGTACTGACAGATTCTGTCGGAGAGAGCCTTGACAATGACACATTGATTGATAGTCTGACACACATACAGACCTTTCAGCTTTGAATTCAGGCATGTGGTGCATTGATTGGTTTTTATAGTGGATTAGGTAATAAAGAGTGGGAGAGAACATGATATGTCTATGTATGCTCTTAACACAATTATATTATTATCATTATTTTTAATTTATTAAAAATGGGGACAATTTGGTAATGACTGTTAAAAATTGTGACATTTGAGGGCTTTACTCAGCTTGAAACCGGGACAAACTAGGAGGTCTGTTCAGTTTTTGACTGGGGAACTGGTTAAGTAATGTTCTTTACTTGGACTTTTGCCATGATTATTAAGGTTGTAGAGCATTTGAAGCCAGGTTTTCAGGGGCTTTAACAAAAGGAAGAAGTCTGAGAGTGGAGGGCCAGGTCTTGTTTTAGCTAATGTAGTCAGGCTTAGTTTGGGAAATAGGTTTTTGAAGCACAAAATGTATATTATATATATATATATATATATATATATATATATATATATATATATATATATATATATATTTTATCATATTTTGTGTCAAACTTCTAGACTTTCCTTCAGATGTGCAAATTGTTTGACTTTCATTTCCGTTATCTCAGTTTTTATTTTCACATTTTCTCTTCTGTTGTTGAATGTTATGATGGTGACTTATCATAGTGTGTTCTACAACATTCTGTCCGTGCTCTGTCATCCCACAGGGCAGAACCTATTCTGCAGCGAATAAAGGAGAACCGGACCCGGGTGGTGTCTCCATCTTTTGACAACATCAAGTATGACACCTTCGAGATTGAGGAGTATCCGCTATCTGCTCAGGGCTTTGACTGGGAGCTGTGGTGTCGATACCTCAACCCACCAAAGTCCTGGTGGACACAACACAACCACACGGCCCCTATCAGGTAAATACAGGAACATCTGAAGTACTTTGTTCTAACTCACACAGGCTGCGCCCATGGACTCTATGGATAATAGTCTCCTCCAATCACAAGCCTGCATTGTAAATTTGCATAAGCAAAGTTGGCCAAAATGAACGTTCCCACCCCATACGTGACCACACAGTAAATAAGGCAGCACACATCGCTGTCTGCCATGCTTTTTCTTTTCAACGGCGTAACTTCTACCGGTTCTACTGACACAGAGAATATTTTGACAAAAGGTTTAAACTGTGGGCGCTGTAGCTGTGTCTGGCTGCTGCTACTAACAATTTGGATGTGTTTAGCGTTTCGCTAACACCCCTGCCCCACCGTCTCAGACTGACTATTTGGACCGTTGCAGCAGCAAAATGAATAATCTGATTCAGGGAGTTTAAACGGCTACAGGTCTTGTGATGTCTCTAGCCACTGTGGGTTTTTGCTATGTGAGGCTGGAACTCACCGCGCTTCTGAGGAAGGACCCACATGACCCCCTGGGAGCCCCCATAGCCATGAAAGGGCTCTTCAGATGGATTTGAATTATCAAAAGGCACTTCAAACGGATAACTTAAAGCTCAGCTGCCACCTACTGCTCGTCACGGTAAGGAGGAGGGATAGTGTCTGTTTCTCCCTTATCCTGTATCTCTACATAGGAGACCAGAGTGATGTCCGGGGCTAGCCTTGGGCTAGCCTTTGTTAATGGGGGGGTCATGGAGGGCTGAGAAAGGATGTCACAGCTTTTTAGCCCCACAGTTTGTCGCTCATCCTCTAACACAGTTTTATGGGGAGTGGTGACACAACTGCACGTTAACAGAATGGATGGACAGGACATCAAGACTTGGTTATTCTCTGCAATCTACACTGTCCCTTGGCTGTTCATAGGGGTTCGATGAGGTGCATATGTCTTCCCAGGAGGAGATAGTAGATATACAGGCCATGTTGCAGAAACAGGCTGTATCCGTCAGCTAAAACTCTCAGACAGAAAGGATTTGACTCTGCGTACTTCCTGGTCCCCATGAAGACAGTAGAGTTTAGACCCATTTTGAATCTCTGTGTCCTAAACTGATGCATTGCCTGCAAGGCGTTCCGTATGCTAACCATCAAGCGGTTACTGGAACTGGTTCAGCAAAGTGATGTATTCACCACCATTGACATAAAGGAAGCATCCTTTCATGTCACCCTCCAGCCTATAACTATTGCGGTCAAGAACAGCCCCCTGCCACTCCAACAGGTGTAGTATTTGGGGGTCGTGCAAATACTTTTAAGAAAGTTAAAAGTCGGCAGGGTGCCTCAGTTAGTGTAAAAGCATCTCTTGAGTCCAGCCAAGTTTCAGTTTAAAAAAGAAAGTCCAGCTAATGATCTGTAATGAGGTCACTGACGACTGCAGCCCTTAAAGATCTCACATTCAGTGAAGCAAGTTTTAAAATTGGCTCATTCAACCCAGTAGCTGACACTGCAGTCGGTGAGAGAGAGGCATTGTGGCGGTCCGCTGACCTGTGTGCAGTTTTCTGTGAGATAACATTGGATCACCTACTCACAACAACTTAGACACGACGGGTTGGGATAGGGCAGCAGTCAGTTGGTCTGGATGAATGTTGTGTCTTTTGTACAGGTCATTTCTGGACCAATTTCAGTGGCAATAGAAAAGTTCAAAAGCCATTGGTGAGCACTAAATAGACAAATGAAATGTTCACAACCTTTCCAATAGGAGCCGGTAGCTGTTGCTGCTATTTGTGAAGATACTGTTCAAAGGTCTAAAGACAGAACACCCCTAAGCTTCCTTCTGGTTCCCCACTCTGTGAGGATCTCCAGAGAATCTGGAGTCAGGCCAATAATAGATTCTGCCTTCTTGAAAAACATTGATCCTGTTCCTATCCACAGCTGCAATGCTGCCACCCCAACAGACAACAGCATAGAAAAGAACACTTGCTATAATATCTTGATAAAAATGTTGAGGCCTGCTGGCTTTAAATGGCATAATTCCTAAACTGGAGATGGACAAGCACCTCTTATAAGACACAGAGTTTCAAAAATACAAGGACCTTCCTCCGTACGGAATTTTAGGACCACAGTTTACAGAAAAACAGAAGGTCATTGCAGCTGTACTTATTAGTGGAGTTGGGAGTTAAATATTATCCACATGCGCGTTACACTGACCGGTGCAGGTGATGTTAAAATGACCCCACTTCCACTAGAGCAGTACATCTAGTCTAATTGGGGCACATTTAAATCTCTCCCGGTTTGCTAGCCACATTGATGACCTCAACCTAATAAATCAAATGTTTTGGGTGAGAGACTGTACATAAGAAGTGGACATCGTCACGGTGACTTCATCAATTTGTGCACTGCTGTTTTGAAGCCTTAAGTTCAGCATTTTGACCATAACAATCTTGTTTATCTGGAACCAAGAAGTGACACAAGAGGGTGGAACTAAGTACAACCGAATACTGAACAAGACACTTTCAAGCTACCCAAATGTTACAACCTTCATGAAGTGAAAACACACTGTGAAAGGGATGAAGTCGCACACGTACAACTCCCAGACCCTGAAGACCTTGACAAAGAATGCAAGTTGAAGGCACTTTTGCTTTGGCTTCCCTTTTCAGAACTGGCTGCCTGTTTGAAACCAACATTTAAATCCAATATTTCCACCGACTCTGCCAGCCACTGATAATGGCTGAGCTAAGAAGAGCTGCATGAAGTGGCACAGTGTGTGGAGATATCTGATTCTAACTGAGTTTTGCCCGGGGCTAACTTTTTATCATTTCAGACAGAAACATCACACCTTTAGTTCACATAAATCATTTTGATGCAACATGCTATGCTTCCATTAAATTATTATCTACTGAAAACATTCGATGTAAGTGTAGCTCAATACCAATGTTTCATAGTTAAAATCATGCTGGAAAATCAAATGACGTTGACTTATTCTTTATTTGCACATGACGTGTGTTATGGAGCAAACAATGTGTCTTTATTCCATGAATCTGAAGCTGCATGTGTAACTCCATAGCTTCATGGCTCTTTATCTCATGTTTTCAATATACTGCACTATAAAAAGGATATTGTTGAGATTAAGCAGTATAATATAACTATGTGATATTTTAATTTCATTGTTCTGTTATCTGGAGGTTGTAGAGAAAAGAATATGTTCATGCATTTTTGGTTTTAGTTTTTTTGAGAGTTCTGTCTATCCACAGAGAAAGGAGATATTCACCAAAACAAGCTGTTTTTGAGGTGGTGATGTATTTTGATAAGAAAAGATGTGTGACAGCATGAATACTAATATGATTTATTTATTTAGTTTAACTCTTGTTGATTCAGTTTGATGTTGATGAAAAATATGTTTCCTCAAAATGTCCTGAATTTGTTGTTTTAGGTGAAAGCATCATGTTGACCAATGGACTGCATTATAAAGTTCTATACGTTATAAAGAAAGGCAATGGTTCAGAGCATCAAATATGCAGCATACTTAAAAAGTACATCTGAAGGGCCCTGTTGCCCAGTGTGGGTTAAGTTGTGGTTTAGGACTGTGCTTGTGTGTGTGTCTTGAAGAATATTTTGCATTTAAACTCCCCAATTGCTAGGCTTTATCTACCTCTTCCTTTTCTCTATTTTAGGAGCCCTGCTCTGATCGGCTGCTTTGTGGTCGACAGGAAGTACTTTGAGGAGATTGGCCTGCTAGACGAAGGCATGGAGATATATGGTGGAGAAAACGTGGAGCTCGGCATCAGGGTGAGTCGGCTTGAGAACTCGTATCTTATTGGCCACACAGCCCCAGTAACCACATGCCAGCACTATACATTTCTGCACAGTGTAATTTGTGTCCTGAGCTGTACACCATAGAGGCATAAACCATTGTCACCATCCAAATTGAAATATCCAGTTAAGCAGACAGAAAATAAGAATGGCCTTTCCTTTGACAGAATGGGGGCTTTAGCAGTCATTCACATTACTCATTCAGTCTGACTCAAGCAAACTGAGGTCATTACTAATGATTGTGATAGCATTGTGATTTAATGTAGGCTAAAGAAATTACATTCAAAAATATTTTTTTTTCATCTATATGTTATTTTAATTCTGTTGCATTTCTGCATTTCTGGCAGAATTTAGCATCAACAGGATTTAAATCTCAACCACAGTTACATCAACAGTTACTGCAAGGATTTAATCTGTAATCTGGTCTCCAGAGGAAGAGGGCTCTAAAGCACCATCCTTTGAGACTGCAAATCAATCCCTAGAAGATGCAACTGTTGGAAAAGCTTTGAGTGTGAACTGACATAGGAGATATCTGAAGAAAACTGCTGACTCAGGCTTAGTATAGAGTGATTAACAGTGTACTGTCAGTGAGGTACAGGTCTGATTATCACCCCAGGCCTCATCGATGCTGACCGAGCTATTGGGTTAAGAACACATCACACTGAAAAATGTATAAATCTCTCAGGTTTGACCATGTCAGGTTCAGATTTAATGGACAATCAACGCTAGGAGAAGATGAAAAAAATAAATACTTACACAACTTACACAATGCAGCCACATTGTCATTAACGTTCCTCTTATTGTGTCCAGTCATGAGGTGTTGATCGTTGCTGCCACACTATCTTCCCCTGAAATAAATCTTTTAATCCTCTCCAGTTTCCAATAAAAGAAATTTCCACTGTCAACCAATAAGCTGTAGAAAAATATGGAGAGGAGCCAGAAGGTCAAAATGTAGGCAAAGGAGGATGAAGCTTGAGTTGAGCTAAAGTGTGACAAGCTAGAAGCAAATACGAGAGCAAAAAGTAGGTACAAAAAGTCAAAATTGCACGCTTTACAAATATAATCTTTTCTTCCTAATACTTCTTTAATAATGATTCTGAAATAGAGAAATAACCTGCAGTGACCTCAACTTCTTGAGGTAAATTGATTTGTTGATTTTGTGATTTAAATGCAGTCTCATGGCTTTATGAAGCCAGATTTTTCTTGGGGCCAGCATCTAATGTCCATTAAAGGAACTGCAACTTTAGGGCACATGTATACTAGTTGTATTGCTCTATTCCCTTTGCTTCCAAACCACTAATGACCATCCCACACCAACTATAGTGTAGCCAGCCTGACAGCAAGTCTGGTTATTGTCAACTATCTATTCCCGGGAGCACACTGCTAGCATTAGTATTTCTAGGTCATTTTGGACGTCCATCACTAATGAGACAAATATACTTCCATTCTAAATATGTGACAAGAGACGGCTCTTTTTTTCCCAATCCCATCACCAGACATAATCATAGAGTGGACAATTCAATGCAAAGGTTTTCCAAACTATCACTTTCTACAATATCTGCACATGGCAACTATGGTATGGTTAAGATTGGGGAAAGATTGTGGTTATGTAAATAAATAGTTGAATGTTCATTGCAAGTCACAGGGGGATGCAACCTCTGGTCTTCTGCATAAAAGTCAGACTAGCTACATACCATCGCCCCCCTGACCTCCACACCCTTGAAAGCACCCTTGCTACATAAAGAGCACACTACTTCCTGAATTTGCCTTGGACGTTAGCATTGAAAATTGGCACAGAACACTAGCACTGAACACTGGCACTAGACGCTAGCACTGGACGCTAGCACTGAACACTAGCACTGAACACTGGCACTGAACATTGGCACTGGACGCTAGCACTGAACACTGGCACTGGACATTAGCACTGGACGTTCGCACTGAACATTGGCCCTGCAGGTTAGCATTGAAAATTGGCACTGGACATTAGCACTAAACATTGGCACTAGATGCTAGCACTCAACACTGGCACTAAACGCTAGCACTGAACATTGGCACTAAACGCTAGCACTGAACACTGGCGGCACTGGACGTTAGCACTGAACACTGGCGGCACTGGACGTTAGCACTGAACACTGGCATTGGACTGCTGCTGTTGACAGAACAGCTTGTTCTGAGGAAAGTGATGGCCAAATGGAGATCAGATGGGGGGACCATTTAGACCCAATTTTCTGTTTAAAAAAGTGTCTAGCAACAAATCTGAAGTCTTTTAGGCTGACCTTAACTCCTCTCCCATGAAGAGAATGTACTCTAATGTGGCTGTGGCTCTCTGGACTGGACTGTTCAGTGCTCTACCACTACCAGAATGTACAGTAAGGATTCGTAACCTTGCACAGATTGATTTGTTCCATATTTAAGCATGGGGTGCAGTTGGGGTGCAGTTTCTCCACTAGCTTTATATCCCCACCCCTCCACAGCTGGGAATGTGACATCATACTGACAGAGTAGTAATCGGTTTTGGTCAGTCATGTTGCCGTGACTAGAGGAGCTGGCTCAGCCCAAACAAGCAAACAATACTCTAAATATTCCCTTAAAAATGCTTTGACCTGATATCATTCTAACTGTATATGATGTCATAAATATAAATTACTAAATAATAATAATAACAATAATACATTTTATTTATGGAGCGCTTTTCAGAATACTCAACACTTTACATTAAAATCATCATATAAAAAAAAGCTATACACATTGGTCACACATTAAAAGCAGTTCTGAAAAGGTGAGTTTTGATTTGTGATTTGAATATGGAAAGGTCAGTGGAGTCTCGGATGTGTTTGGGGACAGAGTTCCAGAGGGAGGGGGCAGCTATGGAGAAGGCTCTGTCGCCCCATGTCCGGTGCTTGGTCCTGAGTGGAAGAGACAGGAGGCATCAGAGGAGTGGAGCCGAAGGGATGGAGTGCCAAATCTACCAAAGGCATAAAATGACCGGTTGTTTCTGCACATTGTCGGTCATTGCCAGCAATGTGTCTTTCTCTGGTTAATAAAAAGCCTTTGTGCAGTGTTTTGACTTTCTCCATAGGAGGCTTGAATGTCTTCTTACTTCTACAGTCGAGTAGCCTATTAGTCCAATAATGGCTTTCTCCTTAGCTCCTCGCGGTGCAGTGACCACCAGTGCCCAGTACTCTATAGAATAACCCCCCCCCACTGTTGAGACAAATGGCTCAACAGCAAAGCATAAGCAGCGAGGCCACGAACAGACGGACTCTCTGCGGGAGGACATCTCAATATTGGCGCTGTAACCCCAGCAGTTAGTGCTTTTCTGACCTACATCAGATGCTCCCTCCAGCTGTCAGCAGCTCTGCCCATATTAGACTTTAGCTTGTGCATAAAGGAGGGCCAAGAGTCACACACAGTGCTGCAAATCAGTTGCCCTCTTCAGCTATGACAACAAACACTGAACTGAAATGAACCTGTTTCAGAGGAAAGCCTTTTCAAAGCTGCTGCTGACCTTTCTGTGTGGTTGTTGGCACTTTGCTGTTTATAGGATTGGTTCAGGGTGGGCTTCAGCTGGACATATTTACCCCCATCTATTAAGGCAACAAAACGTTAGCAAGAACATCAGCCAGAGTTTTGAACTTTCTTTACTTTGGCAAACACCAGCGCCAAAGGGGTGTTTAAAGTCATCATTGGCAGTTATTTCATAGCACATATATATGTACATGCTATAAACACATCAAGAAAAAGTCAATATTTCAATTTTGCTAAAGTAATAGACTGCACAGCAAAAGAGACCTTTGTAGATCAATGATTATGTAAATCAGTAGTAACATTTTTGACAAAAGCACTTCCCCATATCTGTCTCAAGGTCATTGCTCTAACTAATTCCTCATATTCAACTCAAGGTTTAAGTGAGAAAACACCCAGTTGTTCTATTTCCATCTCCCTCATACCAAACACAGGCGCCTTTTCTTATCAGCAATGACATTTTTTTTCCCCCAGTTTCTGCAGAAGTGTTCCATATCTCTGGCCTGCACACTCCTATTGGGATAAAGATTGCTTTTATGAAGCTTCATCTGCACTGTGGCACAATATGGTGCATATTTAATTCTCATTGTCTCATGCCGTCTTTTATCATGATTGGTGGTCGTCCTCTGCATGATTTATAATTTACGTCCTTTATTGCTGTCTTTCGCCTCTCATTTTCTCATTAAAACTTTAAAAACACAAGTCCGCAAGCAAGCAAGATTTGTTTTGCATTAAACCAAAGACGACAGACTGAGAGACAATTAGGAATGTAAATGAGTTGTGCTTTGTCTGCTTGACACAGACAAATCAGCCAGACACAAGTTCCAGACATTGGATGCCAACGCAAACACATAACCTGCAACTACTCAACGTCACAATGTGTTCTGGGTAACAGTTAGCTCATGACCATGTAATGCTTCTTATTTAGAGTGAAGATATCAAAACAAAAAAGAAAAGGCTTTTGAAAAGTATGACTCAAAAAGACGAGTAGAGGCTATTATTCTCTCCCCCTCTATTTCTTCTTCTCTCCATACTTCTCACTTTATCTCCCTTTGCTTTTATGCCTTTGCCTTCTCCGTTCAATGTTCCACACTCTCAATCTTCGCCTCACCGTCTGTTTTTTCCTCATCTTTTTTTCGATCTCGCTCCACACACCCACATGCAGTCATAGATTGTTATGCTTGAAGAATAGCTCCTTATACTCTAACCCTGTGTTGTAAATCCTGTCTCGAGAATGTTGAGGTATTTTTGAGGGAAGCGTGTATTATCTCAGAATTTGGCTCTAGTTTATGTTCCTGCCTGGGCGCCAGGCCAGGTGTACAGTTTTATTGTTCTGTTTTAGCTCCTTGCTTTGAAAAGATGCAGGGAAAGAGTAGGGATTATAGCTCCAACACACAAACAAAGTGCAGGACTCCAATAGAGAGAATAGGCGCTTGTATTCAAGTCAGCATTCAGCATTCCAGCTCTTGTCTGGTCGGTACACTGAACTAATAAGGTGCCCGCTGCAGAATTTTGAGCAGTGCTATCATGGAAATTAGCATGGTTTACTTCAGAAATGTGTGTCACCATCAGTAGACTCAACATTGCAGTGACATCTAGATTTACATCTGCTCCCTGCTGAAAGTTTGGAGTTGAAACATTTGAAATAGTTGAAACACAGTGGAGCTCGAAACATAGTTGGTGAAAGACACTGAAATGACAGCTAAAATGGAAGCCATGAAGGAAATCAAAGTGTGAGTTTAAATAAATGCAGATATATCAGTTAATGAGAAAGAGCTGAAGTTTATATATGTAATATTAAGATTCATATGCAAGCTGGTCCCTTGGCCACACATGGACCTCAGTTACCTGAGCATACCCTTGCTTACATACCTGTACTACTGTTTAGTAGTGTAGCGTGAGCGGCTCCTGCCCCGTTTCTAGGCGGGGAAGTCTTTCGCACCTAACACGGTGGTCACTCCGTCGGCTGTCCCGCCTGCGAGGTTATGTTTTCCTCTTTTAGGTGTCGGGACAATACCGTAGGCCTTTTATCTCACCCCGTAGCTAAATAGTTAGGATTTCAGAATTAATTGTCTTTTTGAAAGTCTTTTACGGCTAATGCCCTAGGCGCTCTCAATAGGATGTAACCCTAACACCCGGTATGTAATAGTTATGTAAATCATCTATACTTTACTATTGCCTATTGTGAACATTCTCACCATTTATGACTGACACTGCAATGTCTTCACCCATGGAACTTACCTTAAGCTCCAAATGGTAGCTTCTGTCGTCACGTCTGGATCGCACGGTTAGTGGACAGGGAAGAGGGTTAAATTGTTTTAAAGGACCCGAATACTTGTTTGGTTTCAGTCACTTACTAAATGTAAGGCTGTGTTTTTATTTCAGGCTTTCACACAAGATTCACATACAACAATTTCAATTCAATGAAACAGTTACAGTGGCTATCAGAACTATTCTATCATTCCTCTTTATCAGTCTTCACTGAGTTTGTAATGAGGCACTCTCCAGTCACTTGTTGGCTTTTCTCCCCCCCTTCTCTCAACTTTCTGCTCTGTTCTGCTGTTTTTATTCTACTCTCAGGCTGGAACCTCCTTCAGGCTCACGAGTCACTCATACAGAGTCCTCCTTCTTCTTGGGCTGGGTCAGAATGTAACTGGTTTGATCCTGTTAAAACCAGAAGCACTGTATAAGGCTCGAGTGACTAGGTTACACATAGTGTCTAACTCTAAACAGTTTATATGTTAAAACAAGTTATAATATGATGGTTATAAAAAGTATAAACACGCTATAGGTTATGCTGGTTATACTTAGAAATAAAAAGGGTTATAGTTTATACTAGCTATACTTTTATGCTTTCATACTTTTCTACGATCTTTCTACAGTAGTTTACTAAATTAACACAGACCCAACTGGGTCATTCTGTGTCAAAAACAGACAGATACCTTGTGTATGCTATTTGACACAAAAAATAAATACTGCAAAATATTTTGAGTGAATTTTGATAATTGCGTTGTTTTTTGGGACCTATAAGTGAGATCCATAGGACGATTATTACTATACATATACCTTACAGATATCATATAATGTAATGTAAAATGTACACAAAAAGCTCTATCTGACACGGAATAACCCTTCTGTCAAAGCATGCTAAAGGGCTGCACCTTAAGTCGCATTCATGGGCTTGTAATACAGCTTGCTAGGCCTGTGTAGACATATTTGAAAGCTTCCAATATGATAATAAATAATGGCCACTTCAGTGGCCATACTCAGTGTGCTCCTATGATACCTTTCATAATAATTCTATACAGCAGGCTCAGTCACAGCAAGGTTTTGATCCCCTCTTTAGAGAACAGAGATTTAAGTGGCATGTACTTGGCAGGTACTGAAAATATCCATACCTTTATTTTGAGTCCCTGCAGTCACTAATGTGGCTGCATTTTTGTGTACGTGTAACACAGGTGTGGCAGTGTGGCGGCAGTGTGGAGGTCCTACCCTGTTCGAGGATTGCACACATCGAGCGCGCCCACAAACCCTACACAGAGAACCTGACAGCTAATGTGCGTCGTAACGCTCTGAGGGTGGCTGAGGTCTGGATGGACCAGTACAAAAGTCACGTCTACATGGCTTGGAATGTTCCACTGCAGGTAAACAGACAGCACACATGTGTGTGTTGGGAGTTTGACACTGGGATTGTTTAGTATGTTGGAGAGTGAGAGTGGGCATAATTGTGTGCATTAGGGCTGTACCGGTTTGCGTCTTTGTGCTGAACGTCTCGGTCAGGTGCACACAGCCGCACACAAAATACACAAAATGTAGATTGATGCACATAACGCAGAACACAGAAACTTTTACCAACATGTGCTGAGGTTAGCATGACAAGCTGATTTGTGTGAGTCAGTCACACATGACGATCAGATATGAAACACTAGAGATGAAAGACCTGCCTGCATCCTTTAATAAATCTGTTGTTTGTGAATAATTCGGGTTCCCGAACAACAGCAACGGAGAGAGAGTTTTGTATAGGAAAAGGGCTTGAACCAGCGAATGTTTGGAATTTAGCTTTGACTTAAACTACTTATCAATAATCAAATGTTTTTGAGTTATGATCAATTCTGATTATATTTGTTAACACTAGCCCAGAACCAGAGGTCCAGACTCCAAAGCTGCTTTAAATGCAGATGTTAGAGTATAGGGGAAATACCCAAAATGTATACTCAGATGGGTTTGTATTTATTTCCCTCTTTAGAAGTCAGGAATAGACATCGGGGACATTACTGAGAGAAAAGCCCTGCGATCCAGACTCCAGTGCCGGCCGTTCAGCTGGTTCCTCTCCAACATCTACCCTGAGCTCCGAACCTACAGCAACACAGTTGCTTACGGAGTGGTGAGTTAATTTTTTCCCCTTAATTCTCAAGATTCCTATTCTTCAGTCTGCAGCCTTGATTTTAGAAGATTCATTTATCAATATGCTTAGATAGCTTGCTATTCATCTGATTTAGGAGCCCACAGGAACAAGTTCACAAAGTCTGGATGCCAGCCCACAGTTGGACAAACACTACACCATACATGTTTACTTCCCCGATTGGTTCCCACTGGTTGTCACACATACAGAAACTCCCTAGAGCAGAACAAGAAATAGGAGCTAAAATTAATCTGCCTTTATTGTGGCAGCTTGCCAGCAAGGAGTTCTAAAAATGTGTTAACATCAGTGGCGGGCCGTGCATTTTATACCTGGGCCTTCAGTGCTGTCCTACTACAGTTGAACCATCTCCTAATAACCTCATGACGCCACAGCTACGGGTTATTATTTGTTTCTAGGGGTGTAACAATACACGTATTCGTATTAAACCGTTCGGTACAAGGCTTACAAACCGAACAATACGTTTGAATAATACTAGTGCATTTGGAAAATGCAGAAGCTTAAATTGTGGGAAACATAATGTTCTTTCGGTGGAGCCACTGCGCTCAACCTGGCAACCCACCCAACGTCAACCTCAAATTCCAGAGAGCTGGAACGAGATATGAAACATCTTGGCCCAATAACTAGAAATTATGCACATGTGCTTTCCAAGCAGTATGATTCCTACTGACTTTTGGAAAGGCCACACCCTCAATTGACTTCCAATTCAAATTGGACCATAGAAGTCCTCCTGACGAGATTTTCACCATACTGAATCTCCTAAACCATACGTGTTATTGCTACTATTTTTTTGTGGTTCATTATTAAGCCAAGCGTAACAACATTTTTCAAAAGCTTATTGATATCACACATAGTTTTCAAGATATTGTCCAATGAACACGGGCGTGGCTCAGCACAAAAGTTAACAACTGTTGGGCCAATCATCACAGAACTTGGAAGGTATATCATATCCTGAAAGTCTCATTCAAACCAACCACCAGGGAGCTCTACAAATGCAAAGAAATGGCAAAACACAAATTGGACTACAAATCAGAAATTGTTTTCTAATCCTCACAAAACCTGCAGGATATGTTGCATAACAGTGTTGAACCAAGTCTGTAAAACTGTTTTGAAATAGTTCAATAGGGGCCGCCACCAGTTCCAAACATGTGCATGGGCTTGACGCAAATTTGGACATCAATCAAAGACAGTTTGTCCAAACATCACCAAACTTGCTGGATATGTTTAATTAAGCTGTGAAACATGTCCCCAAATGCCAAGAAATATGGACAGTTCAGTTTATGGATCAGAGTTCAGGAGTTTCACGAGTAATGATTGAGGCTTAATTAGAGACTCCTCCGCTCTGATTGGTTGTTTTCCTTCAGGCGCGGTGGTCTTGCAAATGTTTTTTTTTCACAGATTATCTGTCTCATGTACTACAGTCAGAATATAGGGACATTTTGAGCATATATTTATTGGGCAGCTTTATTGGGGTGCTCCCAAATGAAGGTATTTTTATTTTAGATGAATTTTTTCAATTCAATTCCATTTATTTTTGTATAGCCCAAAATCACAAATTACAATCCTCTGTCCCGGAACCCTCACATCAGAACAGGAAAAACTCCCCCAAAAAAACACTTTTTATGGGGAGAAAAGAGGGAGAGACCTGTGGGAGAGCAACAGAGGAGGGATCCCTCTCCCAGGATGGACAGAAGTGCAATAGATGTCATGTGTACAGAATGAACAACATAACAGAGTTACAACACATTCAATGCAAATGACAGAACCACGGCAGGAGGCAAGACCAGGTCCAGGTATAACCAGGATCCACGGAAACCTGCGAAGCGAGAAAGCACAGATACTCTGGTGAAGAAGCAGAGTCAGTAATGTGCGTTAATGGTGGCGGTGTAAACAGGAAGTAGATTGGTTGCTAAGTTAAAAAATACGACAGAGTAATAAAGTAGTCTTTAATAATGAAAGTCGTGTTGGATACTTAAGATCTTCTCTAAAATCTTCCTCTATTAACTCAAACAGACATTTCGTGGAATGTTTTAGAAGTTTTATTTTTCAGACACAGCGCTGTGGGTCTTGCTCTATCTCTCTCATCAAATTTACTTTAATATTGACACTTACACATAAAGGTTTACTAGATTATGGGTCCATAAATGTGGTCAACACACGTCTCTCACTCGTTTCTTAAGTTTCGTTGTGTCTGTTCTCACTTGTAGCTCTGCTGGTGTCTGAAGTCTCTGTCCTACTGGAGAGCAATCCATGTTTTGTTCCTTTACATTTTATCTGTGGACTTCACAATAGTTGTGCAGAACAAAATTAGCATTAATAAGGACAGGAAAGTCCTCCGTTTTGTGTCCATCGTCCTCAAAGCCGCTAACCGTGACTTCAGACGTCCGCTCCGTAGGTCTGATAACGCCGCTGGTTACGTCGCTCACTAATCGCTCCAATAACAGCTGCTTCCTACACAGAAATGCAGACTTTAACCTTCTGGGCCCGAGCAACGACCAAATGGTCGTTCAGTGGGCCGAACAGAACCGAGCCGGTACCGAAGAAAGCTATTTTCGGTAGCAAATATAATATTTCCACAACCATGTAGCATAACGTTTGAACGAAGAATTTCTCATGAACCGAAGCATGTGTAACACTTTACACACTCAAAACACAATAAAACACGATCTACGACAACATTCCTAGCCTCGTGCTAAATATCGTCACTTTTTCGCGTTCATTTGGCGGAGATACGCACCCGAAATAGCCTCTCAAAAGACGCGAATCAACCGGCCGGCCGAATGCTATGTAGTTAGCAGCCGTAGCATTCAAGCACACGTCAAACCTACATCTCCAATTCCCTCTCTGGGAAACCCTTCAAAGTTGACCGGGGGGACAGCAGCCCCCATCAACAATAACTCAGCCAAATAATTATGGGATGGTACTCACAGTTTTGAAGCAAAATCATCAAACAGTGTCCTTATACTCCTTTTTGACCACAGAAACGGCTCCTAGTGTCCATTTCCCTTGTAAAAAACGTTGTGAAACAAAGGAAGGCGAGTCACACACGCGGGGGGACAAGTTTGCAGCAAGGCAGTCTCGGCTGTTTACGCGCCAGCTCTTCGGTTTAGATCGGATTTTTTCCTGGTAAATCTGTTAACGCCATTCGATTGGCCACATCCAGCCACGTGCACAGAGCGAAAAAAAACGAAAATCGACCAACCAGGGGCTCTACAACGGCCCAATACACACCAGCTATTGCGCAATCCTCCTGTAGCTCGCCGGCCTGGAGAGCTTTGGAGACGGTTCCAGCTCTCCAAAATGATTTCTAACTGCTGTATGTGATAGATTGTGCATGTAGAAGGATAAAGGAAGTTAAATATATAGTTATTTAGCTTCTAAAAGTACAATGGAACAGCTGGAGAGGCTGTTTCTCACATGACGACCTCTCGTGACCTCTCGTACACGTTTATGTCTCTTGCTCTGGCCTACTTCACTCTATTCACTCCAATTCTTTTGTGGGTGACTACTGCCATCGTTTGCTATGATGGTGGGTGGGTTTAGGCATTCCTCTGCCTAATTTAATATAGTATTATGAATAATAGTGCTTTCTCACCATACGAATTTGAAAAATTTGACATAGGGCTGTGTTCCATCTTCAGCAGCCATTAACCAGTAATTTACTGAACCTATTTACTCAAATCATATGAGCAAACCCTTCTTAGTGTTAATAATTCTTTGCAATGGTTCACATAGACCTTGTAGTTGGAGTGCAGGGCCCTTTGCGTATGTGTACAATATTTTCGAAAATTAGTCCAAAAATCGTATAGGGCCCAGAAGGTTAACTGGACAACAGCTGCTAGTAAAGACAACACAGTCAACAACGCCTGTAATCAGTTCTCCATGTTACATTAACCTGGTAGTCGATCGGTAATCAAGGCTGTTGTTTGTGAGCTTCCAGGTTAGGGTCACGTGATAGACATGTGACGAATCAGGGAAGGACACGTCATGACTGCTAAGAACCAATCAAGTAGTGAACACGTGATCATTTCCAAATGTGTGCGTTTACGCCATCACGTCAAGGCAACCCCGGAGTTTTCAAACGTATCCGTCCTCGGTGCTTTGAAAACTCCGGCGTAGTGTGGACGCTCAGTGTAAACGTAGCAAAACACATGCGTTTTCAAATGAAAACGTAGTCGTGTGGACATGGCCTCAGGCTTTGACAAAAATAACATGGAAATATTTTATTTTTTGCACAGTGGACAATCTTTCAAAGGGAACACCTCTTATCTTGGAGTTTGAGGTGATACTGTCACTGAAAATAGCAATACAATGTCAAGAATTGTCTTTATACTTGTTCTATTATTTCATAAATACAACAAACTAGTTTTTGTATATATAATATAACTATATATAAAACTTTATAAGCTGTGATATCAAATAGCTTTTGCGGCTCCAGACAAATTTTATTTAGTGGAAAATAGGGCAAAATGGCTCTTTGGATGTTAAAGGTTGCCGACCCCTGATTTAGGCTGAGATATTCTTCATTACATAGCCAGGCTTCAGTAAGACAAAATAAATCAATATGATTATCTGATATTAAATCATTTACTAGTACAGCTTTAGATGACAAAGATCTGATATTTAAGAGTCCACATTTAATTATCCTATTTTGTTGCACTGTTGCGTTAGTTTTAACTTGGATTAGGTCATTTTGTTTAACCCCTCGACTGTTTACTTTAAATGTAATGCGTTTAAGTGGCCGTGGGGCAGACACAGTGTCTATATGGTGTTGGGTGGGTAGCTGCTCTAATGGAAGCTCAGAGAAGTGTGTAAGACTGCAACTCTGCTTCCTGGTTGTCATGGATTAGGTCCACACAGAAACATGGTCAGAACCAGCGGTGGAACGATGACGGCTAAACATTTCATCATTGGTCAGGTTCGGGAGAGGGCCAGAGAAAACTACGGAGTCCGACATGGCTTTTGCGTATGTACACACAGAATCCACATTAACTTGAGTGATCTCAGAGAGCCGTAGTCGGCTGTCATTACCGCCGACGTGAATAACAATCTTACTCGATTTACGGTTATCCTGAGCCAGCAGTTTTAAATAGGACTCAATGTCGCCTGCTCTGGCCCCGGGTATACATGTAACTATGGCCTCTGCTTTGCTTTCATATTTTTGAATGTTGTGATTAGGTTGGCACTATTTTTTCAGGTTGGCACTATATTATATTATTGTTTGACTCTTTATGGGAATTTTTTTTGTTTAGGTTTTATTCAAACCATAACATTGCCTTAACATTGACATATTATCATCTTATAAAGTTGTTATATGGAACCTTTTCTTAAGCAGTTGCCTATTTGCAAATCCAGTAGACACAGAGCAACATTACCATTTATTTGGAGTAATGTTTGAGTCAAATACTCACTCTCTTTTAGCTCTGTTTTGTCTTCACCAACTCATAAGGGAAATATCTGACTATAATTTATTTATTTATGTATAGTTTTGAGGTAGTTTTACTTCTAATGAGTATTTCCATGTTATGCTACTATAGAGTGCCCAGATAGCGTTTTCTTCTGTGGCAGAAGTAGCTTAGTCTTTAGGTTTACTCACGCAACAAAAGTTCTTGGTTAGGCGTTAAGTATGTAAATTATATAACATAACTACGGTAAAATAAGTCAACATTGACTTTCATGGGACACGAACATCGATCTCCTGGGTTAAAGTCCTGTCTTTGTTTGACACCAAACCATTCCACTGTGTTTGGCTCATTATTTTTACTTACATAAACTAAGAAACGTTTCCACCTATTTCAAGCTGTATGAGCCGTACCTTTTCCATTAATGCTGAGGCTAAAAGTTATTTTTTTAGCTTGGCACTATAGTTTTACTATTCTGCCAGAACATTTTATAATAACAAACCAAACATGTGATAAGCACCAAAATAGCCCTTAAATAACGTTAACCAGTGGCGGCAGGTCCATAGAGGGCGCTAGGGCGCCGCCCCCCCTTGAGCCACAAATAATAAAAAATAAAATAAATAATAATAATAATAAACTATACAAATTGACAATATTTGTGTTTTTGAAACATGGAATCACCCAGTAATATGTGTAAAATATGATATCTGCGGTAAATATATGCTTTTCCTGCTCGTCCTCTCCGCCTGTCTGCAGGTCCTCTCTGTGTGCACGTCTCAGCTGCTGGGGCGCTGGAGAAACTGCCCCAAAGAGGCGGGTCTATAAAGCAGTTTAGCCAATGATGCTTTAATGCTGACTAAAGATATGAATGAGTGACATACAATTTAGCCAATCAGCGTCCTCAAATAGATTCAGCTTGGGGCAGATTTCGTTCTGCCCCAAGCTGCGCGTTCTCGTCAGGACTAGTCTCTACAGGAGAGCACTGCTCCTCCAAGACCCGTTTGAGAGGAGAACTGAGAGGAGAAACTACTGAAAGAGCTGATCCCAGATCAGCCTGACCTCACAATCAGACAGCAGACTAGCAGGAAAGAGAAGCAGTACATGAAGCTTCTCTACTAGCTGTACACCAGACAGGTTTGACTAGCTGGATGACGTCATGATAATAACTTATTTATCTTTTTAAAACAACGAGGACAGAACCAGCATGGACAGTTAGGGAGTGAGGGACATGAAGCACCTGTCTGAGAAATGGATTATATATAAATAATTATATATATATATATGTATATGTGTGTGTGTGTGTGTGTGTTTTATATTATAGTGAATATTATGATATGATATATATATTATTATATTATATGATATATATATTATTATATTATACAGAATATTATATGATATATATATATTATTATATTATATGATATATATATATTATTATATTATATGATATATATATTATTATATTATACAGAATATTATATGATATATATATATTATTATATTATATGATATATATATATTATTATATTATATGATATATATATTATTATATTATACAGAATATTATATGATATATATATTATTATATTATACAGAATATTATATGATATATATATATATTATTATATTATACTGAATATTATTATATGATATATATATTATATTATACAGAATATTATTATATGATATATATATATTATATTATACTGAATTCCCTGTGAGGGTGACTAAAATAAGATGTCCTGACGTGTTTGTGAAAGTGTTATTTACTGCTTTTTTTCGTGTTGGAATGAATGTTAAATATTTAACTGCAAAGTAGTAATGCGTGTTTGATACCTTAATTTGTTTGCATTAAATCATTCTGGGATGTTTGCTGAAATTGATTGGATGTGGCACAGCCCTACCAAGAACATGTTCCACCAGCCGCCACTGGCGTTAACGCTTCATCATGACTAAACACTTGCAAAAAAACGTAACTTTTCAAAGTACTTCAAGCTGTAAAATTTTACTTTTTTATTAATACCGAGTCTAATTGCATACACACTTTGTCATATATGCTTCTATGCTTTAAGAGCTCACTTCAAATCACAGCAGCGAGGTAATGAAAGGGTGAACCTTTGCATAATTGAAAAATGACACTAATCTGTTGAAAGCTGAGCAGAATTATCCCACCGCACTAACTGACCCTGCAGACTCTGATTGCAGTCTCATTTTAACCTTTTAAACTTGAGTACAGATATAGTTTGAGTTATCTGAAATCTGAAAACAATCATCATACACCTATTTCCTTCAGGTCTTATTACCACTGAGGAGAAAAAAGTTATGATTTGATGTGGAAAAAGGTGGTATGGTTCCACTCCGATATAAGCAGCAGCAACTGAGTCTCTAAGCCTGAAACAGCTCACAGCTTTAGTGTCACTTCTTGTGTTTGTTGTTCGATAAACACTTCAATCACAGCGCGAGCTGGATGGCGCTGTTTGTTGACAGTACTGAGCATGTGCAGGGGCTCAGCTTTGATTGAGATGAAAGCGTTGCCACTGTGACATCAGAGAGATGTAGATATGAAGTTTACATATTTGACAAACACAAACTCTCACAGGAGATTGCAGTTGGAGAGAGTACAAATAGTGTTACACCATCTGTGGATGTTGTTTATGCACTCATCTCTCATATTACATGAAACAAAAGCTGGAGGAATGCACTGCTCACACAAGGTAAATATTGTCCCAAAAAGAGACATTATATCAAGATGTGTCGAGCTGTTTTAAATGAAACACATTCACACAGTGCCATGAACTTGGTTGGTTGATGTTTTTAGACACATGTTTAGAAGGTGTGAGGTCATGAGGTCACCCAGAGCTCACTGGCTGACTGTAGGGTTACCAATGTTGGTGTGTTGGTTGGGTCGATCCACCAGACTGGTCCAGATTGAAATAACGCTCCTAACTGAACGCACATCAGAATGATCATCTCTCTCTCAAAGCACAGGACTATTTTTCCCAAATTATGGAACTATTCCTTCAAAGAAATTTGAAGCGAAAACTCAGTTGATGTTAGTCTTAAAAAGCATCAGAAACAAAGGACAACAAAGCATTTATTAAGGTCTCTCACAAAAGATGAGCTGTTGTTGTTGTTCTTTTGCTCTTTCCCATGTTTTGTGATACGATAAGGCTGCTGAGCTTTGGCAGCCTGAAATGCAAGTTGTGTTGAGTGAGGAAAGCAATTTGTTTAATAGTGCTGCTAATTTGATGACTACATGTGTGTGCGAGAGAGAGAGAGAGGTGTCCTCCTTTCCTTGCTTGCACTTTTGCAGTCTGCCATCATTAGTTATATGATCAAAATGAGATGGATCATCCGTCTTATCTCTCTGTCATTTCTCCAGTTGAAGAACAATCTAAGAGGCAACCTGTGTTTGGACCAAGGACCCGACACTGACAATGTCCCCATCATGTACCTCTGTCATGGTATGACACCACAGGTCAGTCGCCTCTCATTGTATTCTATTGTTTCTATTCTATTCTGTGAAAATTCTGGTGGGGCCACAGACTATTTATACACGAAAATGTGATGATGCAATCCAAACATACCATAGATATATCACATGAGCCATACTCTCACAACCAATCAACTGTGCACGAGTGAGAGAGGGGAGACACTGCGATTGCTGTGACCAATGTATCGCCAACATCAGAGATGAAACATTCAGCCGGATAATGCCATCTAAAATCACACAATGAGGATCTGGCGACATATCTCACCATACCAACATATAGGACCACCAAAGGACAATGTTCAAGATATCTCAACATCAAATAGCCGACTCGTGATCAGAAACGAAAGGTGCATTTGTCATCTGTTGAGCAACCTCATCCTTGTAAACATTGCACATGCAATCCAAAAGTTAGTTTTGAATAATGGCTAAAGTGCCCTTAAAATAGGGTTGAGCATCGTAATGGTTCCTTAGTCTGGAGTCTCAAATATGCATCTTATAAGGCCAGGGTTTAACGAGCCGGCAGACTCATCATGTCCACGCAAGGCAATGTCACATCACACATTCCACAAGGTTTCATACAGGTTATATTTCTGCTGTTTTCTTCAGTCTGACGGTTGTATTGTTCAAAGCAGAACAGGGCTTTTTTTTTCCTTTTAAACTTCTTGTGGTTGAATGATCTTTTTTAATCTTTTCCTTCTTGAGATATGATTAGGTCATCCAGCAGATGTGGACCCAAATGTTTTAGTTTCTTTTGCTCCAGGGGTAAATCACTAAATCGTACTGTTGTTAAATAATCTACACGATTCATCACTATTGTTGTAACGTTAACGTAAGTACAATATCAGTCCCTCTTTAGCTAGCTAGCAAGACGTGTACAGCCTTGCACCATTAAAATCCACTAATGGGATGCTTCTAGGGGACAGTTTTGCCGTGCCCCACCACGCGGAAACGGGCAAGCAGCTCCATGCACGAAGAACTAAATTCAGAATATGATCAAAAATTGCAAAAATGTTATGAGGTAGACAACGTTGAGTTTGCCATTATTGTGTCTGACATCGAGAAAAGCCGAGAACTTCTTCTGTACAACAGCACCCTCTGGTGGGGCTGGGCCCCACGGGCCCCTAATGCAGAAACGCAGATGGAATGATGAAGCGTATTTAAATCCATCCAGCAGAAAGAGAGCAACATTAACAATACTCCGTGTCTGTCCGCCTAATAAATGACAATAGTGCAATAACGCTTGTAGCTCTGTTTTGGACTATATAAAGTCCCGAGGAAAATATCTGTCTTTTTAGCTGTTTAATGCTCCAATATGTTTGTCAGCTAGCTGCTAACTTAGTTTCTCTTTTGTTAAGTCCTAGTCAGGAGCTTTGTTACTGAAAACAGGCTGCCTGCTGCTGACATGATGTTGATAAAAGCTATGATAAGAGTTATGGGCCAGAAAACCAAAACAATGGGCTAAAAGACACTAAAATGCTTTTCAAAGATGAAAGAAACTGCATATTTAGTCATAATTCTCATTGGGTCCATCATTACAAGCAACTATTTTCACATTACAAATAGACATTTAAGCCTTTGTTTATGTAAATGTTTTAGTTAGCGCAGCATAAACCATTCCCAAGTTAAGAAGTTTGTATTTAGGTAATAAAGTAGAGGAGATTTGAGGAATAGATAGTGTCTCTCTGCATATATTGGCAACAGTAATGTTTAGCTATGGGGGCTTGTAAATTTCATAATTGAGAAAGTGACATTTCCATGATGAGTAAAGTGGCTAATTAGAGCAAGAATGTAAAAGGATATGCTAACGAAGAGCACATATATCACCATGCTATAATAATGCTGTTTTGCTTGTAGAATGAAACTTTTCAGCTCTTGCTGCTGAAATATCTGACAAGTAATCCTCAAGTCATCGAGGCCAATCAACAACTCTATCCGCCTTCTGCAGATTAAAGGGGCAGTAAAGACAGCCCTTATGGTCCTTTAATGGAGGCACTAAAGAACACTTTAAACACCAAGGGAGTGTGACTGCATATTTCCACTGTTCACAGCTTTGAAATGCTCTGTTACTATATTCTGCCTGCCATAAAGAAGCTTGCATATTCATAACTAGATTCCACTACATACCCAGCCCGGCATCTAAAAGAGCTTTCTAAGGACACTCCGAGCCTTGCCTCCATTGTGGGTAAAGTTAATAGATTTGACCGGCTTCTTGACGACGGAAACATCCAACTTTCTATCTGGGTCATACTCAGCAACACAGCATCAGCTGCTGAAACAGCTGTGCTGGCATTTCCCTGTCTTTGCCTTTCATATATTCTCTTTCCTGGACACAACATAATCAGCATGTGCTGATGAAGAAATGTAGTTATTATTATTATTATCTCCCTCATTGTCTTTATTTATTGAAACACAAGAAATCGACAAAGAGCACAAAGCTCGAGAAACACTTCACACCATGAATGTGGTGGTTAGGACAGAAATCCAGCAGGTGAGAGTATTCAGCATGTGGCAGAAGTGCCCCCATGCTGTCCCAGCAGGGCCCACAGTGAGGCCTGTGGGCCCGTTTTATTCCCGTCTTTAGGGAGAAGGAATGATGCAGTATTATTCATCTGGCCTATATGATGCTAATTTGTTCAAATCGGAGGGGTTTTGTCTTAAAACTCACATTTTAAGACACAAACGAGTTCAAAGCCAAGCATGTGCTCATCCAGTTAGTAGTGAGCAGATATTTAGATGCAACGGAGTTATTTTGAGATATTAAAAACAGAGCAAATGAACAGATCATTTATTCCCTCATGTTTGTGGAGGAATTTGATCTAGAAAGACATAATTTACAAACCGCAGTATAACATCTCTTCAGATAACAGGGGTGTTTGGGGGCTTTACGAGGTTAAATCAAGATAGCAGCAGAATATCATTGCACAGTATAGGATCAGCCAGGGGAACTAATCCCTTTATAGACGGGAGATTACATATATCACGCTGCACATTTAATGAAATGGAAGTTATTATCCTGTACCTTCTGCAGTAATTATAGAGGGATTAGAGGATGTTAGTATACAACCGAAAAGATGCCACGTTTAAGAGTTGAGACATCAGTGATGAGCAGCCTGAAGACGCAGAGCGAAGAGCAGCAGGATCCGTTTCATAGCTGACATCAAAGACTCAAATATTCCTCTGGTCTTCTGCCTTTATCACTTTCATTCTTTATTCATGTGGAGTATCTTTTGTAATGCTATTCCCCACAGTCCCTCTCATTCCCCATTCTGATCCTTTTTTCCTGATTCGTCTAATCCTTTAGATTATCTCTGGGTCCTCTGCTTCCTGAACAGAATTACTCCATTTCTGTGTGTGTGTGTGTGTGTGTGTGTGTGTGTGTGTGTGTGTGTGTGTGCGTGTGTGTGTGTGTCCAACAGGATGGATGAATGTGGCTTTGAATAACTAATAAAGTGTTGAATGTCACTGATGCATAATGTTCCTCAATTTCCTTTTCAGCCACTTGACAGGTGAGGATGAGGATGAGTAAGAGGGAGAAATAGAGACACAACAGTAACAACTTAGGAGTGAAGGATTTCTTTGGCACGCAGTTAATTAAGCACTTCTTTACATAGTAAATGACGACAGTTATCAAACTCATGCCTCGTTTATGTCACGTCAACTTTACTGTAATACAACCCTAGATACAATACAAAGCTAGTGATTCAATGTTGGAGCTTGGGACAAACCTGCAGACTCACATAAAGGTTGTTTCCAACAACTTGTGTAGCATTAACCTCAGGACCTAATCAAAGCACGAGACAATAAGGACTGGTCCGAGAGCTCGGGATAGTCCTTGTCCTTCTCTTCCATGAACAGTTTCACGGCATCCAAAAGCTCAAAGAAGCGAGAGAGTACCTGGCCTTTTGACAGCCACCTCACAGTGCAGTGCACCTGGAAGCCCTTGGTCCAGCTCAGCGATGAGATTCTTGAATTGCCTGTGGTTAAGCGCATGTGTGCGGATGTAGTTGACGATTTCCATCACAGGCTTCATGACGTTGTTTAAATTCAATGATTTAGACACGAGTTGCTCCCTGTGGATGATGCAGTGGAAATTCCAAAACTCTGGAAATGTTTGGTCAGCTTTGCACAGCCCCACAAGCCCGTTCACAGATCCGATCATGGCTGGCGCTCCATCCGTGGCTATTGCAGTTAGTTTCGGTATGGGCAGATTTGCTTTCGCAAATGCAGCCATCATTGTTTCTTTCACATCTATGCTACGGGTTCTGTCTTTTAATGGCACAATATCAAGGAGTTCTTCTTTGATCACACAATCGTTTGACACAGACCGTGCAAATATTGCCAACTGAGGCTTGTCTTGTATGTCACAACTCTCATCCAATGCGACACTAAAATACTCACATGCTTGAAGGTCAGAGTGCAACTGTGATTCAATAGCCGTGTTAATGTCCGATATTCTGTGTTCAACAGTGTGGCGGGACAGTTGGACGTCTGATACCATTCGTTTTAGTTTGTCGTTTTCAGGAGACAAGATTTCAACAACGTCACTGAGGCATTTTTTAACGAACTCCCCTTCATTGTATGGCTTTTTAGCCCGTGCAATGTTCCAAGCCAGTTGATACGATGCAAGCGTTACGGTCTCTGAGTGCTTCGTACATTTTTGGAAAAACTGTATCTGCTTTTCTGCCTGACTTTTCAAAGTGACCAACTTGTGCTTGCGAAGTTCAGTCCCTTTTGGAAATTCCTGGTCGATGTTAGCATGGAGTGAGCTGAAGTGGCGCTGAAGATTTGAAGCTTTGAAATGCGCTAATGACGCCTGACATATAAGGCAGAATGGCTTGCCATTACGTTCAACAAAAAAATATAAACTCTCCCACTCTGTTAAAAACGTCCTGTGTTCATCTTCATATTTTCGTTTTGCTGTGCATTTTTTCCTGCCATTTTGAGAGCGAACTGGACACAAATTGTTTACTCAAATGATCTTGCCCCTACTGGGAAACTTTGCGGTATTTTCATCTCACGCACATGCGCGTTTGCCGAAAATACCGTATTGAACTCAAGCGAAGCGAACGCGCACATTAAAAAAAACGCAAACACAAACTTCAATATGAACGTAAGAGCCGCATGCAGGGGCGTTTCTAGGATTCAAAGAAAGGGGGGGCTTAGCCCCAAGGGGAGCAGCATGTTTGCGTACGCAGCGCGCGGCAAATTGTTTTGGGGCCCATTTGGGGCCACGGACATCCATTGTTTCAGACAGTTTAGGCTATGCCTTGGAGTAGCCTAGGCCTGACAACAAATGCCTATACATTTCTACCACAGTAGAAGAAAATAAAAAAACTCCACTCGTTTCGACTACATCTTGTAAACGCAAATAGATATCAAAAAGCTTTTAATAACTTTTGATGATGTAGATCCATTAATGATCCAGAGCAAATTTGGTAGCAATCGGACCACACGTGTAGGAGGAGTTTGCAAAAATGTGTTTTTCACAAAATTCAAAATGACGGAAAATCTAAGTAGGCGGAGTTTAGGGGTCTGAGAGGCTTTTTTCGTAGAGCTAGCGGAGCTGGACATGTGTGTCGAATTTCAAGTAAATCGGACATACTGGCCGAGGGGCGTCGCTGGTCCAACTTGTAGGGGGCGCTAGAGAGCCATTTTTTTACACACAATTATGCAACCTATATCAGATGGCTATATTCACCAGGCCTGACAAGTGTGCGTAATTTGGTGAGTTTTCGAGCAAGGCAAGTCCCCAAATATGCGCCCGATGTACTATGTGTATTCGAATTTCAACAGGGCCTTGTCGATTGCTCGGGCCCTAATTACTAGGATACTGAACTTGTAAGTAAGTTCAGGCAAAAATGAACACGCTGCAATCTTGTAGCAGAACAGCCAGGCCTTGAGAAAGACATACCTAGTAGTAGTAAGTTTAAAAGATTCAAAGATCAAACTTTGAAACACAGCCTTGCTACTTGGAAAGAGAAAAAGCTTTTCCTACTTTAAGACGTGGATGTATCTTTTGGGAAAAAGTTGGAAGTGTATTAATGATTTAAAATAGAGCTATTTCACCAGGGATTCAGTTTGATACAAAGAAAACGCAAACCAATTACCAGACTTAAAAAACTTTTGACAAAAAGAATGTGGATGTGCTTGTCAGAGAAACCCAATTACCAACCTTTCTAAAACTTTAACCTTTGACAAAATTGATCTGTGAGAAAGAGTTTGTCTATTCATCAGTTAGAACGAAAAACAATCACAATCTCTGTGTGGGTTCAAATGCCATCTTACGTATTTACAAAATCTGACTCCAAGGTATTCATTTCCAACAAAAGCTTTTACTTTCACAGAGAAAAAATGCAACAAGCCCCACGAGCAATAGAACGTAGAAGAGCCTGCCGGTTTATTTTCCGGCTCATTAAAAGGTGGTATGAAATGGAGATGTTGAAACGGTTGTCATGGCACTGAAGTAATCCATTTTCAAAATGACTGTCTGTAAGCCTATGTGACAAATCGGATCAGTGTACGATATCGAAATGAGCTCTCTCTCTCTCAGTTTGTTATGTGCATCTATAAATAACAGCTTCTCTGGAGTTCACCTCAATGTCTGCTCTCTCTCTTAAACTCTCCTCCGATACCTCTTTCTGCTCCACTCAACAGGATGAACCTCTTCATTATGTACAACTTAGAAGCTGCTGCTGTGTGTTTATGTTTGTGTTGTCTTCTGTCCAGCTGAGCAGATGTCTGAGGGAAACACCATTGATGAGCCTGTCTAACTACATTCCTAGCTCACCAGGAGGGTATCGTCATTTTCATACAGAAAATCAGATACCCAGGGAGTAAAGTGGGTCTGGCCGTTGTAGCTCAGTACCGTTAGGATAGTGGCACAAGGTAGTGTAGATGGTCCCCAGTGCACGCTAGTTACTATGAAGCATACACATCGTGGGCTGGCGACTGCTTATTAAAAAAAGCGAAAGTAATCTAATTTGCGGAGCTTTGCCACATTCTCCCCCTGTTCTCTTTTCTTACTGCTGCCTTTGTGTTTGAAGGACATGACTGCTCGCTCGGCTCAGCTTGTCAATCTTGACAGATTTCGCGCATAAACTAAACACCATATATCGTATTGTCACTTGATCAAATAGAGACTTGACACTGGACAACATCAACATACATATTATATGACAATAGGACAAAAACAACGAAGAAAATCAGAAATAAGTAATTTTATTAAATAATGTTCATATACATTTTTGACCCTACTTCTACTCTCTTGATTTATTACCTCCGTAAACATTGTAAACATGAGTTTATGGTCTCAATCTCTAGTTTCAAGTCTTCTTCAATACAGCATGATGTTCATTTAGTAAATGATGGTCCATTTAGAGTCAAACAGACCATAAAGCAGGGTATGCTTTAGGGCGGGGCTTACTGTGATAGCAGCTACCAGAGCCATAGACGGCGTCTCTACGTCAATCCTCCACAAAAGTCCAAGATGGCAACGGCCAAATCGCCAAACTCGAGGCTTCAAAATGTCAGTCCACAAACCAATGGGTGATGTCACAATGACTACTTCCACTCCTTATATACAGTCTATGTTTACATCCCTGTGGCTCAGTCCATCAATCAGAGGATCGGTGGTTGAAATGTGTTGGAGTCACAATGATTTGCAATGATAATTTAATAAATTATGACTTTAAATACATACTTTATGTACTTTGTACTTTTATAAAAAGTTAACTGTACTTTTAAAATATGTCCTCCTGTCTTCTGTCCTTCTGTCCTCCTGTCTTCTGTCCTCCTGTCTTCTGTCCTCCTGTCTTCTGTCCTCCTGTCGTCTTACCTCCTGTCTTCTGTCCTCCTGTCTTCTGTCCTCCTGTCTTCTGTCCTCCTGTCGTCTTACCTCCTGTCTTCTGTCCTCCTGTCTTCTGTCCTTCTGTCCTCTGTCCTCCTGTCTTCTTACCTCCTGTCGTCTGTCCTCCTGTCGTCTGTCCTCCTGTCTTCTGTCCTCCTGTCTGTCCTCCTGTCTTCTTACCTCCTGTCGTATGTCCTCCTGTCTTCTTACCTCCTGTATTCTGTCCTCCTGTCTGTCCTATTGTCCTCCTGTCTTCTGTCCTCTGTCCACCTGGTCTTCTGTCCTCCTGTCCTCTGTCCCCCTGTCTTCTGTCCTTCTGTCCTCCTGTCATCTGTCCTTCTGTCTTCTGTCTTCTTACCTCCTGTCTTCTGTCTTCTTACCTCCTGTCCTCTGTCCTCCTGTCTTCTGTCCTTTGTCCTCCTGTCGTCTGTCCTCCTGTCCTTCTGTCTTCTTACCTCCTGTCTTCTGTCCTCTGTCCTCCTGTTGTCTGTCCACCTGTCCTCTGTCCTTCTGTCTTCTTACCTCCTGTCTTCTGTCCTCTGTCCTCCTGTCTGTCCTCTTGTCCTCCTGTCTTCTTACCTCCTGTCTTCTGTCCTCTGTCCTCTGTCCACCTGTCTTCTGTCCTCCTGTCCTCTGTCCCCCTGTCTTCTGTCCTTTGTCCTCCTGTCGTCTGTCCTCCTGTCCTCTGTCCTTCTGTCTTCTTACCTCCTGTCTTCTGTCCTCTGTCCTCCTGTTGTCTGTCCACCTGTCTTCTGTCCTTCTGTCTTCTTACCTCCTGTCTTCTGTCCTCTGTCCTCCTGTCGTCTGTCCACCTGTCCTCTGTCCTTCTGTCTTCTTACCTCCTGTCGCCTGTCCTCCTGTCTTCTGTCCTCCTGTCTTCTGTCCTCTGTCCTCCTGTCTTCTTACCTCCTGTCTCCTGTCCTCCTGTCTGTCCTCTGTCCTCCTGTCTTCTGTCCTCTGTCCTCCTGTCGTCTGTCCACCTGTCCTCTGTCCTCCTGTCTTCTGTCCTCCTGTCTTCTGTCCTCCTGTCTTCTTACCTCCTGTCTTCTGTCCTCCTGTCTGTCCTCTGTCCTCCTGTCTTCTGTCCTCCTGTCGTCTGTCCACCTGTCTTCTGTCCTCCTGTCGTCTGTCCACCTGTCCTCTGTTCTCCTGTCTTCTTACCTCCTGTCTTCTGTCCTCCTGTCTTCTTACCTCCTGTCTTCTGTCCTCCTGTCTTCTTACCTCCTGTCTTCTGTCCTCTGTCCTCCTGTCTTCTGTCCTCCTGTCGTCTGTCCACCTGTCTTCTGTCCTCCTGTCGTCTGTCCACCTGTCCTCTGTCCTCCTGTCTTCTTACCTCCTGTCTTCTGTCCTCCTGTCTTCTTACCTCCTGTCTTCTGTCCTCCTGTCTTCTGTCCTCCTGTCGTCTGTCCACCTGTCTTCTGTCCTCCTGTCGTCTGTCCACCTGTCCTCTGTCCTCCTGTCTTCTTACCTCCTGTCTTCTGTCCTCCTGTCTTCTTACCTCCTGTCTTCTGTCCTCTGTCCTCCTGTCTTCTGTCCTCCTGTCTGTCCTCTGTCCTCCTGTCTTCTGTCCTCTGTCCTCCTGTCTTCTGTCCTCCTGTCTGTCCTCTGTCCTCCTGTCTTCTGTCCTCTGTCCTCCTGTCGTCTGTCCACCTGTCCACCTGTCCTTCTGTCTTCTTACCTTCTGTCCTCTGTCCTCCTGTCCTCTGTCCTCCTGTCTGTCCTCCTGTCTTCTCTCCTGTCTTGATGAATCTTTGAAGGCTTTATGAATGTCACACTTGACCCTTTCTAATATTTAGGATGAATGCCCCTCGGGTTATCTGAACGTTGTGTCTTGTTTTACATGAACTGCTGTACATTGACAGTAAACTACTTTTGTCTGAACTGTCATGTGGCCTTTGAGGAGTAGACAGCGCGGCTGTGTTTCATCTGCTGAAGGTGGACATTAAACACCAGATAATCTAATTCACAGGCTTTATTCTTTCCAAGCTTGTTAATGTGTACCTCTTTCATGAGAGATAGCTGTCCGTCTCACAGAGCACCGTGCTAATCCTTCTATTGGAGGTGTTAGGAAGCCGTGACAGGAGAGGAGTTAGCATTAAGCCCTCTGTTGGGAGCTGAGCGTCAATCTATTGACAGATGCAGGTTTAATCGCTCTCATTAGTGTAGATGCACATACACAGAAACCACTCAGCAGCATTCACACATGCTCAACACGATTAAACACCTAATCCGTTGGGCTGAGTGGCCATCTTTGTTTTCACAAGTGGAAATTACTTTTTGACGTTTAAAAATGTAATTTAAAAATGTTAATTCAAGATATGTGAGTAAAAGTCAATGATAAAGTTGACTATTTGTATAAAGAAAATGAACATTTCCACTATTATTAAATTAAATTGTTGATATCAAGAATTAACATTTTGACTAGTGAGAAATTAACTGTAGATATATTTCATTAGAATTGTAACTCGTCACAATTAAATTAATAATGCTTTCCATACACATGTACACATACAGTATGTGGCTGGTTTGCAGTGTGATAATGGCTCCTACTTTAAAAATGTCCTGTTACTGCAACTACTTGTTTGGATTACATGTCAACCTCGACCCTTTTCATTTGCTTTACGCATGTCAGGTTGTCTGTGATTCTTTGTCTTGTGTTGTTCTGTTAGACTCGGGGAATGCATATCTCACTTTATGGTTTAAATACTTAAGGTGTGTGATTTAGCTTGGTAGACATTTGTCAGGCTTCGAAACTGGGCCAGCATTTGCATTCATTACAATGATTCATTACAATTTTAATTTAATTTCTTCAGGTATGTAAATGTCCTCAGCTACTATTTAGCTAGGATCTACTTTTCCATCCTTCATCACTTACCACTGATTATTTTTCCCTTCATGTGTGTCTTCTTAATTAGATCAGTTACAGGTGGCCTGTTTATTTCTTGCTACATTAAAGTGAGAATGCTGTTTAGAGACTCGGTAAGGTTTGCAGGTGAGGTAAAAAATAAAACAAAAAAAACACTTAACATTCAAATAATAGCCTACTTCCATTACTCCCTGCTGATAATGACTGAACTCTCTGTGAATACAGACTACAGCTTTGGATTTGCAAAGATGCATTATTTTAAGATGCAAAAGTATTTGCTGACTCAATTTTGGTTCAAAAATAGTTATACCTACAGTGCTTGGGTTGGGACTCATCACTACTCCCCCATCATCTGGCCTAAACCTACAAAGCCCCTCGTAGGCTTTATAGGGCTTGCATCTTTCCCTTGTTGAATCTTGCAGAAAAAGCAGAATCTTGTGAAGCCCACACGTGACTGGGTCTGCTTGGTTTGCCCCACACCACAATTCAAACACCCTCCAACAGTGTGAGTGTGCTGTCCTCGTAGACTGAGGCTACATCCACACTAATACGTTTTAATTTATATATACACTGGGCATGCGGGTGCCGGTGTAAACAGGAAGTAGATTGGTTGCTTAGTTACATAAATATGAATATATATATAATAGAGTATTATAGTAGTCCTTAATAATAAAAGGTCGTGCCTGATACCTCTAAAATCTTCCTCTATAAACTCAAACAGACAAGTTTTATTTTTCAGACTAAGTTACAAGACTGCAGGTCTTACTCTCTCTTCCTCACACACACACACACACACACACACACACACACACACACACATCAAATGTACTACAAAATGAACACTTACAAATCAAAGATGTATTAGATTATGGGTCAATACATGTGGTCAACACACGCCCTCTCACTCGTAGCTCTGCTGGAGGCTGAAGTCTCTGTCGTACTGGAGAGCAATTAATGCTTTTGGTACTTTACAGTTTCTGTGTGGACTTCACGATAGTTTTTCAGAACAAAATAAGTATTAATAAGAAAAGGAAAGTCGTCGTCCTCAAAGCCGCAAACCGTGTCTTCAGACGTCCGCTCCATAGGGCTGATAACGTCGCTAATCGCTCCAGTAACAGCTGCATCCTCTGCATGTAGGCAGTAGTAGAATTATAAAATGCAGAATTTAAATGTACAACAGCTGCTAGTATATACAGGAAGGTCAGCAACGCCTGCAATCTGTTATCCATGTTGAATTAACTTGGTAGTCGATCTTAATCAAGACTGTTGTTGTTTGTGATCTCCGGAAAAGGGTCACGTGATAGGGGCGTGACGAATCAGGGAAGGACATGTCGTGACTGCTAAGAACCAATCAAGTAGTGAACTACGTCATCGTTTCTCAACTTATGCATTTACGCCCGTCCACACTAGAATCAGAATCAGATTTAAAAACAGTTTATTGCCAATATATGTTGCACATACAAGGACTTTGTCATTGCGGGTGGTGCATAACATTAAACAATCACATTAAACAATGCAGTGCAAGAAATAAAACATATTAAAATGTACAATAGAATATAAAAGAATATATAATAAAGTGCACAACAAACAGTACAACAGTACTATAAACAAGTATGATGAAGTGCAATGTTAAAAGTGCCAAGTGTGTGTAAATAAAGAAACAGAGAAGGGATGAGTGACCGGTAAGAAATTGTCCTGATGACAGAGTCAGTGGGGGTCCCGGGCTTTGTTGATGAGCCCGACTGCCGATGGGAAAAAACTGTTCATGTGGTGTGAGGTCTTGGTCCTGATGGACTGCAGCCTCCTGCCAGATGGAGTCCACAAACAGGATCTGGCGTAGGTTCCTGGGGAGTCCAGATGCTGGAGGATGAAGTGAAGGGCCATGTTGACTGTGTCGGCTACAGACCTGTTGGTTCTGTAGGCGAACTGTATGAAGGCCAATCACTGTCAAAATTCGAGAGCGCAAATGAGATCCATGCGCGCGCGAAAATCGAAATGCCGCGGGCGTATTTTACTTTGACAAGCGCTTTTACATCACTCCGTGAGCAAAATTCCGTCTCGCAGGAGCAAAATTCACTCTTGCGCTCGCGAAAGTCGCTCGCGAAGCTTAAACCTTTATTAAACCTAAATTGTTTTTATTAATTATGTTTGTTGCTCGGTGGTCATTCCTCTGATTTTGCTTGTTTTGTTCTAAGGACTCTCCTAAAAGAGGGATCATGGGATATGAATACGTGCTCAATTGCCAGTGTACAACAGATAACTACATAGTAAAATATATAAATAATATATAATATATATATATATAATTATAATTGAATATACTATTTAGAATAATTTTACAGCTAACCAAAATGTCACCCGTCCCATTCCAGCAGGCACCCTTTGTTGCATGTCATACCCCTCTCTCCTCCAATTCCAGTCTGCCTTTTACTGTCAACTATCCAGTAAAGGCGGAAAAAGGCCACAAAATAATGTTGAAAAAAAAGTTTAAAAAGTATTAACTAAACCACACCTTCATTAAGCACAATGCACATTAAGAAGAAGATAAGAGCAGACTGACTATTCCCCATTTTGATGTTTTTCCACAGCTAAAGTGAAAGGAATCTTTCCTTCTGCCACAAAGGCCCTTGAAGGCCTTGAAGTCCTCCATCCTTAGTCCCTGTTTCTGCTTCCCAATAGAATGTCTACTACACCAGCTCTCAGCAGCTTCACCTGGGAGTGCTGAGTCCGACCATCGACGATGACGACAACAAGTGTCTGGTGGATGTGAACAGCAGACCCAGGCTGCTGGAGTGCAGCTACGCAGCTACCAAACACATGAAGCTCACCTGGACGTTCACTCAGGTAAACCCCACGACAGTTGTACATGAGTCAGACCCTCCATGTACAAGTAACATTTAACAAACTAAATATGTGTGCATGTTTTACACATTTCAGGTCTTCTGGTTAGATGTACTTTGATCTTATCGGTATATGTAGCCAGAAGTACAGGCTGTTTGTCCAATGGACCAAAGCTCCATTTTCTTTTTAAGAATTGAGTGAGATTCATGAATTTTTCTCTCCACTTTGTTTCTTACTCTAAAAGGCTCCTCTTGGTTTTGTTAGAGCATAATTCTTCTGCTATTTCATGCGATTTCAGGCGTTAGGTCCTCTGTCTCTCTCTCTCTCTCTCTTTCTCTCTAACCCAGAGAACTCAGTATCTGCAGCTACTGGGAATCTAACTCTAATTAGCATTGGACAGAATCTTAAATCTTACCAAGCGAGCACACCGAGCTCTTACACACCATCCACCTGCCAGCCCTGTCTCCTAAAAATGACGTTCCCCCAAAACTAAAATGTATGCTCAATTACGTTTGGATAGAAACGTATTTTCTCCCTGATTACGTTTGTGTTTGACGTATTACAAATACGTTTCTAATCAACATATCTTTGCCGTACTCTAGTCTTTATTATTTTACTGTGAACTGCCTCGCCTCTACCCCCGCCACCCACGAGTTGTTGCCCCGCGGCCTGTTCCGAGGGCTGACGGACCTGACGACTGGGTGCCTCGCGGCACATAAAACCAAGTCCCGGACGTTCTGGAGGTATTGTGGCCGGGTGATGTGCCTCATTGCTGGGGAGGAATGAGCCCGAGAGTGGCGGGGTGTTGTGGAGGTATATTTTGTAGCGTGAACGGATCCTGCCACGGGGAAAGCGGGGGTAGCTCTGTCAGTAGTCTGACCAACATTCGTGGGTTTAGTGTCCCACAGAGGTGTCAGAAAAAGTAAGTAAATGGGGATATTGTCAACCAATCAGATCTTTAGTTTGACATGTTGGGCGTATTCTTTGACGTGCCAGTAGTAGCGAGGTAGCCTGCTAAGTACGTCTGCATTAACGTGCGACGTGATTGGTCAGTGGGCCAGCGTGACTTTTGTCAAACAGAAAGCTAGCTAGCAGATTTTAGTGAGAAGTTATGACATTTTTAGCGTTTTGCTTGGTGTAGATTCTTTTTTTTTTACCTAGCTGTGTTTTTTTAACACTCAATGGCTGAAGGAAGAGAAACGGATTTCTGGAGAAGGACATTTCCAGAAAAACTGGATATCGTATCAAAGGGTCGGTCAACCCCACAGCTAGCAGCCCTAACCCAGCATGGAAAAGGATTTGTACGAACGGTATTTCTGGCTGACAGCGGTGGAGAAGCGTTTGCAACTGAGCTCTTGGTGTTTGGAGCTGTTTGGAGCTACGCTATGCTAACCAAGGCAGCTACACGACACCATAGCACCACAGGACTAGCACAAGCTACGTGCTTTTGAAAACTTTTGGAGAGACCTGAGTGGATTTACAACTCAACGAACACGTTCGCAGGAGGACATCTGGCTGGAACTGAACCGATGTTCTGTACAACCGCGGTATTAAACTCTTTGTTAACAAAGAAAGGAGGATGGACTTTGTCTTTAAGTGAACAGCAGCTGTGGTAAGTGAAGTGCTTTTGTGTTTTTACATCTGCAGTAGCGTTACTACTGTTAAGTTTTTTATGGTGTCGTTTTTATGATATGGTGAATATTGTTCCCTCTGATGTGAATAATATTTGAATGGCTCGTGCTCTTGTTTGAATCAGTAGGGAACAGCTACCTAAACCTGCAGGGAGAGTTCGTAGCTTGTGTGCTGTTGTTTTCCCGTTAAGCTAGTTTAGCGTAGCCTCAGCTGTTTATTGTTTTGTTTTTTTAGTTCCGGGTTGAGAGGTCACACAGCCCGTTGTCTCCTACATGAACGCAGTCCACCGAAAACATTATATTTCCCACAATTTAAGCTTCTGCATTTTCCAAATGCACTAGTATTATTCAACCTATTGTTTGGTTCGTAAGCTTCGTACCGAACGGTTTAATACGAATACGTGTATTGTTACACCCCTAGAAACAAATATTAACCGTAGCTGTGGCGCCATAATGAGGTTATTCAACTATAGTAGGACAGCACAGAAGGCCCAGGTATAAAATGCACGGTCCGCCACTGTTGCATACAGTCACTAACTACTTCTAAGCTGTGGCTATCTCAAAGCTGTGACTTAGAGGTAGAGCAGGTCGTCCACTAATCGGATGATTGGCGGACCCTACCCGGCTCCTCCAGTCCACATGTCCAAGTGTCCTTGGTAGATACTGAACCAAAAATTGCTCCTGTGCCATCGGTGTATGTGAATTAGTATTTAGCTTGGATATTGATGGGCAGGTTGGCACCTTGCATGGGGGCCTCTACCATCAGTGTATGAATGTGTGTGTGAATGGGTGACATGTAGTATAGAAGATATGTAGAAAACTAGAGAGGCGCTATATAAATGCAACTCTATTTACCAGAAAGGAGGCTTCTGTGCATGCGCAAAGGAGAACGGGAGACACAGAGGGAGACGTGGACAGGAGAGTGGAAGGACTCTTGTCCATACAGGCAGAAGAAGATGAGAAGGAAGAAAGAAATGAGACCTATTGAAAGGCAGGGTGTGAGAATAAAAAGAAAGAACAACAGAGTTTAATGAAAAGAGAAGTGTCGGAGAGAGGCAGTGCTAGAATGAAGTGAAGCGAAGGAGAAACTGTGATTCATGTGAAGCTGGCAGTCGGTATTTGTGAATTATTGATAAGTAGATCTCTTACATTATTGAACTGAGCTTGACCCTTTGGCAGCAGGCATCAATCGAGAGAAAGAGAAAGGAAGTGTGAAAGAAGTAAAGAGAGAGGGGAAGGAATTGCCTCATAAAAATCTGCCTGAGAGCAGGTAGTATTTCCCCATATAGCGGCTAGTGTTTCCTGATATCAGTGGATTTTCTTTCATCAGCTATTTATTTAGTTGGTCTACTTTTATTTGTCCCTTGATTGACACCACTTCCCCTAAGGTAGCCAAATAAAAAGTTTCATTTTGCAAATGCTGAGTACTCACCACGGTTCATTACACTCACTACAGAACACAACACACAGGACCAGGCCTGCTCATACAGCTTCCTGAGTACGAATGGTTTGCTTGCAGGTGCAATCAAAGTAGAGACATCAAGAGAAACAGGAACTCAAAGTAAGTATTGAGATCTCAGTGTAGTTTCACTGATGTTGGATCATGTTCAATTCACCATAATCAGTAATGTATAACTGCTCCCAGAAGTGCAGCTACTTTCAAAGAGATTGTGAACGTTGCAAATACCATCTCATGTTGTCTTCACACTCTGCACACATAATTGCGGCTTGAGTCAATTGCATTTCGGATACTTTTAATTGGACGGCTGTGTCTGACATATCTACAGTAGGTATGAGGGGATCAATGTATATATATATATATACACATATATGTATATATATATTGTGGTACACGCAGTTCTTTGTGTAGATTCTGGTGTAAATGTGGGTGGGAACAAATAACGGTTTAAATTCCTCCACCACTTCAAAGCCTCATGAAAGTGACGTAGAAGATGGGATTCAAACATCATAAAACTGCATCGGTGCTTTTGTCAACAATTCCCTACTTGAAGGTAGGGTTGGTAGTCTTCTTCAAAAACATTTCTGTAATCCTCATTACATCCTGACAGCAATGAATGAATCAAATGCTCTGGAAAAAAACAAGAAAAGAATCTGGTATCTGTGGCTGTTGCAGGACTGTAATAAGACGGGCTACCTGCCCGTCTACCTGCACGTATTCTGCCCGTTCATTAATGCTCGTCACCAGAGTCTTCCACAAGCTGCTAGCTTAACAGCTGTGAGTACTGACAATAACCATGTTTGTTGTTTACATTCATAGTGATCATTTGGAGGGGGGGGGTGGCTTTGGAGGGAGGCCTGAAGGGACGGGCTGTCAGTGTTGACCATTTGGTGTCTTTTAGAGCTAGCGCTGCTAGCTACTGTCATTGGTCATTGATCATTGGTATTGTTCTGGAATTTGCAAGGTTTCCTTGATAATCTCTCAATAATAAGTGCCAACTCTTTGGTGTTTTTTATTAAAACCATATTATTTTTAAGTATAACATTTCAGACATACTTATAATGAAATTAGTTTTTAAAATTTGCATAAATTAATGATTTGTATCCCAGTAAGTGTCATTAGTGTGAAGTGAATGCATTATTCGACAGAACTGATGGTCGCTGCCACTTAAATCAAACCTTCTGTAGTAATCAAATGTTGTTATCAACACATACTTTATTTGATCAGCATTCATTTTTTAAATAAAGTTCAACGCAAACTGTTACACAGCCTGTGTAGACAGCTGTATTTATCGAAATTCTGTAGAAGAGACTTTAGGACATCTGACTAAAAGACGCTTGGAATCATCTCCTGTGTAGATTAGCTATGATATTAGCATAAGTGAAGAGTGAAGAGATAGATATCACATAGTGACACATTTATGGGCACATGTGTAAAGAGGAACTTCAAGTGAGATTTTTTGTTTTCATTGTACATAACATCTTGTTGGCATATTACTGACATACAGGGGATTCTTTTGAACAATACACATATTGTGTGCAAATACTACTTTTGCTGCTCAAAACTAGCTTGTATACATCTTTTTGAATGGTCTGTCCAGCCAAGTTCTGTGGCCCTCCTCAACAATAAAGAAATAGCAAAGATTCAATGAAAATGGTGATAAGTAACTAATTGAGTTTTCATCATGTACGCTAAGCAGAACCAAGAATCTACAGTAGCTTTGTACCGTCCCTTACATAGTCCTGCATGCGTCCAGTTTTGCAAATCCGCACCTGCCCGCACCCACAAAACTCAGTGCAAGGACCGTCCCGCTACCCGCAATTATCTCCTGGTCAAATCCGAACCTACCTGACCTGTTAATATAAGACCCGCGACCCAAGTTCAAACACACAAACTGCTACACAGTCACTCTTTTAAAGTGCTTTATTTCTTACCATGGTTTAAGCTGGGTTCTCTACAGAAGCCCTGGAGGTAAGGTGAATTTCTGTGCCTGATTGATTTTGGTGGTCAAGGTCAAATGTCAAGGTCACTGTGACCTCACGTCCGTCCAGTGGCGGACTCAGGCTGTCTGAGGGTCAGAGGCGCAGCTGCACGCGATGGGGCACCAGCATGCAAAAACTACCCTTAAGAGCACTTCATAACATTGTCTCCACTGGAATTGAATCCTAGAGGATGTCTTATCACATTTTCTTTACTGGAAGGACATTCAAGAGGACACTTCAAATTTGACAAAAAGTCCATTTGGATTTCAGGATGAACTGTTTACATTTTGGTGGTAAAAGGTCAAGGTCACAGTGACTTCATGTCCAACTTCACGGAATGCCTTGAGCAGATTTCTTCAAAATTGGCGCAAACATCCACTTGCATTAAAGATTGAACTGATTAGAATTTGGTGGTCAAAGGTCACTTTGACCTCACAAAACACGTTTTTGGCCATAACAAAGGTTACAATATTGTAACCCTTGTTCTACATTCACAAGCAGAGCTCTTTATTGAACTCTATGGGTAATACTCTCCTTCAATCAAAAGCATGCATTCTCCCACACCAAAATGTGCAGAAGTGTAGATGGCCAATCAGAGCGTACCTACCCAGATACGTTCGGACACCAGAGTATATAAGGCAGCACACATCTCTGCTCAACATCCTACACCCTCATTAGCGAGTGTAGTAGTAGTGGCATAGTAGCAGCAGGGCCCCTATAGTAGAGGGCTCCACCTGTGCTTATAGATCTAGGGTTACAATATTGTAACCTTCGTTCTAACTCACACAGGTTGCAACCTTTACTGGACTCTATGAGTACAGTCGCTGGAGGCCAATTAATGTTTTCTCTGCCATAACATTGACCCAAGCACATTAATCCTGACAGGTTGGTCACGGGAGCCAACCTCTTTCTTAATAATAAGTAGGGGCCCTTAGCCAACCCAGGTAGTACATAACTGGAATGGGCACAGCTATGGCCTAACCGTGCAGGGGTCAAAAAACAAGCAGTAGACACCCTACACACCACATCACCCAGTCGTCAAGGAGCATGGGAACATGTAGATGTATCATGCCAACAGGTGCAACACAATCGAAACACACCCAACCCTTTTCAACAGTCCTGTGTCGTCCAAGCAAATTCATTATGCAAAAACTTACATCAATAGTAGAGTAATATCAATCAGTTGTTATAAATGCAATCAATACAGAATTAATTCAACAAAATTAAACTCTGTCCCTATCTTACTCCCCTAATGCTGCTATACTCACAACCTCGCTGGATTCTGAAGAACAGGGCTGAAAGCAAAAAGGCAAAGGAATCCAAAATTCTCCTTAATGGACAACAGCTTCTCTGTCATAGGATTGATGTAGAAGAAGAAGAAGATTCTATTCAACAGGCACCAAACCTCCATTTCAGCTCCTCTCAGGGAGCGAGGGTTTGGGTTTTCAGGGAAATCTTGACTGGTTGTTGTTCTCAGCTTGAAGCTGTACTTCAGATGAATAACTGTTCTTGAATCACAGTACGAAGCAACATAGCGTCCCTCAGCACTCGATGAAGTCTTTATTCCTTCTCAAAAATCCCATCTTAAAGTCCCTATTTGAACATCCTGCATTAGCTCACCAATAAGCTTGAGGCAGATCAGGTGACGTGATCACCTTCACTAACACAAACAAGTCACTTGACCATGACATCAACCCCATTTCTAGTAAGTTCATGCCTAAGGTCATCTCCTCAGGACAACCTTGTTCAATGTTATGCTGATCTGCTAAAGATTTTACTGAACTGTTAATCAAAACAACTATTTCAATTCAGGGAATTCCCATTTTACCAGTCATCTGCATCCGCGTGTCCCCCCTTACTGTACCTTTACTTACAGCTCTTTCATTTCCCTATTTGCTTAGTGCACAAAAACATCATAAAGGTCACAGAGGGCTTAATCATTGCATTTATCCTATTCAACTTGTATACTTGTTCATGTCTTATTCTTACACATTTCATTATGAGATTCAACACATTTGATTTATCATAAAACAATCACATAAAGTCATATATTTCTTCCTCATATATACTGAGTGAATAATGATTACAGGATAAATCACACATTTCTATTCATGTATATCCTTTCAATGATTATGATCTCACTTACTTATTGTGTTACTTTTTAGCACTTTAAATCTCTGTTTCTATCTAACCACCATCTCCTCTTACTGCTGTCCTCCTGCAATGGTTCCTCTTCTTGAATAGGCCTTGACTCTTCTTTAGTTGGAGACGGATCAGATATTGGTGCTGCTCTGGCTCTTCCTCCTTTTCCTCTGGAGGTGAAATGAGCCTGTTGTGGTTCTTTCTCTGGTTCTGGTTCTTTTGTCTCTGGGCTTCTCTCCTTCTGGTTCAGTGTTTTCTCAGGACCTTCATCAGGGCAGTGATTTGGCCTTCTCCTCTTATTTAAATCTAGCATCAACGTCCTGTTTTACTGGGCTCTTTGACACACTTCATGTGTTAAAGATAAACATATCAATAGTAAACACAAAACTCTAGGGCTACTTTGAAGCTTTGTTATTATCTGTAGATGAAGAAATATATATTATTCATCATTCTGAATTCATGGCAGATAGAGGGAACCTATGAAGCATAAGTTGGTAGTGAACTGAGGTGCTTCACTTGTGTAACGAAAAAATATATATTTCAGCATGAAAATCTCATCAAGTTTAGCTTTTATATGAATTGCATTTGCACAAGCACTTCATGCTTGGAGCGCCAGTCTTCTATGCTCTTTGTTTTCATGCAGTGCTTTTAACCACATCCTTTGAGGTGCATGACTTGCTGACTGAGCGCCTGGCAGACAGATTGCCTGACTTTCTGGCCAACCCGCTGACTGGCCAGCCTACTTGCTGACTGCCTGTCTGATTGCTTTCTGGCTGTCTGGCCAACTGATTAACTAGTGTTCCCGCCTTAATAGCAGGGAATCGATAGCATGGCCCTACTCTGCAGAATGACGGACGGGCTCACTGCTGAATTGAGGACGAGGTGTTGGACAAATATATTTCCCTGAGTGTATATGCTGAACGTAAAAGATTGTGGGAACAAGAATGTGTGTGTATGTGTGTGTTTGTATATGCTCTAACTCAGCTTCTAGACACTTAGTCTGAGCTGTACTCCTCAGGGAAGCCAAGAGGTAGAGCACAGACTTTTAAGTACACTTGTTGGAAGTCAGTCAGGAGGTCGTGCACTTAGAGAACGCCAACTCACTGGCTTTCAGCAGAGGGATTTTGATTATTATAGTGAATCTAAAGTTCCTCTACTGTACCATATACAGTAAGAGCCAATCATCGAAGTCTGTACAATGAGTCCCTGCTGCTGTAATGTTCCATTAGCAGCCTTCTGCAGCAGGCAGTGAAAAGGTTGAAAATGTCAAACCCAGTACTGCAGGACTGAAGGTGTTTCTGAAAGCAAAAGTTGTAGAGGATCAGTATATTTTGTGCATTGCAGAGAAAGGCTGCAAAGGTATTGGCCTCAAATTGATATGCATGGAATGCTTGGAACAGCTTTTACAAGGTTACAAGGTTATTTTATTGTCATTGACGTAGTGTCATCTGCCAACTTTACAACGAAGTTCTCCTCATGTCGGGGGTAGCAGTAGTGGGTGTACAGCGTGAACAGGAGGGGGCTCCAGTGTTCAACACTAGAGTGGAGTAGGTGTGGAGGCCAATCCAAACTGCATGGGGTCTGTTTTTAATTAAGTGAGATACTCAAGTGCAGAGTGCTTAGTTTACCAATCAGTTTCATGGAGGAGTGTGGAGGGCTGAGCTGAAATCAACAACATCATTCTGATGTAGGTGTTGCTATTTTAAGATGAGTGAGTGCTGAGTGGAGAGCAGTCGAGGCAGCATCCTCTGTGGATCGGTTGGCTCTGTTTACAAACCGGTGAAGGTCCAGGCTGACTGGGATGTTGTTTTTGATGAGCTGGAGAACCAGTTTCTCAAAGCGCTTCATCAGAATGGGGCTGAGTGCCACAGGGCGGTAGTCATTTAAACTGGACACTGCAGACTTTTAGGTGTAGGGACGATGGCGTCTGTCTGGAAGCAGGTGGGAACACTCTCCTGTGACAGTGATATGATGAGAATATCAGTGATGACATCATTTAGCTGGTTGGTACGTGTTCTTAGACCATGACCAGGGATGTTATCAGGCTCAGCAGCTTTACTCATATTCACTCTCATCAGGGTTTTCCTCACATCCTCTGAGGGTACTGACAGTTAGTTTAGGTAACAAATTTATTTATTTATTAATTCATTTCACAACAAATATTTTGGGCAACTTGGGGGGTAGCCTGTCTGCCATTTGGTGCTGGGAGGTAGTGTACATTAAGGATTTTTTTAAAGGATTGTTTCACTGAAAACAGCTGTATTTAACTTAAAATAATGCTGTTTATAGCAAAAGACAGCTGTTAAAACGTTAAATGACCCGTGGGATTGACATACTCTTTAAGAGGCTGAAGTCTTAAAGGTTTTGAAGATACTGGTACCATATTAAACTAGATGACCTACTGAATCCATTGGTACCAACAAACTTGCTAGCTTGTCTGGAAGAGGGCTGAATAAAGCTCAAAAGTTAGACAATACTTTGATGAGGGAAAACTGGCATGATGATTTTCGTAGGGGTCACTTTGACTCATCTCAGGATGTGTGAATGGAAATGGGTTCTATGTGTAAACAAGAGCCTCCCCTTTGCAGAGATGCCTACTTTATGATAATCCCAAAAACCATACGAGAATGGTGTATTTGAATAATTCTCCATACAGGGTCCCTGAACAGTCTTGCATTGCAATAATTGGGTATGAGTGGAAAGCTGAGACCCTTGTGGATCCAATGAGCTCAGTTGTCATGTGTGAGGATGATAGTCCCCATAGTAACCATTTCACATAGTGAGACCATTTTCTGAAACTTGACGTCCCCGTTTAAAATGTGGTCTCTAGGATAATCACAGCATCATGACACTTTACAATCACATAATTGTGCCAAATTTCGACTCTCTGATCTCCAAAGAGGTATAACATTTAACAAAACCGTGTCAGCGTTGCGCCGTGCCAGCTGTCCCTTTTTACGCAGATGTCGGTCCAGCTCTGTGACTTCCCCTGATGCCGGCTCCGCCACCTTTTATACAGAACAGCGAGGCGGAAAAGTCTCTCCTTGAACAGGCTGTGTAAAAGGGGCTTATTTTTCAACAATTTTGACACAATCCCCACCCCCAGGTGCCCAGTGTGTCTAGGCACCCACCCATCACCCATACCCTGATACTTACATCACCCAGGCTTTGTTCGATGCTGAGAAAAGCTGTTGTAGCACAATCGCAGCGAGCATCTCCTCTGCTCTCTGTGTCGGGGCTGAGCTCCTCCAACTACATACTCACATAGTGCAGTCAGCACACAGAGGCAGAGAGGCCGTGGTGGAGACACCGAAGTGAACCAGGTGAAGTAAAGATTACTCCAGTTGACGACAACTACGCGCATTACTGCAATACAACATTCGCTAGTACAAAGCCAATACTTTATCAATAGATCTGTTCAACACAAATGAACCGTCCGCTGTCCGTCTGTAGTCTCACTGTGTATCTTTGCTCTTGTAAACTTCTCTGCTGGCTGAGACAAAGCAGCCCTCCTCCCTCCACCAGCGGTACCTGTAGGCAGTGAATCAGAGGGAGGAGGACAGGGGACAGGAAGTTACTGATACTGTGTTCTTCAGGGTTTATAAACTTCACTCACAAATGTTGTTCATTTTAATGACATTTTAGATTTGTTTCCAGTGAGACATTAATGACTTTATACAGTGAATTGTTTTTTGTAAACATTGCTGTTGCTGCTCTAGAAACTATATTTTTGTAATGAAGGGGCGCCTGCCCTGAGCGGCAGCAACATAAATCCCCCAATAGAAACAATTAAACCACAGCCTAATATTCCCCCCAACAGAATGTTTACAAATAATCGATGATGAGGCATAACAAGGAGCATGACAGGAACTTGAGGTTAAGAGAATCAACAATTTACCACGAATGAGAAAACATGAACAAAAGCGCTTCAATGATAGGTCAGCACTGACCAGAGCATCTACGATTTGTTGAGCTTAGCCAGCATTGACTTGAGGACAGCAATGCCCTGCTTGCAATGTATAGGCTCTAGCCAGCAATGGCTAATGGTCAGGAGTGACCTGAAGAGGAACAGTTTGAGCTTAGACTACGTGGCTAGTGTACTGGAATGACATTTGATAGATTTCGCCAAGCAGGAAGTCTCCATTACCCGCCCCTTTTAATGAATCACACATCACTCATATGGCATTGAATGGCTTTAACCAAAGAGGTCAGCAGTGACCTGAGAATTAACAATGCGATGAATCTGAAACTACGATATACGATTAGAATACAATGATTGTGAGCAATTACAGAAGCAATGAAAATGTAGCAGATAGCCTTTGACAAAATGATGGGAATACAAGAATATGAACCACTTGTAAAAATAGAATGGATATGGCGCTACTTACCAGATATGGCACCACATATCAGAAGACAATTAATATGTGCAAATTATGAAAACAGTACAAGTGCACACAACACATAAGTAGTTATTAGCAAAATACAATGGAAAAAAACAGGAATATTAGTGATTAGGTGAATTATATATCTTATGAGTTATCTTTGACTGGAAATAACAGATAAGAGGAAACAGTGAGCAGCAAAATAGCCATTGAACCAACCTGGCACCACCATTTATATGCATATATTAAGAATATGAGCAGGCATGATTGCAGAAGAATTTAGATGCTGAACGATGCCATAATAGCAGATTCTGATAGCAGGCGTCAAAATGAAAGTAGTACCAGTAGCAAAAACTCCAAAACCAGTTATAACATGACTTACGAAGGATTTAAGGCAAACTTAAAGAAGGATAGGCAGAGCCTGAATAATCAATATATTAATATTTATTGTATAGAGCAGGTCAAGACGGAAGTCTATATGGACCCAACATGAGATTCCCCACAATGCTGCTGCTGCAATGAATGACATTTCTCTTAACAGATCATCAAGTGCTGCTGCATTGAATGCGATACCACATGATAGAATAAAGTTACCATTGGCAGAATGTTATAAATAGTAGTTATCTAAAAGAACACAATGAATAACAAATTAATGAATAAGTAGAATACATCAACAGGAGGCCATCGTGCGATAGAATCGCGCCACTATGACGCCAAATCAGGCCGGGGTGTAGATAGATAGATAGATGGATAGATACTTTATTCATCCCCAGGGGGACATTTGTGTAATATATACACAAATAACAGAGGACATATTATATAAGAAGATAAAATAACAAAAATGCACAGTATATACAATGAATAGAATTATTAGTGTTAAATAAAAACAGTAGTGCAAAAAAAATCAACCAACAGCAAACAACAACAGTGTAGCAGTGTGTAGTTATGTGGAGGATGATGATCTGTTCAGAGGTGATTTGTTATAAAGTGTTATTGCAGAGGGCAGGAATGTTCTCCTGTATCTGTCCTTGTGACAGCGGAGCTGGATCAGTCTATTGGAGAAAGTGCTCCTCTGTCCCTGCAGTAGATGGTGGAGAGGGTGGTCCTGGTTATCCAATATGGATAATAGTTTCTTCAGAGTCCTCCTCTCCACCACCTGTTCCAGATTGTCTTGTTTGCAGCCAATGATGGAGCCGGCCTTCTTAATCAGTTTATTAAGTCTGTTGGTGTCTCCGGCTCCAATGCTGCTCCCCCAGCAGACTACGGAGAAGTGAAGTGCACTGACCACAACAGACTGGTAGAACATCTCCAACATCCTGCTGCACACGTTGAAGGATCGAAGTTTCCTCAAGAAAAAGAGTCGACTCATCCCCTTCTTGTCCACAGCGTTGATGTTGGCCTTCCAGTTAAGTCTGTTGTCGATGGAGACACCCAGGTACTTGTACTCCTCCACCATGTCCACGTCCTCTCCCAGAACTCTCAGCGGTTGTGGAGCCGTCATCCTCCTCCTGAAGTCGACCACTATCTCTCTGGTCTTGGCCACGTTCAGCAGCAAGTGATTTCTACCGGCCCACTCTACAAAGTCCGGTCTATCCGGTCTATCTAAAGACCAGGATTGTAACCAATTAGATGTAGAGATACAATGGAGACTGGGTCCGCCCACTTACTGTCAAAAAGAAAAACAACTCGCGAGCGAGCAGGTAAAAGACTCGCGAGCGAGCAGGTTTCAGCTTGGCGAGCGGCTTTCGCGAGCGCGAGAGTGAATTTTGCTCGCGGAGTGATGTAAAAGCGCTCGCCATGGATCTCATTTGCGCTCTTGGATTTTGACATTGATTTGCCTTCATAGACCACCTCCTCACAGTCCTGGTGGTCACAGGCAGCCTCTGCACCAGAGGAACATACCTGGGTGGGTGTCAACAGGACCAGGCTGTGATCAGAACTGCCAAGCGGGGGGAAGGCAGTGGCACTGTATGCATCCTTAGCATTTGCATACAGAAGGTCCAGAGTTTTATTGTTCCGAGTGGGGCAGTCAACATACTGGTGGAAAGTCGGCAGGGCTTTATCCAGGGAGGTGTGATTAAAGTCTCCAGTAATTGCCAAAAATGCACCAGGATGTTGACTCTGCAGTCCAGACACGGTGGAGTGGATGGTGTCCACTGCTCTCTCCGCGTCAGCTGATGGAGGGACGTACACCGTGACAACAATGGCGGACGTAAACTCCCTCGGCAAGTAATACGGGCGCATCCCAACGGCCAACAGTTCAATGTCCGGGCTACAGAAGCGTTCCTTTACACACACATGGTCGGGATTACACCACCTCTCATTCACAAACATTGCAATCCCGCCACCTCTCTTCTTGCCGCTCTGAATAACGTCTCTGTCCGCCCGAACAGTCCTGAAGCCAGGCACCGACGCACTGTGGTCCGGGAAATCCGCGTGCAGCCAAGTCTCCGTGAAACACATGACGCTACACTCACGGAAGTCCCTCTCGGTCTTTACCAGCGCGCCGAGCTCGTCCGTCTTATTTGCCAAAGACCTCACGTTCCCCATTAGTATCGCCGGTACCGAAGGTTTGAATCTCCTCCTCTTCGCCCTCCGCTTAGTGCCAGACCTGCATCCCCGACGTCTTCTCCGTAGCTCTGCCGGGATCTCAGGCCTCGCGCCGGGCAAAAGCCGCGGCTCACTCAGCGCAATCAGCTGATCACCGGAGTAAACAATGGCCCCGCTCATTGTGTGTGGCTCTCCGTTACACAGCAGGTGAAAAGTAACAGAAACCACGAGAAAAGTTGAGAAAAAAGTTACTGTCCGTTGTCTGACAAAATGTTAAGGAAAAAGAAAAAACAATAAGAAGAGGGGAAAGAGTGAAAAAGTTCAAACACACACAGGGAGCTGCTGCAACAGGCTGCCGCTAGCACGCCGCCATCTTGCAACGGGGGCTAATAACCCATTCACCACTTCTTACCCACCCACTCCTGACGGCCGTGCTCGGACTGCACACATCTTTGAGGGAGGGAAGAGGAGAGAAAGAGGGGATGACATTCAGCCAAGGGCCCTGATTCAATTTGAACCAGGGCTGCTGAGGTAAGACTCATGGTGCTCTACCATGTGAGCTATCTGGGCGCCACAGTTTTTTTTTTTTTTTTGTGATCCTACTATACACCTGAAAGGATTTGTGACTGAATCTATTGTGACACTATTACTGTGACAAATCTGACCACAGACAGACATCCAGACAGACAACCAACTGGCAAAGTACTAAAGACCTCTTCTGTGGTAGTTCTGCTAAAGAAGTGGCCTACAGGACACTGTCCATGTTCTAACACAAGGTGAAAACAATACCAGCCACACACTAAGGCGACTGAACTGAGTACTTAGCCAAGATATAATAGAGTATAATATTTTTTAAAAAGCTTTGATGATTTGAATGATTGTGACCATTGCTGGCCCCAGACATGAGAGCTTCTGTTGAGGCATCTCACACGATGGAGTAGATGGAGGCCAGAGTCTGAGAACCACTGACCGTGATATCCTTCAAAAGGCCACCGATGGACACGAGTCGCGAGAATACACCGGCACACCATGGAGGAGAGCTGCCGTTATGCCAACTGAGCATATTGTGGTTTGTGATGAGGTCAGCAATGACCAGGGCACTTTGCTTGAATAAGGCCGGCGTGATCTTTCTTACGGACTTCATGATTTGTGCTGCTATGGAAAACTTCTGAGCATGTCATGAATGACCGTGCCTTTTGGCATTAAGTACTCCCTTTGCTTGATTGAAAATTAAACCATAAAAAATAAACAAAATGAAACTTCACGGCGTACTCAAGTTAAAAGTCCCAAACAACTTGTAGTAACGTAACATAAGTGCCTCAGGATGGAGACGGCTACATTAAGGTACGGATGAGAACCTTGCAAGTTAAATGCATCAATAATACCCCAATTTAAACATGATCCATGATGATGAAGATACAGAAAAATACAAATGTATGACAAAAATAGCATATTGTCAATATTTTAGAGGGCCCCTAAAATGTCACAAATGCACACACACACAGCGCAGCTCATGTGTTACTACAGTTTGTTATGATTGCCTAAGTAGCAGAAGACTTCAGATATTTTGCAAAACTCTTCATTCAAAACAATACAATAATGTATAAAAACCCAATTTTGTCGCTGTCTGGCACACACATGATTCATACAATCTGATTCTGATTGAACCAGTTTCACACTGCTACTTTTCTAATGATATAGTCTCCAGAGATCTTGTTAGTATATAGTATATGGAGTATATGGACCAGACACAACACTGCTTACTGGACACTGATGAAAATATTCATTTATCTCCACTTTGTAAAGTCAATCAGTACATCAATGCATTTCCAAAGGTTCCATTTTGTACTGAAAATCAGAACTGAGCATATTCTAAATAGAATACAAACACAGCAAAAGCATGAGGATAATCATATTGGAGACAAAAAAGAAAGCATGAATTACATGTTTTTTTCAATTGCTGATACATGTTTTTGAAATAAGGCCTCTCGCTGCTCTGCTGACTTCTATTTAGCCTCACAAAGGTACTCGCTCACCTGTGGGGTTCTTAGACTGCGTACATCCCGATGATTGAGTCGACCATCAAGCAACCATATGTCTGGAAGGTGTCATGTGTATTGTGCCTTCATGTCAGGGAGATAAAGAACGCTGTGCAGTGTTTTGCAAAACGTTCCATGTTGAATTGCAAATTGAGTCCAAAGGAGAAAATGTGTTTAGAGTTTGGGAGACTTGAGCTGAGGTTCTGCTCTCTGGGTGTCAGCTTCATTAATTGCGCTTTAAGTGTCATGTTAGTGCACAGAGGCGGCCTCTTGCTATACATACGTATATATGCCGTTATAGTGCTGTTCTGATCGGATTACTAGAATTATGCATTTTACCCAGATGTTTGAAATGTTTGATTTTCAAGAGCCTGCTAAAAAGGTTGTTGCTGGCCTGTATAAATAACAAGTATCAACCACACACCTAGTGTTGGTGTTCTTGATGAGTGAGGACCTGGAAAGATCTCCACTGCTGCAGTGTGGACTCTTGTCCTCTTCCCGCTGCATTAAACTGGTTCTAATTTGTGATTATAGGCTGTGAAATTCAAAACACAAGGTCAAATATATACCGGCAGCTTTGCTGTAAACTGGCTCATCACTTTTACAGCAGACATCCAGCAGCGAGTAGGACGCGTGCTGTAGAAGATCCAGAAACTCAACCTTTAGAGAAAAAGGTTGTTTGGCTGTTAATTCATGAATACTGAGCATGCTGACTGAATGGTGTCTGTTGAAAACTGTATGTCTGCTTTCAATCTGTTTCATACATGGAGTGCTTCTGGGCCTCTGCATCATCCATTATAATCAGGAGGCCGTTATCGGGCTTATCCCGCGGCCACTCAAACTATCCATCATTGCTCATAATATTGATTTTGCTTTACTGTTAAAGATGTCATAGAATATATTTCCTTAGCCTCAAAATAGCATTGCTAGGCAACATCAAGCTAAACAGGAAGGGGTTCACTTTTAAAACTATGAGAGAAAGAAAAAAGAAAAAGAGAAAGAACTGGTTTGATCCAGTGGAGATAATAGTTGTTGGTGGTTACAAAAATAACCCTAGCGCCAAGATATTTAGCAAAGCCTCACTGTTGCTGTCTTTAACTACACGTTTGTTTTATATTGGCACAATAAATCAGAACTGTAGAGTGTTCTGTGGCCATGAAAGTGCAATAATGCACTCCGATGTGTCGTGATATCAATAATGATCTGGCTGAGGGAACACCAAATGGAGCGGCATTCTTCACCTTTCTTATCCATTCTTTTTCTGTAAATCTCACTCACCTTCTCTCTCTCTTCCCCTTTAGGGTGGCTCCATCCAGAACATGGAGTCTCTAGGTTGTCTGGAGCTGGTCGAGAGCAGACAGCCAGAGTCCAGCTTCCAGCTGGTCATTCAGGACTGCACCGATCAGAAATGGACCATCACTAACATCCTGACTGTCCTGCCACAGTGAACAGTCTGCCACCAGTCAGCTACTAGAACACATGTGTTGTGATGGACTTTAATCAGACATGGACAATGAGTAACCTAATAACTGTTTTATACCAATGACCTGAGAGAAGAGACAGGAGAGACAGATGGAGCCGGGGTCTTAAAACTTCCCACTGCATTTATAATGAGAAACGCAGACCGGCCCATGGAATCACGTAAGCACTCTGGTCATTGCAGGAGCAGGATTTAAGCACTGTCCCGGTCTCATCACACAGTCACTGTAACAAATAGATTGAGCATGTTTCAATATGTAAGTGTGCAGAGGCAGAAATACAAGGTGTGCAACTGCACGCATTGCAGATATTGATACGCATTGATATTACAAATAAGAAGTTAAAGGGAAATCCACCCTAATACTCAACCCACACTGGTGTGGTAGTTTATTTCAACATGTTATGTTTACATGTTTTATGTTGAGAATATGTTAATTGAACACAGTCAGTAGACACTCACACAGGCTGTGTGGGGGTAAGAAGGGGGTAAGAAGGGGGTAAGAAGGGGGTAAGAAGGGTGTAAGAAGGGGGTAAGAAGGGTGTAAGAAGGGGGTAAGAAGGGGGTAAGAAGGGGGTAAGAAGGGTTTAAGAAGGGGGTAAGAAGGGGGTAAGAAGGGGGTAAGAAGGGGGTAAGAAGGGTGTAAGAAGGGGGTAAGAAGGGGGTAAGAAGGGGGTAAGAAGGGTTTAAGAAGGGGGTAAGAAGGGGGTAAGAAGGGGGTAAGAAGGGGGTAAGAAGGGTGTAAGAAGGGGGTAAGAAGGGGGTAAGAAGGGTGTAAGAAGGGGGTAAGAAGGGGGTAAGAAGGGGGTAAGAAGGGGGTAAGAAGGGTTTAAGAAGGGTTTAAGAAGGGGGTAAGAAGGGGGTAAGAAGGGGGTAAGAAGGGGGTAAGAAGGGGGTACGAAGGGGGTAAGAAGGGTGCAGCAGCTTTAACAGAGTCTCAGTCTGATTCATGCTGTTTTGTAAGGACTCGCCTCCAGTTGCTGCCTTTTTGGCCAAGTCGTCATTGTAAATGACAACTGTTCTCAATTGACTTATCTCGTTAAATAATGGTAAAATAAATAAAACAAATATTCTACATTGATGATACTTCATCCTTGTTGGATACTGATCATGTAACTAGTCATGACAAGGCCATTGTGAAGTGTCAGCAGTCTGAACGTGACATCACTACTACACATGTTTAGTTTAAGTTATGTAGATGTATGAACCATTAACTGGACATATGGGATAATTCTGGATTATTACAACTGGGTTCTTATTTATTATCATCACCATCACCATCAGTAATACTGTTGCACTAACCAAGCTAACTGGTGATAAATGACAGCGATATTGCTAAACATTAGTCTGCAGATGATCTGACAGGTTTTAATCAACCAGCCAGGTTAGTCAGACGTCTTTGGAAGAGAAACAAAGTGAAACTGTTAACTAGCCCCCAGGAACACTGTGGCCCTTGATGTGTAAATGAGGCCAGAACAAAGTCAGTCTAACTGTGGCCAGTGGGTGGTTTCCTTTGGGATGAATGGGGTCCCGTCCTGGAACATGGGACCGCTGGTTCTATCACAGTTTACAGACCGACTTCCTGGTTCAAATGACCTTGTGCAGGTACACACTTTCAGTTTCACCTACAAAGTAAAGTGGTTTCAATCACATGGCTACTGAAGTGTGGACTGGAGGCGATCTGGATACTAGGGCTGCACGATTATGGCCAAAATCATAATCGCGATTATTTTGATCAATATTGAGATCACGATTATTTATCACGATTATTCATTCATTTTAATGACAAGATATTTTTATTCCAAGTGAACGCTGAATGCTGCGTTCACTTATTGTGAGTGTTGATGGAGCTGCTACCATGTTAGCATAGCCTAGCACCGATCCATCCGAGCTCCATTGAGAAAACAAGTATTTTAAAAGTTATTTGCTTGTCGTCTTGCGGAGAGAACTAACAAAACATGAATTCAGACAAATCGGCATCATTAGGTAGTTATTTCGGAGTCCCTTTTTGTCGGTTTATTGCAGTTAAATCACAGCCAAATCAGTTTATTTGGGGCTCATACAGCTGTAGTAAACAGCGGACGTGTGGCTTGCTAGACACAATGAATACATCTCAATAAAATACACGGAGCTGCTCCGGATGATGTTATTAACCCAGACATGACGGCGTTTAGTTTCCCGTGATATCTGGGACTTCCACAACACGTACTAAGCAGAAATAGAGGTTATTTTGTCCATGGTTGATGGCGGACAGTTGAACGGCTTTCAGGGCGATAAGCCACGCCCCGTCTCCAGCGCGTCCAGCGGGATTCACGCGAATGAACACAAATGGTCCCCGCGAGACCGGCGGCGCGATGGACGCGAATTTGCGGCGCGATGAATTTGCGGCGCGATGAATTCGCACCGCGTTTGGTGTGAACGCAGCATAACGCACTCTGTGCATATGATTTGTTCTTGTTTCACATCACTTGCCCTAAATCCCAAAAACTTCCAGATAACTGATGATGATCCTTTTCGAGGGACTAGCTCCTCGCCTTCTGCTCCTGACATTTTATTTACCTTTCACACGACACCCGTGACCGTCTGCTCTCTGTTCTGTTGTCTGTCTCTCTCTACTCTTCTACTAATACCGGAGTCGACTGCAGACAGAACTTTTGTTGAGGCTGCCGCTGCAGGGTGCGTGCATGACACCTCCCATCTCGTTCTCCCCCTGGTGGTTGGCTGACTCTTAGTTGAGGAAGCGCTTGATTTGATATGTAGCAGAGCACGCATTTTAAACGTCAATATCGCCGACGATCATGCTCATTTAATCGTGGCAGCCAAAATCGTGATCGCGATTCAAATTCGATTAATTGTGCAGCCCTAACTGGATACATAGTGAATAATACATAACGCATACAATACTACAGATCTTAGGAATGACTTAACTCTGACATGATGATGTGGAGGAAGATGTATGTGTTGTGTATTATGAATTTCCCCGATTGGACTATGTATCCAGATCGCCTCCAGTCCACACTTTAGTAGCCTTATGACTGAAACCACTTCATCCTGCACATTATTTGACCCGGCCCAAGAATCCCCTCATAACAAGTGTCTATACCAGAATGTGAACCACAGATCTATTGAGATGTATAAATATCTGACATCAATACATGGGCGATGAATCATTAAATAATGAGCAAGGAGAGCAAGGAGAGGGTATTCTTTAGGTTTCATAGAGAAAACCTAAAGAATACGATCGCACAATATCATATCCTTTTTTACCTGAATATATGAAAACATCCACGGCCATAATGATTTAAATATATTTGTATTGAATCTGAAAATAGCGAGAAAATTCTGAAACGGTGGGGTTTATTATATAATCATTACAATTATCAAACACTGTCCTCGCTGCTATATCATAACATTATCCTTATGACCACTGTCTAATTATTACTATGAATCGATCATTAACTAACCTTCAACCAACAAACAAAAGAATAATTGCTAATTGCACAAGCAGTGGAGGACGTTTGGCCTTGTTGTCAGGTTCCCCCTTAAACTCTGGTGTCCCATTTAAAAACACACACAGACGAGGCATTTACCTAAAACAAGAACATTCTTTGACATGGCATTCTAAAATCCATTTCAATAGATATATATGTCAGATTTGACAGTTGAATGCGTTAGTAGAGAAGGAATGACTTCATGAGATGTTGAAGACAGACAGAAGGCACAAAGAGTTTGGGGGAAGACCTCCCAGTGACTCTCAGATGAATCCTCTCTCGTCTCGTTCCAGAAGGAGGTGAAGTCCTCTGAAGGACACGTCTTCTTAGGACGCAGCCCCTGAAAAGGGACCCAGCTCGTCATTGCATGGCATCTTAGATCTACAGCTCACTAGTAGGAGGATGCAGAATGTAGACAAACAAAGAGGAGCCTGTTCTCCTCCGTCAGTTCATCCCGAGAACGTTGGCACCCAAACACACAATGAGTGCACAATGGGACAACTTTTGCACAGAAAAAGATATTTTGTAAAGAAATCTTTATCACACAAAGAATCATTTCTTTGCATGATAATTATTTTTTTCACAAAATGTAATTCATGTGCATGGAAAAAGGAGGGATTTGTCGGACCGTAGGAGCACATAAAGTTATTATTTAGAATTTATTATGAATTATAAATATTATCCACAGCCATATAAATACATTATACATATTATAAAATAAAAGAGGAATTACATTTTTTTAATAATAATTATCCACAGAATATAGTTGTTATGTGCATGCATACTACATGTGCTTAACATGTCCCATTGCTTGCACAGAGTTTAGGGACAGACTGGGTTTTGTGAGATAATGTAATGTCTGGATGTATGGTTTATGTATGAATACATTTTACTGACTTTACACTTGCATACACTACTGATCACTAAGTTGCTGTACATTTAAATATCTCCAAAAGTTACACACTGTCATAAAGCTTTTAATCAAACTGTTTTGCAATCAATTTCTAGTTATTCAAAGCCTTAAACAATCTCTATCAATAATTCAACACAAAAACAGAATGAATTATTAATCAAAACTTGTATTTTTTCACTCACAGCCCACTGAGGTATAAAGCACAGTGGTAACTTGTGTTTGTCTTCTATTGGCTACTGTGTAGCATCCGTCACCAAACCATCCATTGATCTCTGTTCCTCTGTGGCTCAGGTTTGTAAATCTTGACGTTTTAAAAGTATCTACATTTTTGGGAAGCTGTTGATATATGAAGTCATGAAAATGTCCAAGCTATTTTATTAGTTTATTTAAACTGGATATTTATAAGTACCAACAGTAAAAAAATGATAATGGCAAACATTGTCCTGCGTGTCTGTCTCTTTTCACCTCTGCAGTGAATGTTCAGTCACTGGTCAACACAAATGCTTTGGGGGGGGGTTAATATGCTAAAACACGTAGTGGATTAGCTAATAGCATACAGACATGTTGTGACTGTGCTGCATATTAAAGGCCTGTGATGGAAGAAGTCATCATACTGTCTACGGTAAAAGTAGCCTCTGATAGGGGAAGTGCAGAGCAACAAGCTGTAAACACGACATTGACAATGACGTCGTCACCCACATTGATTACTTGATTGGTCCTTAGCAGTCGCAACGTGTCCTTCCCTGATTCATCACGCCCCAATCACGTGAGCCTTTCCCGAAAAATCACAAACAACAGCCTTGATTACCGATCGACTACCAGGTTAATTCAACATGGACAACTGATTACAGGTGTTGCTGACCTTGTTGTCTTTACTAGCAGCTGTTGTCCAGCAGCTGTTTTTGGAGCGATTAGTGAGCGGCGTTATCAGCCCTACGGAGCGGACGTCTGAAGACACAGTTTGTGGCTTTGAGGAGGACGATGGACACAAAACGGAGGACTTCTATTTCTTATTAATGCTTATTTTGTTCTGCACAACCATTGTGAAGTCCACACACATAAACTATAAAGGAACAAAACATTGAATGCTCTCCAGTAGGACAGACTTCAGTCACCAGCAGAGCTACGAGTGAGAACAGACAACAACGAAACCGAGAGGCAACGAGTGAGAGACGTGTGTTGACCACATTCATTGACCCATAATCTAGTAAACCTTTATGTCTGTTGATGTTAAAGTAAATGTGATGTGAGAGAGAGAGAGAGTGAGAGTGATAGAGTGATAGAGTAGGACCTGCAGTGTTGTAACTAAGTCTGAAAATTAAAACTTTCCACAAAATGTGTCTGTTTGAGTTTATAGAGGAAGATTTTAGAGGAAGATCTTATTAAAGACTATTATATTATTTTGTCGTATTTTTTTTAACCTTTCTGGACCGAGAGCCCCCCCACCGGGGGGCTACTGGTACCGAGTGGTACCGCACAATGCAATTTTCAGTAACAAATATAATAATCCTACAAACATGTTGCATACCGGCTTAACGAAGAACTTCTGATGAACAGAACCATGTATAACATTGTACACACTGAAAACACAATTAAACACGATCTAACAGAACCTTTCAGAACCGCTACAAAAAATCGTCATTTTTTCACTTTCATTTCAGGATACGCACTCGAAAAAGTCCTCCGACCGGCGAGCTCTTAGCTCCCATAGCTCGTGTTGCTACTTAGCAGCATTAGCATTCCACCCGGATTCTACCGAACACTTCGGATTTACTCTCCGTGAAACTGTTCAAAAGTTACCCGCAAAACAGTGAGCATAAACAAGCCATTCACCCCGCAGAATAATTCAGAATTTCCACTCACCATGAGATGAATCTTGACGAAACAGTGCCCATAATCCATTTTTACCGGTGAAATCGACTTCTTCTGTGGTTTTCCTGTCTAAAAAACTCTTTCCTGAACAAAGGGGGGTCAAACAAGCCCGGAGGACCACGTTTCAACATTTTGTGAATTCCTGTTTTATGCAGGCTCCGCCCGCGTGCATCTCAATTTTACGGAAAACTATCCTGTCAATAAAAACCACGTTGCCTCCACTGCATTGGCTAGATCCTAAGGCGTGTATAGAGGTGTCGTAGTATGGAATTGACCAATCACAGGCTCAGAAATGGCCCAATACACACACACGCTATAGCGCATTCTGCCGTGAGTCGGCGGCCCCAAGAGGCTTTGGAGAGGATTCTAGCTCTCAAAAATGATTCCAAACTGCTGTATGTGATAGATTGTGTATGTACAAGGATAAAGGAAGTTAAATATATCGTTATTTAAGTTATAAAAGTACAATGGAACAGCTGGAGAGGCTGTTTCTCAAATGACGACCTTTCGTGACCTCTCGTACGTTTATGTCTCTTGCTCTGGTCTACTTCACTCTATTCACTCCAATTCTTTTGTGTATGACTACTGCCATTGTTTGCTATGATGCTGGGTGGTTGGGATGCAGGCTTTACTGATCCTCATTTAATATAGTATTATCAATAATAGTGCTTTTTCACCATGCAAACCTGACATTTTCAAAGTGGAGCTGTGTTCCATCTTCATCTGCTATTAACCAGTAACATATACACAACATTTACACCTCTCACCAAAGCTCACCCACTTGAGTGTTATTAATACATTGAAATTATTCAAATAGACCTTGTAGTTAGAGTGTAAGGCCCCTTTGAGTATGGGTATAGTATTTTTGAGCAGAAGCCAAAAAAAGGCCTCGGGTTCAAATTAACTAAGCAACCAATCTACTTCCTGTTTACACCAGCACCGTTTTAAAATGAAAATGTATTAGTGTGGATGTAGCCTTAGAGCTGATAAAGCCTACCACCACCAGGCTAGGCGCTCTGTATTCCGCAGTATGCTGAGGTTGTGGCGTGTGAGACAAGCTGGCATCCGTCATAGGAATGTGTAGAAAGAGTTTGTGTAATTACTCTCTCTGCCACAGGAGATAAACGTTCTGTACTACAGGATTCAAGTTGATATAGTGCAGTGGTTCTCAAGCTGTGGGGTGCGCCCCTCTAGTGGGGCGCAGTGGTATTACAGGTGGGGCGCAGGGGGAAATGCAGAATTTATTTCAAGAACTTTATTGAGAACTTCACATATTACAAAAGTACAAAGTACATAAAACTAAGTCATTAATAAATACATGGTGAAATGCCTGTACTTTCATGTAAATGTTTACGTTACGCCGTTAACAGGTTACGCTTGCGCATGCGCGGCGGCCAAGATTCTTGGCGACTCACACGTGTAGCTTAGTGTGCTTCCCTTCGCCACATCCTACCTCTGTGAGATCGGCTCTTCTGCTGTTGCTCCTTCAAAACTAAACACAGATCTAAGCTCAACATTGAGCATGAACTGAGAGGCCGTATCAAGTCTGCAACCCCGTTTAAAAAGATGTGCAGTGGAAAGCAGCTCATTGCAGCCACTAATACTGATACAACATGGCTCAACATGAAAATTAAAGGCTTTTAAGTGCGCCTTATAGTGCGGAAAATACGGTAGTTATTTTTTGCACAGATAGAACTTTATTTGCATTGTTCTAACAAAGTGGTTGCACATTGTATTTGTTTTTGTCTGATGGAGCAATCTGGTTTACCTGAAAGTGATTGCAATTTTCTTTATTCTATTATTTTAAAAAGCACAGATGGAGGAGTCACAAAATGTTATTATTTCAATAAAAGTTCAACATGGACCATTCAGTTACAATGTTGTTGGGGCGGTGCGGCATGAACATTTTTCTTCCTCCAAAGTGGGGCGTGACAGGAAACGTTTGAGAACCACTGATATAGTGAATGTGTTAGCTAACAGATACACATCCAGCAGACACAGAGCAACAATAGCATTTATTAGCTGATAGATCTTTGTCTGTCTTTGCCAGCTAGATGCTAACTTTGTCTGGTCACAGGTTGATAAAAGCAGGGAGATTGAACCAAAACAGTAAAGTGGCTGGCTGTAAAAATATCAAGCTAAAAGACGGCAAAACTGTGATAATTATCCATGGGTTGGTCACTATGAGCGACCTTTTTCACATCACACAGACACGTCAGACACGTCGGAGCCCAACGTCAAGCTGTGGACCAGAAAACCAAGCCATGAGTTGAAAGACGCTAAAAGGCTTCATAGAACTGAAGGGAACTGTAGAGCTTCATCAAATCAAAATAGTTATTACTATGGTCCCTTGAAATGCCGTGTCTTACATTATTAGATTTTTAATTAATGTGTAAGTAGCTGTGGTGGCGGGTCGTGGTTGGGCTCAGCTGCAGAGGGGACAGAGTGGTGGAGTGGTTCGGGGAACAGTGCTGGGAAGAGGCTTAATTAGCCTCTGCTGAATTCAACCCTTAATTGTGTCTCTCTCCCATATAAACACAAGCAGTGATGGAGGACCGAGATGAGAAGGACACAGAGAGAGACAAGCATAGACGGCGGGTGCGCTCGGAGGCACGGCAGGAGAGCGCACGATGAGGCCAGCTTGCACAATATGAAAATAAAAAGAAGCATTGAGAAACTCTATTTGAGTGTGCTGTCCGTCATTGTGCTGGGGGAACCCACGGGGTAACAGAAGCCTTGTTACAGTAGCATTTTACTGTCGTAGTCATAGTGGAGTTAAGTTTGACTTCTTAAAGTTACTGCAAGGAACTTTTATTTTGTGTTGATCTTGGCGGTCCCTGTGGATGAAGTGGATTTAAGTGGGTCTGTCTGCTGTGGACCGGTCTCTGCTGGAGTCTGAGCTGAAGGAGTTTCTGGTGAACCTGCATGATTTCATCTGACTTCACCAGAATCTGACCCGGTGGCTCCGATGACGAGCATCAAGAATAACTCTATAGAAACAGACCATCTTCTCTCTGATGGTCTCTTTACTGATGGAGGTCTGATAGAGGATCGGGACTAAACTGAGACTGGTTCAGAACCAGATCAAAGTTCCTCATAGTAACTTTAATAAACAGTGCAGCATAATTTGTACACTGACTTGTTTTTTAATGTAAAATCTTAATTTATTAAGTAACAAGTGACTACAGCTGTAGTAAAATATACAGTACTTCCCTCTTCATGTGGCGGAGCAGAGGAATAAAGGACTCTATTGTTTATAGAAGTCAGCAGACACTCAGAAAACACTCCATATCTCCATAACTTATGGAAAATGTAATAATTGTTCAAATATTTTCTTTTTCTCAATGAGATTTCAAGTGTACAATGTGTACTTAAGTACAGAACTGAGTAAAAATATGTTTTACTTCCCTACTACTGTGTAAAACTGAATTGTTATGGTATTGATTTGAAAAATGAAACTGACGCATCTTAACATTGTTGGTCATTGATTTCACTATTTTCAACTGCAATGGACACTAAAAGAAAGCAAATATTCAAATGATAACATTTATTCATACTTTATTGTACATTAATTATCAGTTAACTGTGCATGTATAAACCTGTAATATGCTGTTTGCAGGTACCAGATCTAAAGCTACAATGTCTTACTAGGGTAAAATAAATCCTTTAATATAAACTAATACACTTTTCTTTTGAGGTGCTGTAGACCAATAGTCCAATAAATCCATTAGCTAGTTCATTAGCTTTGCTTTGGCCTGAACCCTTAACCCAATCATTTGAATATAACAGATATAAATAAGAAGAGCTGTAAAATAAATGTGGCATTAGGAATAAAAAGTCCCCTGAAATAAACAAATGTGTAATTATGAAATAAAAATCTCCTTAAATGAATAAAAGTATACCTTTAAAATGAAAACATTTTCATTCAATTATTGAGCTATATTGACTCATTTAATACATTTGATTTAATAAGTGCACTTTATAAAGAGGATATACTGTATATTAATCTATACATTTATTCATATATTTATTGATTGGTATGATTTATGTTATGGACGTATGTATTAATTTCATGGGCATATTTAATATGTATTCGTTTCATATTGAATGGAATGGTCCATAGCATGTGGCAGCTATTTACCTGAAGATTAAGGAAACAAAACAAGACATACCATTGTATTTATTTGTAATTCTTTATTTACATTTCATCAACGTAAACAACATATTGTCTCATTCCAGACAGGAAAGCTGCGTATTAACTGTAGAGAGGTCGGGCAGCTCAGCTGGTAGACTGGACACCACAGGAACAAAAACAATCATCTACAATATACTAATACTACAAGATCGATCAACTTTAAATCGGCATTGTTCTCGCTTTAGACCCGGTACCTGAATAAGCACAACAAAAGTGAAATGCATAATATTACAAGGACCTTAATATAAAGCGTTACCAACATGTGTATCCCAACCACACGGTAGTCCCGTAGTATCAGGTGAAGAGACAACATATAGTTTCATGCATCACATCAATATTAAATCTAAAATCATTGAAGTCTCATTTCTCCTGACAGAGTTGCTTGCTTGCATCTGCTACATTTTATATTAGTTTCAAATGTGCAGCTCACTAACCAGGAGAAGAAGAGTGTCTGTGTCTCTGCTGAACTTGGAGTTTGGTGTCATGAAACATGTATGAGGCGTCACTCTGAGCACGGCCAACATCAGTCCCAGTAATGCTGATGTTTACTTTCCCACTGTCTCATAAAAGCTGTCATTTGCATGCACACACACACACACACACACACACACACACACACACACACACACACACACATTTTATGATGTATGTCACCATTTCACAACAAGGAATGAAACAGAAGTGAATGCTCAGTAAGATGCAGGATTTCTTCTGAGGCACTAGTGTTGTTGGGGTAAAGCATTCTGGATGTACAGTGATGTCATTATAAAAGGCTGGATGTACAGTAATGTCATTATTAAAGGCTGGATGTACAGTAATCTCATTATAAAAGGCTGGATGTACAGTAATGTCATTATAAAAGGCTGGATGTACAGTAATGTCATTATAAAAGGCTGGATGTACAGTAATGTCATTATTAAAGGCTGGATGTACAGTAATGTCATTATAAAAGGCTGGATGTACAGTAATGTCATTATTAAAGGCTGGATGTACAGTAATGTCATTATTAAAGGCTGGATGTACAGTAATCTCATTATAAAAGGCTGGATGTACAGTAATGTCATTATAAAAGGCTGGATGTACAGTAATGTCATTATTAAAGGCTGGATGTACAGTAATGTCATTATAAAAGGCTGGATGTACAGTAATGTCATTATAAAAGGCTGGATGTACAGTAATGTCATTATTAAAGGCTGGATGTACAGTAATGTCATTATAAAAGGCTGGATGTACAGTAATGTCATTATAAAAGGCTGGATGTACAGTAATGTCATTATTAAAGGCTGGATGTACAGTAATGTCATTATTAAAGGCTGGATGTACAGTAATGTCATTATAAAAGGCTGGATGTACAGTAATGTCATTATTAAAGGCTGGATGTACAGTAATGTCATTATAAAAGGCTGGATGTACAGTAATGTCATTATTAAAGGCTGGATGTACAGTAATGTCATTATTAAAGGCTGGATGTACAGTAATCTCATTATAAAAGGCTGGATGTACAGTAATGTCATTATAAAAGGCTGGATGTACAGTAATCTCATTATTAAAGGCTGGATGTACAGTAATGTCATTATTAAAGGCTGGATGTACAGTAATCTCATTATAAAAGGCTGGATGTACAGTAATGTCATTATTAAAGGCTGGATGTACAGTAATGTCATTATAAAAGGCTGGATGTACAGTAATGTCATTATTAAAGGCTGGATGTACAGTAATGTCATTATTAAAGGCTGGATGTACAGTAATGTCATTATAAAAGGCTGGATGTGTTCCACTAGATTACAGATTAAACTGTACATTTTCAGATAGCTTGTAAAAACTATGACCTTCTCATTTGAACTATTTTCATATATTTGGGGGCCAAGAAAGACTGCTGGAGAGATTGATGCTCATTCACTACATTGTACATTCAAATGTTTATAAGGCATTTCCTGTTTGGTCCTTCTTATAGGTGAACAAACCCACTGATACCAACACCTTTCTCTTGTCCATGATATCTTCCACTGCTGATATTGTTGAAATTCCTCTTTAAACAACAAAGTCTATAACACTTCCAATAGAAGTCTATTTCCTGAACACATTTAAAACGTTAATAGGCATTTTACTCTTTCTTTTAGACTTGCCATCAAGGACTTGACCTGAGTCTTGCTTTGACAAGACCTAGGACTCTATTAGTTTTAGACATGACTGAGACTTTTTTGGTATAAAGGTTTTTCCCCCATAAAATTTCCCCCAAAACGTGCCTGAGACACTTTGCATTAAAGCCCTCTCTCCAGCTCTGGCTATGTGAGACTAGGCCTAACTGACTTGAGACTTGATTTACACTTGTCTCAACTGACTTTGACTTGTGACTTGCTCTGAAAAGACTTGAGACTTGACTGAGTGTCATGGACTAGGTACTAGGCTTGTTACTTGTCCTTGTCACAACTGACTTGTGACTTGTTATCACAAACTTGAGACTTGGCTTCGGCTTTGACGAGACTTAGGATTTGACTTGGATTTGTTTTTGTCAACTTGAGACTTGACTTGGACTCGCTCCAGTTATAAACAGCTCTCATCATGATGAGTGCTGTAAAGAGCTGCTAACTTGTCAACCGTCAGTGGAGAACCTGAGCTTCTGATGATGGTCAAAGGCTCCAAAGGTTTACTACCTCAGCCCGGGGAACACACTAAATAAAAAGGAAAACATTATTGGTGCAGTTTGTGCAGTCTTCTGTAGTTCAGCTAAACTGGGGGCAGATATGTGGATCCTCTGCAGCCTCACAGCCACTGAGGATCCACTAATTATCACCTCCAGGCCACAAAGTGCTGTCTCGTTAGACCACTGAGGAGCTGGATGGACTCACTCTCTTCCTCTCAGTCTCACTCATTCCCTCCTTCACACTGTCATCATCCTCTCTGCTGTCCCTCCCTCTTCCTCTCAGTCTCACTCAGGCCTCTTCCTTCCCTCCCTATAATTCACTTCCCCCACTGCCTCCCCCTCTTTTAATAGATACCATTATAGAGAGGATGCGAGGAATCCAGCCTTCTTAAAGGATTACAATGATGCACGAGTATGCCCAGTCATCAAAACCGCTTTACTCATTGTCTCGATGAGCAATAAAGTATTTCCATGGATGACTTGCCATAAAAGCTGAAACCCTGCACCTATATTGTTCGGGGGAGTTATCATATACCTCATAAACAAGTCTCATAGCCTCTCATACCATCAAAGGCCCTGTAAACTTAGCACATCCAATGAGCCGTGAGCATGCACACACACACCAGTGTGACAACGTAGCACTTAACGGCAACTGAGTGATTAAAGCCAGCAGGGCACTCCAGTGCCCACTCCGGTGCCTTGAAGGGAGCGCTAATGATGCAGCATCAACCTTTGCTCACGCCTCATTGGCTCACGCTTCCACTGAGCCACTGTTGACTACACTTTGTTAACACTGTTGCTTGATTGGCTCTGCGCTTGTCCATCAAATAGGTGAATTAGCAAGAGCCTAGCTTTTTATCTTTGTTGGCAGAGGAATGTGTTGAAGAGAGAAGAAGTGTGGGGAGAGAATAAAACCAGCGATGTAAAGCGTCATCAAACAGACTCCATTCAAACTCAAAAACAAGCGGACGAGTAACGTTATACAAGCGATGGGCTCCAAGGCCTCGTACAAAACACTTTACACAGTCGTGACAAAACAGCAGCGGCTGAGTGGCTGCGACGTACAGCAGTGTGTGCGCTGGTAGTTCCGTTAGCTGTTAGCTGTTAGCTGTTAGCCAAACACACCATCCAAAACACTAAACGTGAGCAAACCGTTTCCCGCCACTGTGTTTCTGGTCCCAGGGTAGCAGCTGTGTTCTCACTAGCGACCCCTACAGGCCTGGAGCCACTGAAGCGTAGTGAGTCAGTGGCAGCATGAACGGGTTATAAAAGGTCTTCTGAGAAAGTGTGAGGCTCTGCAACCACAAGAGGTCCTGGAGCATACGGCCCGAACTGGACACACAAAATATGATGCAGTGTGCTGCAGCAGAAATGAGTGGTGAGTAAGGGGTGCAGAAAGAGGAGGAACGGGCATGAGAGAGGAGGACTAAGGGTCCATGGGAGCCAAGACAGACGGGAGGAGACGGGAGTCCTTGGGGATCTGGTTATCAGATTAGGCAGAAAATGCTACATCAGCAACATTTCAGCATGAAAATGAAAGCTATCCTGGCAATTCAAAAAAATCAATCTCCCATTTCTAATTGGATAAAACCTACGACGAGAAAACCAGCTCACTATAGAATCACATTAAATTCTCATACACCATTCAATTTCATCAAAGGTTCCTGTGGGCCATATATATAGGGAACACACGAATACATTATGTTAACATTTGATTCTAATTCTGTATGTAGAGCAGAGGTCAAATTCAAAGTATTAGTTATCATTGCAGTTATGCAAATATAACTTCAGTTTGCTGGGTGACGGGCAGGTACAACATGGACTTATACATCGATTCCTACAAACAAGATGAGATCATAAAATGTGGAAATGAAGGCTTTTACTTTGTTAATATTGTTGAAACTGGGGATGGGTGATTTTGCCTTACCATAAACTCAGTATATGGGTCAATGGTAATTAGACTAATGAGAAAATATTCTATTATGAAGTGCAAGCCTGACAGACTCACTCTATCATCATGAAACACACAGAAACCTGTCTGTTCACCACGACAGCTGCCTGGAGAAGAAATAGGATAAGAAGCATGAAACATCAGCACCAGGCAGTGAAAGCTGCCTCTGTTCACTCGGAGATGTCTCCTCAGTACACACCAGGAGAACAGACCTGCAGCCTGCAGCGGTCTAAGAAGTCATCACCAGAACTCTTGTAGCTGTAAACAGGTCAGCGGAGGTGTGGGATTAAAGGAAGCTGGGAGGAGTGGGCTTGATGAAGAATCTGTCAGAAGAAAAGCCTCTCGCTCTGCTGCTGCTGAGTGTGTGACGCCCGCGCTGCTGCCTTTCCTCCCACTTGTAGGGAACTACAGAGAGGCATGAGAAGAAGCTGCTGTGAATTCTCTATGAGGATCTCCTGCATGCAGAAAACACACTATGGGTGGTGTACAACATACAAACTGTCTCCCAAACTGGGCCTTGTGCACATTTCCATATATAGCTCAACCAGGTCTGATGCACCACGCCAATCTACGGCGGAATTGCCCGTGGAGTGCTGAGTAGCGTTGGTTATGACAGCAGGGAGATGATGAGGGATCCTTTTCCCCGTCATTAGTGTTGTAACAGCGTTGACAGGGAGCCACTAACGTTCCTGCCAAGTCCGAGCCGCCTGTTGGTGAGGGGGCAGCGCTGACTCCCATTCAAGTTTCTTCTTCATATTTTAGAGATATGAGTCGGTATATAGGACAACAACCTGCTGCACACTGTCTTCTTCACTTGCCTTCAGAGATAGTTAGTGAACGCATTGATTCACACGGCCATCCTTGTGTCAGTTTCCCCCGAACATGTGCAGCAACATGATTCTGGCATGTTATTGGCCACAGATCCCTGGAGGTTATCATGTGGAGCTGAGGAAGCTGCAAGCTGTCCCAGCTAGCTAGCTAGCTAGCTAGTTCCACTAGCTTCTGTAACTCAGTGCTATCCCTCATTCTTACATCAGTCTGTGTAGAAACTTATGATGAAGGAGCATCATCTTCACTGTGCTACCCGTTGTGATTTTAAACCTACATTAATGATCATGTTGACCACATGAGACAACATTCACTCTCATGCTGTTCATCTGCTCCTGGCTCTTTGGATGCTCTCTGGGTTTCTTCCTGTCACTGGTCATGTGATCCAGAGTTAACGCGACAATATTGATGATAGCAGCTTTAACAAAGTAAACAACAATGTATTTGTCAGCATACAAAGAAACTACATCTCCCATGAGGTTTTACTCGAGCAAAGGTGAACATGACTTCTGGTTCAAGTAGTTCTCTTGAATACCTATGTTGAATACACTTACTGTAAGTCGCTTTGGATAAAAGTGTCTGCTAAATGACTGTAATGTAATGTAATGAACATCATTGTAACTGTTTGTGCTTCATGCTGCATTCACGCGATTTGGACCGAATGCAAAGAACACAAAAACCTTGTTATTTTGACGTCATTGCTCTAAGATGGTTACCCGTAGTGCTAGCCTTAGCCACGCCCTTTTATTAGCCTGAAATAGCATTACTTATTTCTATTAACAAGTCAATCTAGACAGTTTAGCACATTAAGAGGGAGTTATACATTGTTTCTGATTGCAATAATGATAATATTGGATTTTGTTGAGATGAAACTGACAGCGACGTCGGCTTTGCAGCCACTTTACAAACCGCTGACATCTCAGAGTTTCAACTGGGAGGCTGAGACAAACCTTTATTTCTCTCTCGGCTGCTTGTAGTTACGGTCTAAACAATGTCTCGACAACAACAGCATCTTCTAATGTCATCTTTGACCTTTTTGGCTGTGATCTCTGCTGTCATGTCATTCCTGTCCCGTGTTTGTTGCCATGTTGGGGGTTTCGGGTTTGTGGGAAACAGAAGTATTAGAGGGAAACCTTTTACGTGGATGTCCAATCAGTGTAGATGGTAAATGAAGTCCACTGATAGAATAAAGCTGCTATAGTGACTGGGGACTGCTGCAGAGCCATGCCGGCTGTGTCTCATGTACCAGAATGCAATGCGCGCCAGTGGTGATTTTACTACATCTGATAAATAAAAGAAATAAGGCAAAACGTCAGTGAAGTGAAATATTAAAAACACCTGAACCGAAAAAAACAAAGGTACACCTTCTGAGACGGGCTGAACCGTGTTAACTCGTTATTAAACACTTCATTCAAAGTGGACAGAAAAAGAATAAAACTCAACTCAACCATTTGTCCGTTCGTCTTTCCAACAATGAGAAACTCTGGTTTGGTAGAAATAAATCCTTATTCCACTGAGTAAGATAGACAATATGTCGGCTCACGCTGTTTTCCTCGCTCTGCGGGTCTCGGTTGTCTTCCTGAGGAAGGTCTCCAGCAGCCCTCTGTCGTCGGCGACAGCATCCAACAACAGCTGCCCACGCTGACATTCATCAGAGCAGAATGATTCTGTCTCAGATTCTGGAGGGGCCCTACCAGCCTCGTCCTCCCACTGCAGCCTGGAGGGGCTTCTAGTGTCCGAGTCAGTAAAGAATCCTCCAGAACATCCTCTGCACTCGTATTTTAGGATGTCATTTTCGCTGTTGGAAACGTAACACAAGCGACAGGAACAAGGAAGCTTTAGAGCAACACTCTGTAGTTCTTCCTCATACCAAGTATGTGGCCCCAGAGACAGACCAGGAACAACCACAGGTGTTGTTCACAGTAGATCTCTCACTGGGAGAGGGAGAGATAAGGTACACCATCTGAGAATGACCAATGACAGACTACGGTACTGTATGAGGTGACCCACACTGCATAGTGTCCATCGAGGTTATGTTCCAAGATTGGACCTTTTTACATTTTATGTTATTACAAATATCAAATGCAGTTTCCTTACACATCTCTTTGGCAGAGGTTATGTTCCCTCCTAATATCTCTAATATCTCTCTCATCACAACTGAGAAACTTCATCTGCACTTCCAGAGCAGCGTCGTGTTGAATGAGCTCAGTGGTGGCTGCTCATGTCCAGATGTTCCTCACAACGCACAAGACAACTTGTGTGTTGGGGTCAAATACTGTTTTCATTTATTTATTATTTATTTATTTATTTTGCACAATTCAAACAATAAAATTTAAAATAAACAAACATAACAGAGATAAATGAATATCACAGAGCAGGAAGAGGCAGAAAGACAACTGGGCTCATTTGAAGCCTCCAACCTATATAATATTACAATTTTACAAAATTACAAACAACATAAAATATGCACAAGACATTACATCACAACAAAACAAACAACAAAAGAAAGAAAGAAGAGAAACATCAATAATCATCTGTGCTACAGTACAATGCCTTTCATTATGACATTATGACGTCATCCTCGTTCCAGTCCAGGTGCACTGTGGGACATGTCAGAGATGATTGATACCTCTCATGAGTAAACAGACTACAGCTACACTGGTGTGTTCAGGGCCCGGTAGCTGGGGGGGAAAGGAAAGAAACGATATTAGCAGGTCTGTCAAGTACCAAGCAGTGGGATACATTACAGCCAGAAGCAGCTTTAAAACAAGTTGGGGCCCTGCCAAGAACGTCTCAGAGCAATATCTTCAGCAATATGGATTCTGCTCTAGCTGGCACAGGGCTCTCTGATCATATTTAATATTGTATAGATATAACCTGCTGGGAAATCACGTCCAAGATGTCTACGGGGATCAAATGAACCTACAAACTTCAACCGGGACTGATGTGGAATTCACAAATATGTAGCTCCATTAGTTTCCTTCTCTTAACCAGCTGACATGTAGAGGAGTTAGAGCAGTGCTGCTGGTTCACATGTGTCCTTAAGCAAGAAGCTGAACGGTGTGTGACTGCTGCTGCTCCTGGTGAGCAGGTGGAACCTTGCATGTGAGTAAATGTGTCTGTAAAGCGCTTTGAGCAGGCCAAAGACTAGAGCAGCGCTGTATGAATATAGAGTCCATTTAACTGACCTGGTGTCTGTGATTTTACTACTGACCACAATACTTCATCCTATATTACTCACCAAGGCTAAATTGCACTCAGGTGCAATTCATTAATGGCAAACATGACATAACTATTGTAGTCTTGCTGATTAAATGAATGCAATTCATATTGTTTTAAAGTTCTTTTTATATTCTGGATCCACATTATGGTCCAATCATACACAAAGTTAGCTTTACTGAGCTGAACAGTGCAACACTGCCACCATAGGGACAAATGAGGAAAGAGTAGAAACAACCATTCTCCATCTCACATGTAGGACAGTTACAATGAAATGTAATATCATCTATATCAACTGTATCCTTTAGACCTCAGTAGTAATGACTTCATGAACTTCTATAAGATCATAACTATTAGAGAGAGCATTAATAATCTCCAGTACCGATCTATCCTCAACCAGAGTAACCTTAGAAACAGCTGTAAACCTGGTATATATTTAGGTGGCTTTACTCCCATCGACCTTCACCAATTGACTTCAACAATGTCTACGTCTAAACCTTCTACCTGTCTCTTAGACCCCATCCTGACTAGGTTTAACCGTTAGTTAGCACGTCTTTGCTAAATATGATCAATCTGTCTTTACTAACAGGCCATGTACCACAGTCCTTCAAAGTAGCTGTAATTAAACCTCTTCTTAAGAAGCCCACTCTCGACCCAGAGGTGTTGGCTTTGAGTGAATCATAACACAGAGACAGCGCTGGTGAAAATTACTAATGACTTTTTTGGTGTCGAATGCAGTTTTTTAGACCTTAGTGCTGCGTTCGACACCATTGATCATTACATCTTGTTGCAGAGAACATTTGATTGTTATTAAATGAACCACACTAAACTGGTTTAAGTCCTATTTATCAGATCAATCTCAGTTTGTAAACGATGAAACCTCGATGAACACCAATGTTAGTCACAGAGTTCCACAAGGTTCTGTGCTTTGGACCAATCTTGTTCACCTTATATATGCTTCCTTTAGGTAATATGATCAGAAAACACTCCATAAACTTTCATTGTTATGCAAACGATACTCAATTATATCTATCGATCAAACCAGATGAAACCAACCAGCTCACTAAACTTAAAGCATGTCTTAAGGACATAAAAACCTGGATGACCTGCAACTTCCTGATCTCAGACACAACTGAAGTGATCCTACTAGGCCCAGAACACCTCAGAAATCACTTATCTAATGATATAGTTTCTTTAGACGGCATTGCTCTGGCATCCAGCAGCACCGTAGAGAATCTCGGATATGTCCTTTAACTCCCAGTTAAAACAAATTTCAAGGACAAATTTTTTCACCTACGTAATATTAAAAAAATCAGCCACATCCTGTTTCAAAGTGATGCAGAAAAATGAGTTAATGCATTAGTTACGTCTAGACTAGATTACTGCAACTCCTCATCATCAGGCTGCTCTAATAATAGTACTCTAGATAGTTCACTATCACATACTTGATCGAGAGGGGGATAAGCGGAACTAATGAACACTTCTTGGCTTACAGGAAGAGGACTCATATTTCGGTAACACGGTGTCTGTGCTTCCTGTCCGTTCAACTTATACATCCGTGTTCCCGTCGGGGAGTTTTCGCTCGCCTGTGTAGCAGTGTGGTCATGTTTCGGAGTGTTGTGGGTCGATTGGTGTCGGAAACAGGACGTGTTCCCCGCTGTGTGAGGACTACTGCCGGAACACAGAGGCCGACAGCCGGCTCCGTGTCGGCCCGGAGCTTTTCGGATGTGAAGGACGAAGTGCAGCCGCCTTTCGACAGCTCGCTGCTCCGGTTCCTGGTATGTCCGCTGTCCAAGAAGCCACTGAGGTGAGACGGATGAAGGACAAACTAAACGGCTCACGTTAATCTGAGATTAATGTGTCAAACATCAGTTTCATGACGATGTCTGCTACAGTCCACACAATGAAGCAGCTCCGACTGTCATGTTGAAATATATGAAATGCGTTTCCACCAATATTTAACGTTAACGTTTTCTCTACTTGCAAATAACCAAAAATATGTGACCATACACATGAATACTGTGGTGAATATAGGTATCAGACGTGTTACACTATCTAAAAGAGAAGGTCAGTTATCACCAGTGAGCTCAATACTATCGCGATGACGTGACGGTTGCAACGTTCAAGTGTTGTGGGAATTGTGAGATTTGCTTTCATTTGCTGTACTTAAAAACTCCCTTTTCCTCAGCTTGCATGTTGTGAATGTGACACACTGAAATAATAATGTTAGCATTATAGCATAATAATTCTCTTGGTCTTGTCCCTCCACAGGTACGAGGCTAAGACCAACGAGCTGATCAACGAGGAGCTTGGTATTGCCTATCCCATCATTGACGGAGTCCCCAACATGATCCCTCAGGAAGCCAGACTCATACAGAAAGACACAGACACCTCCATCCCCACACCAACACAAGGCTAGAACCTCCATCCCCACACCAACACGAGGCTAGAACCTCCATCCCCACACCAACACAAGGCTAGAACCTCCATCCCCACACCAACACAAGGCTAGAACCTCCATCCCCACACCAACACAAGGCTAGAACCTCCATCCCCACACCAACACAAGGCTAGAACCTCCATCCCCACACCAACACAAGGCTAGAACCTCCATCCCCACACCAACACAAGGCTAGAACCTCCATCCCCACACCAACACGAGGCTAGAACCTCCATCCCCACACCAACACGAGGCTAGAACCTCCATCCCCACACCAACACGAGGCTAGAACCTCCATCCCCACACCAACACGAGGCTAGAACCTCCATCCCCACACCAACACGAGGCTAGAACCTCCATCCCCACACCAACACGAGGCTAGAACCTCCATCCCCACACCAACACGAGGCTAGAACCTCCATCCCCACACCAACACGAGGCTAGAACCTCCATCCCCACACCAACACGAGGCTAGAACCTCCATCACCACACCAACACAAGGCTAGAACCTCCATCCCCACACCAACACGAGGCTAGAACCTCCATCCCCAGACCAACACGAGGCTAGAACCTCCATCACCACACCAACACGAGGCTAGAACCTCCATCCCCACACCAACACAAGGCTAGAACCTCCATCCCCAGACCAACACGAGGCTAGAACCTCCATCCCCAGACCTCCGGCTGACCCAAGCAGAGACTTCCCATTGTTGTTTTAGAGGCTGTTGGACTGAATGAGACAACACTAACCGGACCCTGCTCAGCTCAAATTGACATTGTATTACAGTGAGAACCTATACTGCATTCTAGCCTCCTGTATCAGAACCCATCTGCCAGTATGTTCTCCCTGTCCATGATGGTGGGGCTGGTCCCGGTGGTGTCGCTCTTGGGTCTGTTCTACTCTGCTGCGGTGGACGAGAGCTTCCCTCAGGGCTGCACCAGCAGCAGCAGTCTGTGTTTCTACAGCCTGCTGCTGCCCGTCACCATCCCCGTCTACGTCTTCTTCCACCTCTGGAGCTGGATCGGGATCAAGCTCTTTAGACACAACTAGGCTGTTCTCCTTCTGTTCTGTTACACTTCAGTACCATCTGTTGGTGATGTCCCGAGCCTGTCTGGACCTGTCTCTTCATTGATAAAAGGTACAAATAGAACGGTTTGACGTCCCATCAGCACAGCTACAATGGAGTTTAATAGACACAAACACTTGATATTCTGCTGTAGTCCACATTTTGATTGAGATACAAAGGACATGAGGCACAACTACACAGCACACAATGACGGACATTCAGTGCAACAAACATGTGGTGGAGGGCTTAATGGAAAGCCAGAAGGTTTAATATGTTCCAGTCACAATGGCTCCTGATGACAAAGTACTAGAGTAACACCTGAACATCTGGTTGGTACAGTGTGAGGCAGATTTGTACGGTTGACTATTTGGATACGACATGTGTACGTTGCTGTGGTGGTGAAATGAATAAAGACGATGACACACAACTTAACATTGAAACTTTACTGTGCTTCATTGAAAACTACTTTTAAAACTCAACATGTCTTAAAGAGTAAACCACTGGTTCGACACAATAAATACACTTTAATTGATAAAAGACATGCTTTCATTAACAGACAACCACCAAAACTATGAACTACAATTAGATCACAGCTTCCTGAAAACATAAAGAGAACTGAAACTGAGGGAGTAACACCTCTCTGCACTTCAGATCCTTTACCAACGTTACAGGAAAGTCTAACTTGGAAATGCTAACATTGGAAAAACCCCATTAATGTGAGGAGGATGTCCTTTTTCTCTTAATGTTGGAGATGACTGGACTTTTCTCTTGATCTTCCTCATAACGTACTTTCTATCACAAAGGTTCAGGTTGTGTTTCAGCATCAAGAGTGTGAATACATCTGTGAATCTGGTACATGGCTGCTCCTTCAGGTCAGTCAGGAGGCCTTCAGGTCCCTCTGACGTGACCTCAGTGACGCTTCCTGCTCTTCACCTCTCTGCCCTGAACCAGTTTCATCAGTGGAGACTCTGGTCTGGGGGACTGTCCCTCTCCTTTGGACTTGAAGAAGAAGGACTCGTTGAGTCTCATCTGGACCGCCCTCACCTGGAGTCCAACATAAAGCCGTTGTTACTGAACAGTGCCCTACAGTTCAACGACCCTTTGAACAAATGATGGAGACCTACACAAACCGCGTTGTGCTGTTGATTAGCAGACACGACAGAGGTCTGTACGTCTTACCCTGTCTGCTCCACCGGGGGTCAGGGGGGTTTCACCATTGTTCCATGGGGGGGCCACATATGTTACAGGTGCAGTAGAGACACACGTTCATATGATATCAATGAGGCGTTTGTTTCACTTTTAGATTTGTGAGTATGGGATTTCACATGAGCATCAACAGGTTAAAGCCAGTTAGATTTAGGCCTGTTTAATGACATTTACAACCAATTAGATAATAACCAAAATGTATCTGAAAACATGACTTTTATAACACAGCTGTGTGTTTGTGGCTAAGAGTTCTGTTTGGAGGATTCCACTAACCTGGCCCCATCACTGTCCTGATCTGCATGGCGGTGATGCAGTACTTTATTCAAAGAAATGCTTATTAAATAATGTTACTATTTTGAGATCTTACAAAGCAACCTCAGAAAACACAATACAATTTTACTTCCCATGTTTTAGTGTTTTTAAAGATTGACATAAGACAATGTAATACCACTCATGGCCTTATGTCATATGAATGAATTGAATGCCTTTGAAGACTTCTTAAGGATCCGCAGGAACTCTAAACAGATGTGTAAACTGTCTGTGCCTGAGATCACAGCTCGTTTCTCCTATTAATAAGTGAGGACTGACTCATATATGCACTATTATGTGGTTCCACAACGACACACAACACATGGTGATCATCTGAATGAAGGTTCTGTTGCCTTACAAAGAAATGCAGCAGCCTGAGACAGTACGAGGTCTATAAATATTCATCTACCACTACAATAGTGCATTTGATGGGGACTATTTTCAGGATGAATACGCATTTGTTGGACCAGCTAGTGTCCATGGGATTGAGTGGAAGTAAACTACAGTGTGTGTGTGTGTGTGTGTGTGTGTGTGTGTGTTCATGGTGATGGAGGAACAAGTGTGACTCATTGATGGTGTGGTATCACCTGGGTCAGGTCCAGCCTGCCACTGCGACAGGGGGGCTCGTCCTCGCTGGAGGTGGTCAGGTCTGCAGACTTGGGCTCAGACTCTGACTGAGGGCTCAGAGCTGTTCCCCTTTTGCCTCGAGTGCTTCCAGAACACGGGAGATGATCAGAGGGCTCTTCATTTACCGCTGAGGAACCAGATGGATGCAGGTTGGGCTCTTTGTCTTTGAGCTCTGCTGGTAAAGAAAATGTCTTCACTGACAAACACGTCCCGAGGTCTTTCCTGGTCCTCTGTGGCAAGCTCAGGTCCACGGGTTGCAAGTCCTCAAGGTGTACAGTCACTCTAGTCTTTTGGCAGAAGTTGAGGTAAGAGGAGAGTTGGGTGGTGAAGAAGTTTTCTGTCTGTGTGGAAGTGCTTCCCGTGGACATGGGGGGGGGCACTGAGGGCTCGTGGGACACGCATGAAGGAGACTGCTGGCTTGAAGAATGTTTCCTTGACTTTGCAGCATCCAGGGAGGGGCTTAGATCGAACGGCTCACCCAGGTATGCATTCACACTGGGCGCTGTATGTGCAGGGCGTGATACTTTTCTCTCCTCGGTAATGTTTGCTTTTAACCATTTCCACTTCTTGAGGTCCTGATGTGCGTTGCTTAACTGCTCTTCTTCCTCTTCTTCTTTGAGAAGAACCTGTCGTGTCTTTGGCTTCTGCACACGCTCCTTTGTCGTTCTGTGACGCTGTCGTTTCCGTGCCATAGATGTGTGCAGCTTGTCTCGTGGTGGAGGAGGAGGAGTTGTAGAAAGGGCTTCGTCGCTGCTTTCACCACTCGAAGGTTGGGAGGGCGATGCTCTGAATGTCTTCTGGGTGATGAACAGGTCCTGACTGTTGTCCTCACTGGTGCACTGAGATTCACTAGCATGCGCTTGGCCGTGGCTGTGCGCTGTCCTCTCACCGTCTCTCACAGCTGCCGTCTCCGAGGGGATGCTCTTTGTGGGAGACTGCCGGGACGAAGACACGCATCTAGGTGGTTTGACAGAGGAGATGTCTGGTGACAGGTCAAACAACACTTTATTTTTCCTTCTGCTTTTCTTCTTGCAGCCTTGGTCAGGTTTGAGCTTGTCAATACTGTGTTTATTCAGAGTTTGAGGCTTCACAGCAGGCGTTGCCTGTGTGTGGATCAAACTGCCATCTAGTTCCAAAAGCAATCTTTTTCTCTTCTTTTCTCTCTTCTTTTCTCTCTTCTTCTCTCTCTTATTTTCTCTCAATCCCTGCATTACCTCTTTGAATTTAGAGTTTTTCTTTTTCTTTTTCTTCTGGATGCTCTCATCCGTTGTCATGCTCGTGTTGTTTTTGCGGTTCAGACATTTGTTGTCCTCTTTGGAGTCTTTTTTCTTTTTCTTTTTCACAGGTGTCGTCCAACACCAAGACTCCCAAAAGACGTCTGTCTCCTCAAAGTCACTCATGAGTCTGTTCAACAAAAAGAGGAAAGTGCATACTTTTAGAAGGTTACATACACTGCCGGGGGGGGGGGGGGGGGGGGCTGCAGTGGGCTCAGTGTTGTATGAAACTAGAAAAACTAAGGTACGTCATGTGATGCTTGTCGGGAAGGAGTCTGAATAACGCTCCAACGTTTACATGTTGGGGAGGAAAAACTGGCATGGCAATATTCCCTTGGTCCCTTGACCTCTGACCTCAGGATATGTGGATGGGAAAAGGTTGTATGGGTAACATGAGTCTCCGTTTTACAGACATGCCCACTTTATGATAATCCCATGCAGTTTGGGCCAAAACACAGTATTTGTGTCTCATACAGTATAAATGTTTTGTTTCTTTGCTCGTTCTAAAATGGTGTATCTGAGACAAACAGCGGCTGTGCTTTCTTTAGATTCTGTTACTTCCTTTTCCTGTCACCACAGAATGCTTTCATTACAGGATACAGAGTGGTGTCATACCACCAGGGACGTCTTGTTTTACAGCCTCGTATTTCTGGAACACTTTTCCAACTGACAGACACATCTAGCCTACAAATCTTTGATCAAATCAATCAGTATCAGTATATGAGCATAGTCAAGCTGAGACAGGAATGAACCTGTATTACAAATACAGGAGTGCTTATATGTATTAACTTGCTCAATGGCTTCATATTGCTTTGTCCACTAGCAGGGTTAGGGTCTTTGATTACAGATCCTTTGTTGCTTCATCATGAGGTTATTATCACTTCTATGGTTAAACATGAAACCCAGGCACAAAGGGACTGCTTCTGTTGAGATCATGTCTATGATACAACACATAGGTTAACTTAGCTCTCTGATACATTATGCAATACACCTTTAGTATATATATATATACACACCTTTAGTATATATATATATATATATATATATATATAGAGATAGATAGATAGAGAGAGAGAGAGAGAGAGAGAGAGCTAAACTGTAAACACTTTCTACATTCAATAGCAACCTAGGCCTGCTGCACGACATGCATTCTGGGTAACGGTACTATTACCATGCAACATACCTGCCACGCGTTTTGTTAGTAGTACCAACGTTAGCAGGTGTTTGCTTTCTCAACAGATATGTGGTATAACTTACTTGTTAAAAGTTAATTTCGGATATCTATGTTGTGTTTTATTACACTTTCTACAGCGGGAACAAATGTCTTTGCTGGTAGAAACTGTGCTAAATGTAACTAATTGTAATGTCATGCCGTCATTACCGGGAGCATCACTTTAGCAACTTGATACGTGTGTACGTTAACGTCCGAGTACAAATGGAGTATGTAACAATACAGTACAGTGATGCTCCCGTAGTAGTTACATATGTAACATATGTTACATATGTTACATATGTTACATATGTTACATAGTCGCTACAGTTCAGTGTCCTGGCTGCACACCTGACACGTTCAGCATGACTTTCTGTCGCTATTTAAAAGGTATTACTTTATACCAAACGAGTGATTTTGACACAACTTCGACCTTTTTATAGTGTGTAACATTAAAAGGCTTTAAACAATAACTCAATATTAGGCCTACCTCGGGAGGCAGATTCCACTCACAGCCGGCAAACTCAACTTCAAAGAGACCGCCTCTACCGCCCAGTTCGTGTTGCATTCAGGTGCTTCTCGTAAAGCCCGGCTTCTAACGACCAGAGCCAACTTGTTCTTCTTCTTGTTTGAGGTTTATTGGCGGTTGGCAAACAATGAATTGGTGCATTACCGCCACCAACTGGTATGGAGTGTGGATCAGGATGTCCAATAGGCTACTTATATAAAAATTAAAATTCAAAAGGAAAACAAAACAACGGGCTCATATTTTCTTAATAATATTAATTAATCTAAGATATTGAAATAATACTTGATAACACTCACTTTTTGAGTTCTTTTGCAGAATATCCACTATATCCAACCGTACCTTCATCTTGCCGAGGTCTCCAATCAGCTGCCCTCTTTCCTGCTCATATTTCTGACATTGTACAATTACATGTTCTATTGTTTCCTCTTGCTCACAATAGTCGCATATTCCTGTTTCGTGTTTACCTATTTTTTTAAGCATACCGTTTAGGCCTGTATGTCCAAATCTAATTTAATTTCCTTTCACCCCAATATGTGCTGGTACCCACAGGAATATGACTGTCAGACCCATCATTTGTATTCTGTATAATGTTTGTTGTATTTCAATGAGGATGTCTGGTCTAATGTCTGAATGGCTGTTCTGTAAGCTGAACTTGAGTCTGAACAAATGATTGCCCTCAATGGTCCTGTGTCCTCTATCCACTGTAGTGATAACATTATTGCAGCATGTCCCCTGTGTACACTGATAGTCCCTCAGTGATCATTTTACCTATTTTAACATTAAATTCTGGGACAATAAATGCCACTCCTACCTTGTTTCCTAGATTCTTTGATGCATCTGTAAAAACCTGGATATAACTGTGGTAACTGTCGATATGTGCCTGTATTGTATGCCAATTGAAATGATCCGCTCTACCCATGTTCTTCTTTGTTAATAATGTAAAGTCTACTGTTGCATCAGGAAGTATCCACGGTGCTATTGTTGGTAATGGGACTGTTGGAGTTTAATTTAGCTATATGCCAAGTTGGAGTTTAATTTAGCTATATGTCAAGTTCTGTTGCTTTCTGTGCTGCTGTCCATCCAAAGCTTCTCGTCTTCTTCTCCTTTTCCCAGCAAGGTTCTAACGTTTCTTGTGTTGGATGTTCTCTACTGTGTCCCTGTAGATTTGCCCAATAGCTCAATGCCAACTGTGTTCTTCATAATTCTAGCGGCATTTCACCCATTTCCACCTGTAATGCAGCCGTTGGGGTTGAGCCAACTTGTTCAGAAGCATGTAGGGCTAAAACTACAGAGAGGAAGTCAGAATACTTCAATGTAAATGATTCCATTAAGTGTAATAATCAAATGTTTGTATCCAAGTAGGTTACACATAGCATAGTGAGTAAATGTAAACAGATTATTACGTTTTAGCAAGACGTGACTATAGAATTACTGAGATGACATGATGCATAAGTAACTTGTATCATTTCCATAGCATCTAGAGAACAAAAGGTACTCTTAGTGTTCAATCATCAGTCCTAAATGCAACACACTGCCAGTTCAACTTGCCATAATAGCCTACATACAGTAGGCATTGACTGTTTCCAAAAAATACTTCTAACAATAAAATACATTACAAATATGTCTATTTTTTTTAATGTTTTACATGCTCCTGACCTCATATCTCATAATCTCACCAATTCGAGTGCCAGAGACGCTCCTTGCAGTCATCCTACATTGATTTGCTGGGTACTGTGGTCGGCTCCTGGTCGTCACGTCTCTGATAGACCATGAAGGAAGCGCTGCTGGACCGGTCTCCTCGGACTGATGGCCTCGTGTCACCACAAAGGCCCTGCTCTGGGTTAAATGAGAGGGGTTTTGTTTGGTTGAAAGGTTCAAAAATGAATCTTTAAGAGAGTTCACATTTCACTGACGTGTCTCAATAACACCACGAGATGTCGCAATTTACCATCAGTTACTCATAATCCGAACACTCTTGATTGGCCAAGAATTTGAGGATTTTTTTTCCATCTCTCTTAAATGTACTTACACAGAAATAGAAATGACATTTAGGGCCAAGGACAACAAAGATGGACAGATGAAGGTAAATAAGAGACAGGACTGTTGTGTAGTCATAATGGAAAAATAGGTGAAAATATGATTATTATATAAATGTTTAAAAAGCACCAATGGCCAACAATAAAAAAAATCAAGTGTACACTGTAAAATAATATTCTTAAAAGGCTGTTTTCACAGAAGTTACCATTGTATTGTATAATATTTTATGTCAAAAAGTCAGTGTCCACTCTTGCATACTGTGATAGTGCATTGAGATCATGTGCCTTTAAAGAGCAGTACACGTAATGAAACCGTATGAAGCCAATAACATACACTGGTTTTTCAGAAGTGTCTATACATTCTTGTCATCCATCATTAAAGGAAGTCAAAGTCAAAAATCTGATTTTATTGGAAAGAATAACTTTTACACAATCCAAAGGGTGCAGGCACATGATTGAGGTGAGGAGTAAACTCCTTCCTCCTCGGCCCCTCTCCTTGTGATGCATAATGAACACAGGGGTAACATGCACACATTCCAACCCTGCGTTGGGTTCTGTAGTGTTTAAATTGTGAGGTCATGTTATGCAAAGGTCTCTGCCCAAACACGTTCGTGCTCATGTTATTTGATATTTGACATTTCACACTTAATTACACCAATGGTTGTGGGATATGCGGAGCACATTAACGATGCCTGGCCAACAAACCCTTCCCCCGTTTTGATGACGCAGTCGTCTCTCCTCTGGCAAACCCCTCAGGACAAACTTCACCTTTTCTTTGCTGCAGATGTTGGGTTCTGCATCTTAAAGTTTCCACTAGCAATAGTTTAAATGTTCAGCCTAGTGATGCTGTAACAAGTGAAATTACTTTGATCCCTGAGGCCATGTGTCGGTAGGAGACGTGGCTGTATCTGATCTCACCATCGCTCTGTCAGTGCTGAGTACAGGACACCCCATCGATATTACTACATTAACAATGGCTCACATGACCTCAGACAACTTTAATACTTTATTATAACCGTTTTACTATCTTCATTATTCTTTAGGTTAAACAACATCAGCCTTGGACCTATTCAGGCAATAAGAACAACAAACAACAGCGTATATGTAATCTTATGTTGAAACCTCGCCACATACACTCTGCTGTAGTGCATCAACTCAGAACTGTTCGCTATTTTGATCCAACTGGGAGTTTAAGGAGGTTGTGAGTAAGACCATGATACCTCTGTGGGGGTTGATTAACACATATGACTCAGGAACCACTTTGCCATGGGCTGAGATTTGTAGCCCTTCAACTCACTGTCGAACCGATCTCCACCCTGTGCTGTGGGGGAGACGCCTCTGATGGTTTGGTGGTGGGATAGAATGTGTGAAAGTACCTGCAAGTCTCACGACGACCTCTAATCTGCAATTACATGATCTCCCAAAGCATTAACATGCTGGAGCAGCAATGAGATCCACACAAACCCTCGTATTAATCTTCTCTCTCTGCTCCGAGATCACTCCTGTGTGGGGCATTTCATCTTTCATCTGTGAGGCGTTTACTGTTGCCATGGTGATCACATGCAACGAGGCAGCCAAACTGTGAGACAGAAGGGGGGGGGGGGGGGGGGTTGAGCTGCCTGCCTCCCTGTTCCTCACCTCTGTGTGTCTGCAGGCTGCAGGCTCAGGTTGAGGGCCTGATGTTATAGATATCTGTCTCTTTCTCATCATGTGTGCGTCCTGCAGGGAGGAGGCAGCTGAGAGGGAGTTTCCTTTAGATACGTAGACACAACACAGGCACACACATGCATGCATGCACAGTATAGTCTGACTTTAGAGCAAGACTAACTGTAGCTTTGCATCGGCCACAGTGGCACAGTCAGGGACTAGTCATGAAGTCTAAACTGACTCAGTAATGATAGTTACACAGCAATATCTATGGAGGGTTTACACAACGAACGTTAGCTACCACATGCTACTAGTCATAGACCCAGAAAGGCTAGTGCAGTAGAACCCAGGACCAGAATGTACTGCATTGATCAAGAGTGTGTTTTATTGATTATGAAGTTAGACTATATGCGTATGACATATTTAATCTATCCAGATAGTATGCACACAGGCCTTATGTGCATCATTTCAGGAGAGATCAAATCATGTAGCCTATATTAACATGCTTGGATAGCGTCCCCTTTATTTACCTGAAGCAGGCTGATGTTTCTCATTCACTCTGTTTGATCAGTATAATTGGTCATGTTGAAGAGTGAAGCTTCCTCCTTTTTCTGATCTGCTCCGGTTTGCCCTGTTACATTTTGTTACAGCAGTATGCTGTTAATACAAACTCCACACTTCCCTTCATCTGTTTCAAATGAAAAGCTTTGTTGCAGTGCACAGAGTCCCTTCCTTTCAGGTTGCCTGCTTCCCATACACTACTTCACATTGTAATCTTGTGACACTTGTCACTACAGACTGTGGTAACAATACTTCATGTAAATTACTACATATTCTTGTTTAAAAAGTAAAGTAAAAATCTAAAATACAACTTTAACAGATCAGATAGTAAGACTAGCTTCCTGTGAGACACTGAAGGGCCTTTCACTGGCTCTGAAACATTCTAACGGCCGACACCACGGCTTCTCGCTGCTGAAGGGATCCTTTCCCCAGACCAGCGTCTGACAGGCAGAGGACCGACGTCAGAGTTCCTTTTCACCCAGAGTAACGTCTGACAGGCAGAGGACCAATTACCGAGAACCTAATGGCCCTATCCCAATATCCACCCTTATGGACTCACAGACCCTGAGGGGCGCTCCCGCAAAGTCCGTGAGGGTTTAGGGCTGTACCACTGTCACATCATCGAGTGTTTGAGGCTCTCTGCCAGACATTTTGAGCCCTTTATGAACCCTTTCCGTAAGTCACCATTAGATGCAGACTTTGCCTAAGGGAATTACCCACAAATCATTGCAATGTGACGTTAAACAATGTGACGTTAAACATGGGGTAACCAGTGGACGCATGGAGACGTAAAAAAATGGTAAACAAAGAGGTATATTAAATAATTACCCACAATTATACATCATATTTTTTGTCGTTGTCATGGTAACGTGATATATTGTAGCAAAGTGCTGTCCCATTCGTATTTAAACCATTTCAAACCCTCACAGTCTCTCACACCCAACCACTTACCAGGTGACGTCAGTAAGTCCTTCAGGGTTCAGGGTTTGAGGCTTTAGGGGGGACGTTGGATTGGGCCATTGATCCAGAGCAGTGTCTGACAGGCAGAGGACCAACTATAGGTATCCCATTGACCCAGAGCAGTGTCTGACAGGCAGAGGACCAACTATAGGTATCCCATTGACCCAGAGCAGTGTCTGACAGGCAGAGGACCAACTATAGGTATCCCATTGACCCAGAGCAGTGTCTGACAGGCAGAGGACCAACTATAGGTATCCCATTGACCCAGAGCAGTGTCTGACAGGCAGAGGACCAACTATAGGTATCCCATTGACCCAGAGCAGCGTCTGACAGGCAGAGGACCAACTATAGGTATCCCATTGACCCAGAGCAGCGTCTGACAGGCAGAGGACCAACCATTGGTATCCCATTGACCCAGAGTAGTGTCTGACAGGCAGAGGACCAACTATAGGTATCCCATTGACCCAGAGCAGCGTCTGACAGGCAGAGGACCAACCATTGTTATCCCATGACCCAGAGCCATGTCTGACAGGCAGAGGACCAACCATAGGTATCCCATTGACCCAGAGCAGCGTCTGACAGGCAGAGGACCAACCATTGGTATCCCATGACCCAGAGCCATGTCTGACAGGCAGAGGAACAACTATAGGTATCCCATTGACCCAGAGCCATGTCTGACAGGCAGAGGAACAACTATAGGTATCCCATTGACCCAGAGCAGCGTCTGACAGGCAGAGGAACAACTATAGGTATCCCATTGACCCAGAGCCATGTCTGACAGGCAGAGGACCAACCATGGGTATCCCATTGACCCAGAGTAGTGTCTGACAGGCAGAGGACCAACCATTGTTATCCCATGACCCAGAGCCATGTCTGACAGGCAGAGGACCAACCATAGGTATCCCATTGACCCAGAGCAGCGTCTGACAGGCAGAGGAACAACTATAGGTATCCCATTGACCCAGAGCCATGTCTGACAGGCAGAGGAACAACTATAGGTATCCCATTGACCCAGAGCAGCGTCTGACAGGCAGAGGAACAACTATAGGTATCCCATTGACCCAGAGCCATGTCTGACAGGCAGAGGACCAACCATGGGTATCCCATTGACCCAGAGTAGTGTCTGACAGGCAGAGGACCAACCATAGGTATCCCATTGACCCAGAGCAGCGTCTGACAGGCAGAGGACCAACCATGGGTATCCCATTGACCCAGAGTAGTGTCTGACAGGCAGAGGACCAACTATAGGTATCCCATTGACCCAGAGCAGCGTCTGACAGGCAGAGGAACAACTATAGGTATCCCATTGACCCAGAGTAGTGTCTGACAGGCAGAGGACCAACCATAGGTATCCCATTGACCCAGAGTAGTGTCTGACAGGCAGAGGACCAACTATAGGTATCCCATTGACCCAGAGCCATGTCTGACAGGCAGAGGACCAACCATAGGTATCCCATTGACCCAGAGTAGTGTCTGACAGGCAGAGGAACAACTATAGGTATCCCATTGACCCAGAGCCATGTCTGACAGGCAGAGGACCAACCATAGGTATCCCATTGACCCAGAGTAGTGTCTGACAGGCAGAGGAACAACTATAGGTATCCCATTGACCCAGAGCCATGTCTGACAGGCAGAGGACCAACCATAGGTATCCCATTGACCCAGATTAGTGTCTGGCAGGCAGAAGGACAACTACCTAAAGCCTAAGCTACTGTGAGCTATCTTATTGAGTTTCCTTTTAGTGCAATGCTCAGAGGGAATTTGAGTTCCCTCTGGTAAATAGTGAAGCAGAGTGTACAGTATGTCTAGGGCTTTTATTGTGAAAGGGAAGAAATAAGGAGTGGATCTGGTCTGCGCTGCTTTTGTCCAGGTTGAACGAAGTAATACATTTTGCTGTCTGGTTCGGACCACGGAGCCTCCCTGTTGTATAATATAAGTGTACCTACTGAGAACATCCGTCCCGCAAAACGTAATTGGTTGAGACCTTATTTTGCAATGCTACAGCTCAGAAAATTTGACCTTGTTCAAGAAAACTTACATCACCTTGTGGATGCATAATATTTGCATTCTGTGTGAAAGTACTCATGACAAAAACATCAGTTTGACAAAAATATATTCCAAATTAATCGCGTGAAAGATACAACCCATTGGTAAAGGCTTTGGCATATCTTTACTTTTAACTTAATACAAATGTCAGCATACTAACATGCTCATGGATGTTGTAAAATGTAAAATATGCATTTTGGGCTCATGGCAGAGTTACTGCTTGAAAGCTGGCTGTGTGAAGCCGAGAAGGGGAATTTGATGTCTTGTAATAACTTTCTTTTCAGAGTGGTGTGAATTGTGGCTCAGTGGTAGAGCAGGGTCGTCGGCTCCGCCAGACCATATCAATGTGTCCTTGGGCAAGACACTTAACCCCAACTTGCTCCCTACGGTGTATGAATGTTGTATGAATGTTAGTCCTGATGGGCAGGTGGCAACTTGCATGGTAGCCCCTCCATCAGTGTATGAATGGGTGTGAATGGGGGAATGATGTCATGTAGTGTTAAAGCGCTTTGAGTGGTCGGAAGACTAGAAAAGAACTATACGAGCACAGTCCATTTACCATTTACTGGTTGAAATTGCCATGTGAATTATTTGTTTCTCTGATGCCTGATCAAAGCAACCCAGTGAAAGGAATTGAGGCATTAGTAACGGTCTGGTGTGGTGGTGTCTGGTGGCAGTAAAACGACGATGCCATGCCTTCAGAGGGAGGACAAGCCAGTCTGCAGTTCCGGGAAAACCGTGTCATGCTGGAGTATTGAACTGCCTAATGCACACGAGCTGGTCAAAGAGGACCCTTCTCCCTTCGCCATAAATCCTGCCAATCACACTGAGCTGTGAGGCTGTCAAATGAAAGCGTTCCTCTAGGTTGTTGTCTGAGCTGTGATCATGTTAGAGTTGTAATTGTTTTATATTGCATGCTATATTACTAACAGACTGGTGAGTTTTGGTCCCACCTCTTCTCATCAACAATAGCCAATCTCAAAAGTACCAACATAGTTCTCCCACTCCATGAAGCTGAATAATCATTAGTTTGCAAATCAACAATAAATCAAATGACAAGGTGTAACTTCTTACATTGATCAACTCTAAATGAATACTAATCTACTACTGTGTATGATATATGTATTAATAGACAATCTGCTGCTAACACGATAAAGCATAAAAACGTTACAAAGTTCTGCTGTTCCCAAGTAGTCAACTAAACGTCAGTAACAGCAGCTGTAAGTGTGTAGATTTTGTTGTGAGATCTTGTTTTGGTCATTTCATCTGAATCCTCTCATACCCTCTCCAAAACAAACATTTTCTTTTTCGGCATAACATGTTCAAAAAGCCAACCAAATCCTTTCATTCATCGGTGTTTCTATGAAATCCACGACAACGTCCTTGAATCACATTTATTAATACATCCGTGCTCTTGTTTTCTCCAAATCATCTTTCAAGTGACTTGAGACGAGCAGCATCTGTGCGATGTTATTTATCTTCTCTGTCACCCTTCTCAGGACATGCCGTCACCCTCTAGAAAAGTCAAAGCCTACCCTGAAATAGCAGTCCCCCTCTCCTTATTGACTCCTCTGCAACTATTCTTAAGTCTTGGGGACCAGCTTGCCTTACTGATGCACCTGACTTGCAATAACTGTGAATGTCAGGTTAATGGCGATGCCCAGCAAGTTATTCAGCACAGGGGCTCCAGATATAAAGATGAATACGGTACGAATGATTTGGCCTGTGTCTACTATCACTAGCCTGTTGGATGATTGGGCCACCTCTATTTGTTGTTGTCCCGCACACCTTGCTGCCTTTTCATGCCATCGGTAACATGCTACACATTAAAGCAGCATGAGGTAATGAGGGCGGCGAGGTTTAGGACCTAAGGTCAGAGGTCGATGTGTTCAGCGGGTGTCATCTAAACAGGCCGTAGTCCGTCATAGTATTACGGGAAAGCCAGTGGAGGTCAATGTCTCTGAAGGGCCCCGCCGACCACCGTGAATCTTTTTAAAGCTGGTATGTAAACAACTTTAATCGCTGACTACGTGAGCCATTTCTTTATGTATCATCAAGTGCAATGGCTGACTTCAGAGGGTAATCAGCACTTCATGCTTTCTCGTCAGGGTAAACCTTCGATGGCTCAATCACAGCTGTAAACTGCTCGAATAAAAGATGCATGAAAAACCAAAGGGGCTGTAAAAAAGATCTCCTTTCTCTATACTATCGGTAGATGCAGATACATTTCAACACATCCACGTCTTATCACATCCTCTTGGCCTCGGTGGAATCAAAAGTCTCTGCTTGGCACAAGGTTAAACTCGACCTCTCTTCCTGCGCCGTCATGCTTCTTATTCCTCGTGGGAACGGAAGGAGGTTTAATATGTTTGGACCGATCAGGAGTGAGCGCTATGGCACAGATCACAATGGAGCTTCACAGCTTTTTACTTCTGCAGTTTGCAAAGATAAAATGGCACTTCTACTTTACATCACATTGATATCGCTGCAATGCAGTATAAAGTCTTATTATTATCTTTACAACCTTTAAATCAGTCTGACCACAGAATAAGGGGCTTGGTGTGAACAGACCCTTTGTGACATTACATAGACATTCCCAACTCCTGCTACATTTAGAAAACCCGTGGTTACCTAATGTGTGTGTGTGTGTGTGTGTGTGTGTGTGTGTGTGTGTGTGTGTGTGTGTGTGTGTGTGTGTGTGTGTGTGTGTGTGTGTGACCATAATAAGTTGCAGGGTGTTTCTCTCTAACGTGACCTGAGTGGTCCCATGGATTGATCTTTCTTTGGACACCTGTGGGTGAAAGCTGGGGGGGCGGGGGGGGGGGGGGGGGGGTGCTTGACCCTGATGCCTGGATGACAGACAGAGCGGGAGGGTGGAGGGTGGAGGAGGGTGGAGGAGGGTGGAGGGTGGAGGGTGGAGGAGGGTGGAGGGTGCAGAGAATTCAACTGTAAACACTATTAGGATTTGTTTTTGGTGGAAACTATATGGTTTGTTAGTAGAACATATGGCTGCACAATGCTGTAGGAAATGAAACATGACCTCTTTGAAGGCTGGTGTATGGAGCTAAAAGATCATTCATGAACTGAAAGAAATACATAATAATACAAAACAGTCAGTTGTCTAAGAACATCTAAATGTTTTGTGATCTGTTCTATTCATAGTACAAGTTGAAACCACTTGTACTCCCTGAAGCAGGGTGGAGGACGAGCTCATGAAGTGGTAACATTTGGAAATACTCAAGTAGAGTACAAGTACTCAAAAGTACAGTGCTAGTGATGTACGTAGTTACATTCCACCACTGTTGTGACTGCAGCGCGTGGTATTGAGCATGCTGCGTTATTGTCATGTTGAAGTCAATCCACAGTAAATCTGTGCATTATCTTGACCAACCAAGGTGAAAATAATAGAAACCAAAATGATCTGGGTGACATGTTTGGTACTTAAAACTAGTGTCAGAAGTCCCCATCAAGAGGTCACATGACAACACCTGAGGCACCAAGGACACGCCCCTTCAAGTACGACCCCCTCACCTAAACCAGAGGCTGTATGTACTGCCATGCTGCCTTTGTTGTGTGTGTGCTGTGAGTGATTTCCTCACTTAATATGTGCTTTCCTGACTATATGTTTCTCTCAAACACTCACCCTCTAGTCATTAGTTCTGCAAATGAACAACTAGACGGCTAGATACGCTTTATTTATGTCTCAATAAAACAATATGGATATCGGCCAATATTGTCTTATTGCAGATATGTTGCTATCATGTTTACTGTGTTGGCCTATTAAATAAATTGCTGTACAGAAAACATTACAAAGTGTGGTCACTGCTAATCGAACTCTTTATCAAAAATGCTTTGTTATACTGTATATTAATGTGAAAAATGACTATCGGACAACATATTGTTACCACATTATTTAAACTTTGAAATGTTTATGCTATTGGCCACAACAATAATCCTTTAACACTCCGACTCATTTAGATACCACCGTGGACGCAAGGGAGTCACAATTATTCAGAGATTCCCAAGTTGACACGCATGCATGCACACACCTTTCATGACCAAGCCAGTGACGACAATGGCATCACCCACTGACACACCTCCTGAACTCCCACTCACTCTTTGATTCAGGATGTTTTGTCTGACGTCAGGTCAGTGTAAAAGCCTTTTTTTGGGAGGCAAACTCATTAAAACAATGTTAATTCTTGAGTCAAGGTCCTATGTAACCAGGGAGACTCCCAAGTGGTCAATGAGAGTCATAAATTCATCTCATTGTTGTGAGACAGGCTGGGAGTCAGACAAAAAAGGTCACAACAGATGTGTACTAATAGATCTGGCCACTCTACAGAAGTAGAGGAGAAATAACCCAGAGGCATGCAAAATTGAAAATTTGCACATAAAAAATGCTTGAGAAAGAAAAGTATCAGTCTTGGAAACAGGGTTTGTTACGTAAAACCCCTTTTAATAAAAAACAGTTTAGTCATCCTGTGATCACTTTTATTGGGATAACTAATGTGATGATGAAACAACACAGCGAGGAGATAAAAATAACTGTGATATACGACTTGGAAATGCTTTGCTTTCAAAGTGAGGAACTTTGGTGTACGTGTGTGTGTGTGCATGAGGTGGGTGTGAGCTTGTTTGGCTTCAACATGCAAAGCCTTTAATTTGGTCTGGTATGACAGCGACAGCCTCAAGCCCCCCCCCCCCCCCCCCCCCAGCTGGAGGTGTGACATCAACAGCAATAACGAGGGCAGCTCATCAATGGCTGGCCCAGGGGCTATAAAAGCACGTTGGGAGTCCAGTGCTTAGAACTGATAGGAGCTAACCCCCAAACCAGACGGCTTCACTTCCCAGGCTTTAGCCACCACCAGGTACGTTCAGCTTCAGAGTTGTAGGCCGAATGCACCTCAACTCAAGTGTATTCTTTTATTCATTTTGATACTATTTTCATGATATTTGAGTGTTCAAGCTATAGGAGTTTCAACAATAAAAACAAACGAACTTAGATTTGACAAAAAAGTGTAATTGATTAATTTATTCCACACTTATTTTAACACAAGGCTGGAGGACATTTCAAATTCAGTTATTTTGTGGTTTTTTTGCAATATAGTTTAAGTCATGAACGTTTTTTTAATGATTTTGATGAAATTCTTTTCTTTAACAGATCATCAAGGTCAACATGCGCAATCTGGACTATAAAAACGTGTTCATTTCGCTCTGCATTGTACACCTCTTCACTCTCAGTGGAGGGCGCCCCCTAAGGTAACCCTCCCCTCCTTCGCCTCTATTCATCAATTAAGATCACCTTCACTGCTACATGTTCATTAAACGTCATGCTCCTGTGTACAGGAAAAGGACGGTAAGCGAGGTCCAGCTCATGCACGACCTCGGGGAGCTCAAGCAGGTGCAGGAGCGTCGGCAGTGGCTGCAGATGAGGCTCCAGCTCCAGGGCGCCCACACCGGGCCGACATGGGGGAGTATCGGGGAGGCCGGCCGAACGAGGAGGAGACTGCGCCCCGAAGAGCTGCCTGACCTGAGCGACATGACACCAGAGGAGATCCAGTTGGCTTTGACCTTATTGGAAAATCTCCTCAAGTCAAAGCGGTCCTGATTTTGGTTGATTTTATTTCATCTTCGACGTTCTCAGCAACATTTCCAACACCTCTCACAGAATATAGGCCACTTTCTCTTTTTGTCCATTTCATTTATTTTTGTTTGAAACTAGTTGTCTGAATGGGTCCGGCTTTTATTAAGATGTACTTTTATTTTATTTATTTTACATTATCTATATTATTTACTTGCTTTTTATTTATCAAATTGTTATTTATGAAACTGCTAAAGGCAAGCTTCCCCGTTGTGTATATGCACTTTTATTTAACAGGTGGTGGTGTAAACCACTCGTAAAGCGACTGAAGGCGATAAAGAGTTGGACCAACAATGTTTTGTATATGTTTATTTTATTATATGTATGTTTTAGGCGTGTGTAAAATGAAAATACAAAAAAAAGATTTAAAATGCTTTTAATAATGTTGTTTGAATTGGTTATTTGTACATTCAGAAATGTAGGCTGGCTGTTCTCTACAGTTATACTAAAATAGATTATTCTGTATGTCCTGTTTATGGTGTGCACGCGGGGAGGGTTGTCCCTTAGAATGTGCGATAGTCTCGCGATATGATTCACGCAAACTCCGCTGTCCCAAATCAAAACAAGGGGTCCACAGCCAGGTGTAGCGGTAACTAACGCCCGCTCGTGAAGCTGGGGGGCTTCCAGGAATACGGGTCTGTTGTCCCGCACGTATTGAGGCGGTCGCACAGCGGACCGTCGCAGCTCCCGGACCAAACCCCGCTCAGCATGTAGCGCGAGGAGGTACAGAGCTGCTTCAGAGTGGTGTTCATGGAGCCGGGCTGGCTAACGGTAGCTTAGCCTGTCGGTTACCAGGCGGACCAACACGTCTCAAATCCTCTGAGCCGCGTTAACGGTGTTGTTTGTTGAGTGACTTATTGCTTCATACAACATTAAACATACAAACCACATTAAACGCAACAACGGCATTGAGTTTCATTCGGTAAGCAAACGACATCAGAATATCGGAATTGAGAATTGATGTCCGTGTGTTTCCTTTATCTGTTCAACGTTACTACTGAGATATGTAACGTGAGGGCTACACGGTAACGTTACTACTGAGATATGTAACGTGAGGGCTACACGGTAACGTTACTACTGAGATATGTAACGTGAGGGCTACACGGTAACGTTCGTGCTGCTGGACTGTAACCTGCACGAGGAGCCATCGAGAAACAGAACCTCCTCGCGCGAGCGTTACATGTCTGAATCTCTGTCTCGTGTTTCTCTTCGTGTAGCTTATCGAACATGAACGGCGTTATGAAGTTAACACCATGCCGAGAGCAAGCTCTTTGAACACGAGTCTACTTGTAACGTTGTCTGCACATGCATTCATTTTACAAAGCACTCTATACATGAGACGTGTGCAGGTCTTTGAGCTCCGTTTCCATATTGTTCGAGTTGTTCGAGGTTGTCAGTGGATGGACTGGTGTTGTCGTACAGACAGATGGTCCGATGGTTAATCCCACACTGTGCATCATCTGCTATTACTCTCAGATACAAGTATGGTAGAGCTGGAGGTGACCTGTTGATGGCAATGTGCCTCTTACGTCCATGGAAGAGTTTCATGTAGTGTTTGGTGTAAACGTGTCGGCTACCCTGGAGCCAGACGGGTGAAATACGCTCCGAAGTAACCAAAGTGATGAATGAATGGCTACATGAATGGCTACATTCAGTCTTGTCAAGTTATTTTCCATATGTAGGACATTTGCAGAGTAGCAGTTAATGGCGATGAAAATCCTAAATATTAGGTGTTCTCCAACAATGCTAGTTCAATATGCATATAAGAAAATCATGCAAGTAAAACAATGACATGAAGTAGTGCAGAAGTTAAAACACTTCTATCAAATAATATATATATATATTTGGTAGACAGTTGTACAGTTATTGCAAAATGAATAAACTGAATGTAAATAGGGATTTAGTAAAGGTAATTAGAAGTAATACATAAATACATGTAAACAGGTTGTCAAAGGGATGAACTGGAGTTCAAAAGTCTTATGGCCTGGGGGATGAAGCTGTTCCTGGTGGTGCAGGACCGGATGCTGCCGACTGTCTGCCGGACAACACTTCTGTCACTTCCTGTTGTCCACAATCAGCTCCTTTGCTTTGCTGATGTTGAGATGGAGGTTGTTCTCCTGGCACCAAGATGTCAGGACTCTGACCTCCTCTCTGGAGGTCGTCTCATCACCCACGATGAAGATCGTGCCGTCAGCAGACTTCATGATGATGGTGTTGGAGCTGTGGGGGGGCCATGCAGTCATAAGTGGACAGGGAGCACAGGAGAGGGCTAAGGGGCCCTGGTCTTGAGAGTCAGGCTGGAGGATGTGGTGGTGCCCATCAGGAAGCTCAGGATCCAGTCACAGAAGGTGGTGTTTAGTCCCAGATCTCTGAGCTTGATGTAGTGAGCGGTAGAACATTTGTAATTTTATCCTTTTGAAGGACCTGTTCACATCTGTCCTGGATCTCATTCGTGGGCAAGGATTCTGGTCCTTTTGTACCTCCTCAGCCAGGAAGCTGTTCTCACAGTGTTCAGTTCATCTGGGAGAGATGCAGACATTATTATTATTATAGCATCTACTGCTATCTTGACTCTTGATAATAACTAAAACGCGTAATAACATAACTGAGAGATGTAATAATATGACATGTTGATGGCATATTACATGTTGTACTTGATGCTGAAGGATCAGAGGTGGAACATTTGTGAAGTCCGTGATCTTACTTTAGTCTACTTTAATACATCTGTGATTACTGGTTACTGTTAATCTGGATGCAAGACAAATGTCAAATAAATATTTGTATCTCTTACATAACCAATGCTATATGTTGCGGGTACTCGACCTAATGCAGTGTTTCCTTTTCCAAAACATGTTCTGCCACTGTGTGGAATATGAAGAGCTGTTCAGTAGTAGACTAGAATATTTGTGATCATTTTTTCACAACATTTGTTTCGTTTATTATTATTATTATTTTTTGTGAGACACCTCTCTTGGTGATATAAGTAGCATGTGTTTTGCTGTAATTAACGACCAACGTCAGTGAATTGCATCACTAGCGAACGGAGAGCTCAGAAGTGGGAGTTTACAGGGAGCCCGTGAAGGCAGCATCGCTGTGATTCAGTGGAGCACGCGGCCATTCACAGTTCCAGGTCCCTCCGGTGACTGAACGACGAGCCGGTGCACATTGAACGCTCTCGGTCGCAGCGGTGGATTTTTTAGCAGCGAGTTAAAATCCCGGTTTGCGTTTGTGAAACGATGCTGGTGAAGTTGGAAAGTAATGAGCGAGGATGCTGAAGCTGCCGGAGAGCCCGCTTTGTTCTTCGGCTCGCGGGGCTTCTGTGCCGCGGTCATCCCGCAGCTCATCCCCTGCTGCTTTGTCTTCACTTGGCCCTCCGATACCGACCGGTAGGTGACCGCGAGCTTTTAGCTCCGTCATTGTGATGTTAGCGCCGATTATTATTCTCGTGCCCTAGAAAGAAACCCGCTGACCGTGTGGTCCTGGATGGGACTCGTCCGACTCTGGTACTCATTAGACAATCGGCTTAATAGTGATCTCGTGATATTTAATGGCAACGATGTGAGACATCCCCACGCTATTCCTTAAGATGTAAACACAGACAGGATGATCTTCATATGTGTAACATTTCATCGTTTGAACGGTGTCCACACACACTGCAGCAGAGCAGCTCCTCAGCCCGTCAGTGTGTTGGTGTCAGAAGCCCCTAAATAATAGATGGGACCCTCACCCCTCGGGGCTCGTACTTCATGCTTTTAATAGACTGCCAGGACGCCTTGCATCTTTATCCGACTTATTGTGTCTTAGACGTGTTGGTGCACGGCACTTGTATCTCACACCTTGAACGTGCACCCGGAGCTTCTGTAAGCACCGCAGGACGCTGACCTCAGCAGAAAAAGATGGAAATTGTGATGTGTGTGTGTGTGTGGGGGGGGGGGGGGGGGGCAGTAACGGGAAATTGGACAATTGAAATATTCCCCCCCTCTTGTTCTCTGTCTGTGTGAGATCGTGTCTGCTGTACATGTGAAAGATGAGCTGCCTGAGTGAAATGCTGCCTCCTCAGTTCCTTTGTTCCTCTGCCCTGCTGCTCTGTTTGGCTGGAAGACCCACTTCTGTGTTCATGATGACATTTCTGCCAGCCATTTAAATCCCATTGGAGATAAAAGATGGATTGATGCCCTTGCGAGGCACTAGAGTAAATACATGCGTATTACAACCGGTCTCCTCTCAGCCAGACTACTTCATTGTGTCAATGTTCTCGTCAGTAAAACGCAATACCTGTGGTACAATGAATACTACTGTTCTGAGCCGTTCTCTTAAAACCCTTCAATGCTGTTGTGTCACGTTTTCACTGATAGGTAGTGTCTGTTATAGAGGCTGAGGGAAGGTGTGTGTGTGTGTGTGTGTGTGTGTGTGTGCACATGTCTTCAAGGACATTGCCAGTCTGCTGCTGTGCTGTGAAGCTGACATATTATAAATACTCTGATTTCTGAAATGTTCAGAAGCTAAAGGTCAACCTGTTGTTGTCTCTCAGTGAGCAGTGGAAACACACATTTAAAGTAAATTGGTCCGGTACTGAGGGAGACCGCTGTAACCAGCAAGGTCAGCTGTGCAGCATCAATGTAATGTTGCGTTCACTAAACGGGCCTGTTTTCTAGACGGTTATTAAAAGTGTCCGTCATCTCATTGGTTGAGTTTTGAAAGGTCGGGGGCAACCGAGGTCAAAGTTGAAATGTGTCTGACTGTGTCTCAGTCTACCCGTCCAATCAGCCGCTCAGTCAGATCCAGATGTTCAGGCGTCTCTAGAAGCAGCCCACTGGGCATGGTGGTTCAATGATGAACAGCTCACTTCAGGGACTGATGATATGCACTTGATCGGTTTGGTGTAACATGCGACATAAAGCCTCTATGCCCATGTGCCTCAGTGAGTTGTCGGTCAGGGCTTCACTCTTTGAGATGATCTGCCTTCCCTGCTCTCTGGTTCATGGTGGGCTACAGTAGAGGGTCGTCATCATATTTCATATTTCACAGCAGCTCATTTCAATAACGATATAGATATGTGCATCTAGTATGTTTATGGAAATTAGAAAACTAAAAACATAAATTCACATCACTTCTTGAATGGTTCTCAGGTGATTCCACGAGTGTACATGTTTCCTGTGCATTAATGCATGCACAGGAGTGTGTGTGTGTTTAAGTCCATTGTGAATTGGAGGGCAGACTCTCAGGGCTGCTTGTCTGGATTACATGAGCCCCTCCAGGAAGCACCACTTGCTCTGAGGCGAGGTGCACTGGTTGTTACATCAGCCCTGAACCTGCTGAGAGGTTTTGTCCTGTACCTAAGTGAGTTCTGCTTCCTCCATATAGTTTCACATGGATACAAACTCGTGTGTGTGTGTGTGTGTGTGTGTGTGTGTGTGTGTGTGTGTGTGTGTGTGTGTGTGTGTGTGTGTGTGTGTGTGTGTGTGTGTGTGTGTGTGTGTGTGTGTGTGTGTGTGTGTGTGTGTGTGTGTGTGTGTGTGTGTGTGTGTGTGTGTGTGTGTGTGTGTGTGTGTGTGTGTGTGTGTGTGTGTGTGTTGGTGGTTTGGTGCCGTCTCCGTCTCTGCAGCACTCGGCCCCTGTGAGGGTTCACATGAGTGGACTGCAGACTTTTCACAGGCTCTGCACTCTAAAAGCAAACCCTTTGCCCTGAGCCATTCTGCACAGCTCTGTGTGTGAGCGTGCTCTACACTTCATCGTCCAGTCCTCCATTGTATAATGACAATAATAAATCCTTGAATGCGTGTGCCTAGAGAGGTTGTAATCTCTCTCATTGTTGCATGAACTCATGCACCAGTGCTTTGGTTTCTGTAGGATCAGCAGTGTCATCCCACTTGGACTGGAAGTTGTGACCCTATCAAACGTTTATGGCAGTTTGGACTATTCATAATTCTCTTCCATGTCCACCATAACATCAACATCAGCAACAGTAACTTCATAAAACAAATTGTGTCAAAATAGTCCCAGAGCTCCAGACTGTCTGCGACCCAAACATCAGCGTATACGACCCTAAAAGTCTCACGAGTCACCTCGACTAGCGAGCGGTCTGGTGAGTAGTGGAAAAGTAAAATCATAAAATAATGGGTGTGGTCGTTACGTACCTCTGGGTCATCTTCTATCCTTAAAACACTCTGCACCAGATCTCTTTGCTGTAGAACAGTAGAACAATTTGAACCAAGCATCGGCCACAATATTCAGCATAAAGCGGTGCAGCCTGACTTTGAGTTCATGTTCATAACGGTTCCTCTGTGTGCTGTCATCTCTCCATCAGTGAGCGGCACTGTGGTTTGTCAGTACTGGACCAGCAGCAGCAGGTCGGCACCATGAGTCTGTACGGTGCCGGTGGCGGTGCTGCCGGTGGCGGTGGTGGCGGTGCTGCCGGAGGCGGGGCCAGAGAAAAAGGAGGAGCCGAACATTACCGGGACCAACGGAGGCGCTCCAGCGACCGCTCACGTGACTCCTCCCACGAGAGAGGGGAGAGCCAGCTGACGCCCTGCATCAGGAATGTCACTTCTCCCACTCGCCAGCATGGTGAGGAGAAAAGAAAGAAGACGTGTTATTGTCTAAATTACACAGCCCAGAGTCTCCCAACAGCTTCCATGTGTGTGTTTGACTGGAAGCTCCACTGGTGTTCACGTGTCCTCCTCTCTCCCACAGACCGCGAACGTGGCGATGGAGGCTCGTCCTCCAGGTCCTCCAGTCCTCGTCCTCCCAGGGTTTCTATTCCCTATTCTCACTTTGGCGGGGCCCTGATCGGGGGACACATTCCTCGGCCCCTGGTTCCTCCTGGAGCAGACCACTACTCGAAGACGCCGGACCCCGGACCGTGCGATATGATCTACGTGTATGACCTCAGCAGTAAAGAGGGGCATCGCAGTGGGCTGAGGCTGGGAGAGAGAATTACGCTCATCGTGGACAATACCAGATTTGTGGTGGACCCTGCCATCTTCACAGCTCAACCAAACACCATGCTGGGCAGGTAATGTCCAATCACCGTCCTTTGGATCTGTCCTATCACCTGTGACCACACGCTGAAGAAACACCTGTCTGCTGTTTGTTTTAGGATGTTCGGTTCTGGGCGGGACAACAACTTTACACGACCCAATGAGAAAGGGGAGTTTGAGGTGGCCGACGGCATCAGCTCCACCGTCTTCAGAGCCATTCTGGTGAGTTCGGTTGTTCATCGGAACAGCTCCATACTCTCTTTCTATGGACACTGTATGCTTTTTCTACATTTCTTCCCCCTTCTATTTTCCTTCCTCTTGTTCCCAGTGAGTTCAGAACCCTCCTGAGACTGCATCTCTCCATGTGTTATGCACCTTCTAGTTCTCCCACCCATCTCGCTCTACAAGATGTATCTCACTAACGAGCACCTCTCTACCCCTCCGCCCCACTGCTCCATCAGTACTGCTTGTACTGACGGGGGAGGGGCTTTGCCTCGTGTGTTAATCACCGTCTGGGCTTTTAAGATCTGGGCCATAATTACCAAGAACACTTTTGGCATCATGTGACCGTTTTCTCTTCAGTTATATCTTCAGTTATATCATTAGACTTCCAAGTTTGAAAATGAGATGTATTTCTTCTGTCCTGTTGGGAATCGGTTGTATATGATGATGTGTTTTTCTCAGAATATAAAGAAGAAAAAAATGAAAAATATAGTCGCCCCAGAACCATGTTAATAGAAAGAACACAAAGCTTCCCAAAATAGCTTTTTATTCTAAGAAACGATGGAGAGATGTGAGGTAAGGTAGTGTGTCTGATGAGAGTGTGCAAAGTCCACCGTGGACTACGCAGTGAGTTAAAGTGAGACTCATCAAAATCATTCATATCTTTTTTTAGTATAAAACACCTTTTTCCTCTCTGTCCCTACTTTAGACTGCCCCAGGCTATGCTCATTACATTTTCCATTTCATTCAAAATTGTGCAGCCGATTGACAAATGAATCACAGATCAACCTTCTGATGTTTAAATATGATGACTGAGATATCACTGTGATGATACCTCAGTGATACCACTGTGATGATACCTCAGTGACACCACTGTGATGATACCTCAGTGATATCACTGTGATGATACCTCAGTGACGCCACTGTGATGATACCTCAGTGACACCACTGTGATGATACCTCAGTGATATCACTGTGATGATACCTCAGTGATACCACTGTGATGATACCACTGTGATGATACCTCAGTGATATCACTGTGATGATACCTCAGTGACACCACTGTGATGATACCTCAGTGATACCTCAGTGACACCACTGTGATGATACCTCAGTGATACCACTGTGATGATACCTCAGTGACGCCACTGTGATGATACCTCAGTGACACCACTGTGATGATACCTCAGTGACACCACTGTGATGATACCTCAGTGACACCACTGTGATGATACCTCAGTGATATCACTGTGATGATACCTCAGTGATACCACTGTGATGATACCTCAGTGATATCACTGTGATGATACCTCAGTGACACCACTGTGATGATACCTCAGTGACGCCACTGTGATGATACCTCAGTGATATCACTGTGATGATACCTCAGTGATACCACTGTGATGATACCACTGTGATGATACCTCAGTGATATCACTGTGATGATACCTCAGTGACACCACTGTGATGATACCTCAGTGATACCTCAGTGACACCACTGTGATGATACCTCAGTGATACCACTGTGATGATACCTCAGTGACGCCACTGTGATGATACCTCAGTGACGCCACTGTGATGATACCTCAGTGACACCACTGTGATGATACCTCAGTGACACCACTGTGATGATACCTCAGTGATATCACTGTGATGATACCTCAGTGACGCCACTGTGATGATACCTCAGTGACACCACTGTGATGATACCTCAGTGATATCACTGTGATGATACCTCAGTGACACCACTGTGATGATACCTCAGTGACACCACTGTGATGATACCTCAGTGACGCCACTGTGATGATACCTCAGTGACGCCACTGTGATGATACCTCAGTGACACCACTGTGATGATACCTCAGTGATATCACTGTGATGATACCTCAGTGATACCACTGTGATGATACCACTGTGATGATACCTCAGTGATATCACTGTGATGATACCTCAGTGATACCACTGTGATGATACCTCAGTGACACCACTGTGATGATACCACTGTGATGATACCTCAGTGATATCACTGTGATGATACCTCAGTGATACCACTGTGATGATACCTCAGTGACACCACTGTGATGATACCACTGTGATGATACCTCAGTGACACCACTGTGATGATACCTCAGTGACACCACTGTGATGATACCTCAGTGACACCACTGTGATGATACCTCAGTGACACCACTGTGATGATACCTCAGTGACACCACTGTGATGATACCTCAGTGACACCACTGTGATGATACCTCAGTGATATCACTGTGATGATACCTCAGTGATACCACTGTGATGATACCACTGTGATGATACCTCAGTGATATCACTGTGATGATACCTCAGTGATACCACTGTGATGATACCTCAGTGACACCACTGTGATGATACCACTGTGATGATACCTCAGTGATATCACTGTGATGATACCTCAGTGATACCACTGTGATGATACCTCAGTGACACCACTGTGATGATACCACTGTGATGATACCTCAGTGACACCACTGTGATGATACCTCAGTGATACCACTGTGATGATACCTCAGTGACACCACTGTGATGATACCTCAGTGACGCCACTGTGATGATACCTCAGTGACGCCACTGTGATGATACCTCAGTGACGCCACTGTGATGATACCTCAGTGACGCCACTGTGATGATACCTCAGTGACGCCACTGTGATGATACCTCAGTGACGCCACTGTGATGATACCTCAGTGACGCCACTGTGATGATACCTCAGTGACGCCACTGTGATGATACCTCAGTGACGCCACTGTGATGAGTTCATGCTAATGGCCGTGTGTAGTGGTCACATTTAACCAGCTGTTCTTCTAGTGTGTGCTGCTCCTCTCTGGGACATTTCTCCTCACAAAGCTGCTTTACTTCTCATACCCACTTTGTTTGAGCTTTGAACTAGCTGACACACTAGCGTTAACGCGTAGCTTACTAGCGACACACAGCAACATTAGCTGCTACTACATTGGAATAGGTGCTAATATCAGATGCTAATGCACTAATCGCGATTAACGCCCCAAAATCACAAATGTGCCTCAGAGGGCTTTACAATCTGTACACATACAACATCTTCTGTCCCAGGACCCTCACATCGGAACAGGAAAAACCCCAAAAACCTTTAACGGGGAGAAAAAAAGGAAGAAACCTTAGAGAGAGCAACAGAGGAGGATCCCTCTATCAGGATGGACAGAAGTGTGATACATGTCATGTGTACACAATGAACATCATCACAGAGTTACAACACATTCAATGCATATGACAGAAATTATACTTTTAATGACGACAGTAATAACAGTAATAGCACAAATAACACAATAATAATATAAATATTATGACTTCTATCAATAACAGCAGCAGTGGATATAATATAATAATAATAATATTGAAACTAAAAGCAGTTATAGTAATATAAATGTGACTAATAATAATAATACTGATAGTAGCAGTGGGTGTCAGGCAGGACCAGGGTCCAGATACAACCACGGTCCATGGAAACCTGTGAGGAGAGAAAGCACAAAGACTCTGAGGAAGAAGCAAAGTTAGTAATGAGCATTAATGAGATATGAATTCATACAGAAAGAGAGAGAGAAAGTCCCCCGGCAGTCTAGGCCTATAGCAGCGTATCTAGGGGCTGGTCCAAGGCAAACCTGAGCCGGCCCTAACTATAAACCCGAGTCGGCCCTAACTATAAACCCGAGTCGGCCCTAACTATAAACCCGAGCCGGCCCTAACTATAAACCCGAGCCGGCCCTAACTATAAACCCGAGCCGGCCCTAACTATAAACCCGAGCCGGCTCTAACTATAAACCCGAGCCGGCCCTAACTATAAACCCGAGCCGGCCCTAACTATAAACCCGAGCCGGCCCTAACTATAAACCCGAGCCGGCCCTAACTATAAACCCGAGCCGGCCCTAACAACAAACCCGAGTCGGCCCTAACTATAAACCCGAGCCGGCCCTAACTATAAACCCGAGCCGGCCCTAACTATAAACCAGGCATGAGACTTTTCCGCCGTTCGGCGGATTTCCGCCGTTTTTAGAACTCCAGAGACCATTTCTGAGATCAGTGTAAATCCGAATATTTTTTTGGGGGGGGGGGGGGGGGGGGGGGGGTGTTAAGAATACCTCCGTGGGCTCTGACGATCGCGTGTGAACATGTGAACACACTGTGACTCCGTAACTATCCGGAGCGCTTCTACTCGTATCATTGTCTTAATGTATGTGCTTGCTAACATAACGATAAAAAGCAGAGTACGTCGAACTGCCCAGCCAGCGTTTCTCCGATTGGAGTGAGACGAGGAGAAAAGGTGATGTCGTGATCTTCACAATAAAACATCTTTGATGTGACGTGTCGAGTCTTGTCCAATCAGCGTTCAGATGTCTACAGCGTCTTCATTTTCTTCCGTTAAAGTTTAAGTTACGTTATGTTCCGTTACCGTTCAGACTTGCTGGGTTAAGTTAACGTCCACTGCATGCGGAACTCTGTCGACTGTTAACGTTCGTCATTATCGCGAATTTGGAGGAAAAAACGTAACGTGATGAAACATGAAGCCCCCCCCCCCCCCCCCCGTGTTCCGGTTCAGTTCACGCGGTCACTCGTTAACATTAAACCAGAACACCGGCGGATCTGGTTGCAGTTTTTAACTCAAAGTAGAATGAAAGGCCCAGATACTGATGAGATGATGAGGTCAAAGAGCTTCAGGGCTGAGCTGTGAGTGGAGCTGGGCCTGGATAAAGGTGGAGGTCTAAACAGACGTGAGTACAGCTTCCCACTGTCAGTGTTTTAAATACATTGATGAGGCAGGTCTGCTGAATGCAGCCTCTGCTCCAAGAGATGAACTACAGCAACAAGGGCTCACGTGCTCTCTCATCACACTGTACACACTGTTCACTGTGATGACCACAGCCAGAGTAGATTATCATTTTAATTTAAATAATAGAACTGGATTGAATGCATATTAATTGCAAATAGAAGATAGGCCACTATTCTAACAGCTGTACAGTAACAGTAGAAGTTAATATGAAGACATACAGTAACAGTAGAAGTTAATATGAAGACATACAGTAACAGTAGAAGTTAATATGAAGACATACAGTAACAGTAGAAGTTATTATGAAGACATACAGTAACAGTAGAAGTTAATATGAAGACATACAGTAACAGTAGAAGTTAATATGAAGACATACAGTAACAGTAGAAGTTAATATGAAGACATACAGTAACAGTAGAAGTTAATATGAAGACGTACAGTAACAGTAGAAGTTAATATGAAGACGTACAGTAACAGTAGAAGTTAATATGAAGACATACAGTAACAGTAGAAGTTAATATGAAGACATACAGTAACAGTAGAAGTTAATATGAAGACATACAGTAACAGTAGAAGTTAATATGAAGACATACAGTAACAGTAGAAGTTAATATGAAGACATACAGTAACAGTAGAAGTTAATATGAAGACATACAGTAACAGGGTTCAATGAAAACTAATCACAAGCTAACTAGCCAGCTGTTCAACTGGAGCTGAAATAGTGATAAATAACTGAATAATAAATTATTCTTTTGCTTAAAGAGTAAATATGGTCTTATCACTAAATGTTATTCTCAGAGTACACCAGAGTGCTACATTTTAAAGATCATATTTAAAAATGAAAATGCATGCCACCAGCACCCCCCCCCCCCCCCCCCTAGAAATGTTGTGTTGATAATGTTCCTCCCTTTTCAGCATTTGTCAGTCTCATGCCTGATAAACCCGAGCCGGCCCTAACTATAAACCCGAGCCGGCCCTAACTATAAACCTGAGCCGGCCCTAACTATAAACCTGAGCCGGCCCTAACTATAAACCCGAGCCGGCCCTAACTATAAACCCGAGCCGGCCCTAACTATAAACCCGAGCCGGCCCTAACTATAAACCCGAGCCGGCCCTAACTATAAACCCGAGCCGGCCCTAACTATAAACCCGAGCCGGCCCTAACTATAAACCCGAGCCGGCCCTAACTATAAACCCGAGCCGGCCCTAACTATAAACCCGAGCCGGCCCTAACTATAAACCCGAGCCGGCCCTAACTATAAACCCGAGTCGGCCCTAACTATAAACCCGAGTCGGCCCTAACTATAAACCCGAGTCGGCCCTAACTATAAACCCGAGTCGGCCCTAACTATAAACCCGAGCCGGCCCTAACTATAAACCCGAGCCGGCCCTAACTATAAACCCGAGTCGGCCCTAACTATAAACCTGAGTCGGCCCTAACTATAAACCTGAGTCGGCCCTAACAACAAACCTGAGTCGGCCCTAACTATAAACCTGAGCCGGCCCTAACTATAAACCTGAGTCGGCCCTAACTATAAACCTGAGTCGGCCCTAACTATAAACCTGAGTCGGCCCTAACTATAAACCCGAGCCGGCCCTAACTATAAACCCGAGCCGGCCCTAACTATAAACCCGAGCCGGCCCTAACTATAAACCCGAGCCGGCCCTAACTATAAACCCGAGCCGGCCCTAACTATAAACCCGAGCCGGCCCTAACTATAAACCCGAGTCGGCCCTAACTATAAACCCGAGTCGGCCCTAACTATAAACCTGAGTCGAGCCGGCCCTAACTATAAACCTGAGTCGAGCCGGCCCTAACTATAAACCTGAGTCGAGCCGGCCCTAACTATAAACCTGAGCCGGCCCTAATTATAAGAGGTATCAAAGAGGAATTAAGAATATTGTATCTGTAGTCCAAACACTCTGTCATGACCTAGCGATGGACCATTCAGTGAAATAGTGAAAGCAGCCAGTGCACAGAGATGCACATTAGTGCTGGCAGGAAGTAGTGTTGTTCATGGGAGAACAACAGAACCAGTACAGATACCGGTCATGAGTGGAGCCAGGTTCACTCTGCCATCTTACTACAATCCTCATCTCTAGCATCCCGTCTCCTGTAACTGACTCAGTATTATCTTCGTAACTGACTCCATATAATCGGGTCGTCATTCGATCAGAGGGTCGGTGGTTCGATCCCCGGCTCTGCTAGTCCATGTCGATGTGTCACACAACTCCAATGAATGGTTAGATACCTGATGTCGCATGTTAGCCCCTGTCATCAGTGTATGAATGGGTGAATGATGACGGTGTTAAAGAGCTTTGAATGGTCAATAGACTAGAAAAGAACTTAACGAGTACAGTCCATTTACTATTTACCATTCCTCCAACAAACAATACTCCTGAAAACATTACATGTGAACACTCCATTTATCTCTGCTGCAGCCATGGAGAGAGTCTCACACAGAGACCGGAGGGAAAGTGGAGCGGGGAGGGGAAGTGACGTTGGCTTCTGCTTTCATCACCTCATTGCTCTCCACCCCTCCCCCTTCTCTCGCTCTCTCTGTCTCTCTCTCTCTCGCTCTCTCTGTCTCTCTCTCTCTCGCTCTCTCTGTCTGTATCTCTGTATCTGTATCTCTGTCGCTCTCTCTGTCTCTCTCTGTCTCTCTCTCTCTCTGTCTGTCTCTCTCTCTGTCTCTCTCTGTCTCTCTGTATCTCTGTCTCTCTCTCTGTCTCTCTCTCTCTCTCTCTCTCTCTCTCTCTCTGTCTGTCTCTCTGTATCTCTGTCTCTCTCTCGCTGTCTCTGTCTGTCTCTCTGTCTCTCTCTGTCTCTCTCTCTCTCTGTCTGTCTCTCTGTATCTCTGTCTCTCTCTCTGTCTCTCTCTGTCTCTCTGTCTCTCTGTATCTCTGTCTCTCTCTCTCTTGCCTGTGACGTCGCTGGTTGTTACTTTCATCACAGCTCACTCTCCATCCCTCCCTTTCCTCATCCATCTCTCTGTCTCTCGCTCTCTGTCCCTCTCTCTGTCTCTCGCTCTCTGTCCCTCCCTCTCCCTCTCTCTCTCTCGCCCGTGTGACTGAAGCAGCATCAATAATGGCGTCTTGTTTTTCCCCCGTGCTTGTGTGTGTGCGTGAACACCCTCCGCTCTGCTCGTTCCTCCGTGTGTGTGTGCGTGCTGCTGAACATGGCAGGATTACTACAAGTCTGGGATAATCCGCTGCCCTGACGGCGTCTCCATTCCCGAGCTGAGGGAGGCATGTGACTACCTCTGCATCTCCTTCAACTACAGCACCATCAAGTGCAGAGACCTCAGTGAGTACACCGAACTCTGCGTGCACGTCGTCTAGCTGCCGCTGGACTCTATGGAGTTTCTGTGTGGAGCTGCACACTGACTGCTGCTGTTGTCACAGGTCGCGTTCACCGTCTGCTAACCTCTTTTCATTTAGAATACATGAGCAATATTATGTCCACAATACTTTATCTACAGCATTTACTGCAGCTGCTAATGTAAATGTAAACATTCATATATTGAGACGGGCTCATCTACCTGCTTGTTTACATCAGTGTGGTTTGCTTAAATCCTATTGAGTCATATTTGACGTACCTGTGACGACGTAGTGTTCCATGTAGTGACCGGTCAGTGTGTGTGATATCTGTGTTGTGAGTGTGTGTGTGGGAGGCTGCTGCATGTGTGTGTTTGGCTCTAAGTAGGTCATGATTAGCTGTGAGATGTAATGTTTGTTATGCAGCCAGCCACATAACAAACCAGCGAGCAGGTCTCCTCTACCAACACCGAGGGCTAGTTTAAATCAGTCTCTGTTCTGCATAGACCCACACGAAGGCTGTACATGTAAACCATGTGTAACCGCTCTAATAACTGGTGCTGTACTGCCTGAGCAAGACGTACTATGTGGGGTAAATGGGTCACATTACTGTTTACAGGAAACTTGAGCTCTAACAAACGTGTTGAATGCAGTTCTTTACTCGTAAAACATGTTCAAAGCCAGTGAAAAGGAAATGCATTGTTTACTACGGTGTTCTTCTTCTTCGTCTTTTGTGGCACATTTGTCCCGTGTGAACCGGTGGAGTAGCGTTTGTATCACATGACCTGCTTGATCTGGCACATGCCTCACTAAGCGCCAACAAAACATACAAAGAATGCTCCTACTACCTGTCGGAGCTCTACCTTGATCAGAAGGTTGAAAAAGCTCCACTGAATGTCTCTCTCTTTGTTTTAAAGTATTTCTAAGTATTAAAGTATTTTACACAAGCCCAGTTACCTTGTGTCATAGTGACTTTCAGTCTGTTTGAGCTCCTGTGATGTTCAAAAACATAGTCTAGTGTACATTGTGAGGTAGAGACAGGTGAGCCTAGTCACAGCAAGTTCTGTAACTGTAGTTCCATCTGAAACACTAGAATGAATGCTGCACACGGTTCAATCCTCGCTCCACTGCTGGTCTGTCTGTTTGTAGGTTGGCTGCCAGCTTTAATATATCATCTGGATTTAAACTCTGCTAATGCTTAGTAGAAAGAAACACAGGATGCAGCATCTCTGATGTATTTCTTCTGTAACCACATGATATTCATAACGTCTGACAGTTAAAGGAGGTCATAAGAACAGTAGGATGTCTAAGACTGCTGTACAATATTGTGAGAGTTAAATCGAACTTGGCTGTCCTCGTTGTCCTACATCCTGTCCTACATCCTGTCCTCGTTCTATATCCTGTCCTACATCCTGTCCTACATCCTTTCCTACATCCTTTCCTCGTCCTACATCCTTTCCTACGTCCTGTCCTCGTCCTACATCCTGTCCTACATCCTGTCCTCGTTGTCCTACATCCTGTCCTACATCCTGTCCTCGTCCTACATCCTGTCCTACATCCTGTCCTCGTCCTACATCCTGTCCTACATCCTGTCCTCGTTCTATATCCTGTCCTACATCCTTTCCTACATCATTTCCTCGTCCTACATCCTGTCCTACGTCCTGTCCTCGTCCTACATCCTGTCCTACATCCTGTCCTCGTTGTCCTACATCCTGTCCTACATCCTGTCCTACATCCTGTCCTCGTTGTCCTACATCCTGTCCTTTCTCTCCTCACCAACGTCCTCTCGGTTCCCCCTCAGGTGCCCTGATGCACGAGCTGTCTAACGACGGGGCTCGCCATCAGTTCGAGTGTTACCTGGAGGAGATGGTGCTGCCGCTGATGGTGGCCAGCGCTCAGAGCGGAGAGAGGGAGTGTCACGTGGTGGTGCTGACCGATGACGACGTGGTGGACTGGGATGAGGAGTACCCTCCACAGATGGGAGAGGAGTACTCTCAGAGTAAGATACTCTTTACACTGCCTAATTCACCCTTTGTTAAGCCCCAAACATCAGTGCATAAGAGACACAGGTCTATTGTATTAGGACAACAATACAACATATATATATATACATATATATATATATATACATATATATGAACAACAAAGTCATACAGGACAGAGACCTACCCGTCTGACGTATGCAACAGAAAACCTTGAAAAGCCTGAAGCCTTTACAACAACAGGACTGAGGAAACAGAGAGGACACCTTGGATCATGGAGATGGATCCATTATGTAGTGGGGCAGCTGGGGACACTTTAGAGGTTCAGAGGTCAGAGCTTCTGTTCACACAATGATCCAAAGCATACATTTCTGTTTGAGACTTGAACCCACTACGGCGTGTTGAATGCAGACTGATGAGGAACAATGAGTTTAAAGGAATTTACTTTAAGGCTGCAACATAACAAAGTGTAAAGAAGTGAAGGAGCCTTTGAGAGGTGACGTTAGCATCTGTTCACTGAAGAAGGTATCTTGATGAAGGCTGCCCACATTTAGGAAACACCACTGTATGTTCTACACCAGTCGCTGAAAGTTGCTCGTGCACCATCTTCTCCGTTTGTAGAATCTACAGCGTCTCAGGACGTCACTGACCTTTTTAAAACACCACGCTGTATGTAGGCCGACTCTAGACCTGGGGCTCAGAGCTCAGAGGATACAAACTCTCTTTATGTGGAGGATCCGTGAGTTGACTTCCTCTTTTCCTCTCCAGTCATCTACAGCACCAAACTGTACCGCTTCTTCAAGTACATCGAGAACAGAGACGTGGCCAAGTCCGTGTTGAAGGACCGAGGACTGAAGAAGATCCGACTGGGAATAGAAGGTACGTTTCTCCTCCTGTAGTGAACACACCTTCTGTAGCTGTCTCCTCCTGTAGTGAACACACCTTCTCTAGCTGTCTGTCTCCTCCTGTAGTGAACACACCGTCTGTAGCTGTCTGTCTCCTCCTGTAGTGAACACACCTTCTGTAGCTGTCTGTCTCCTCCTGTAGTGAACACACCGTCTGTAGCTGTCTGTCTCCTCCTGTAGTGAACACACCTTCTGTAGCTGTCTGTCTCTTCCTGTAGTGAACACACCGTCTGTAGCTGTCTGTCTCCTCCTGTAGTGAACACACCTTCTGTAGCTGTCTGTCTCCTCCTGTAGTGAACACACCTTCTGTAGCTGTCTGTCTCCTCCTGTAGTGAACACACCTTCTGTAGCTGTCTGTCTCCTCCTGTAGTGAACACACCGTCTGTAGCTGTCTGTCTCCTCCTGTAGTGAACACACCTTCTGTAGCTGTCTGTCTCTTCCTGTAGTGAACACACCGTCTGTAGCTGTCTGTCTCCTCCTGTAGTGAACACACCTTCTGTAGCTGTCTGTCTCCTCCTGTAGTGAACACACCGTCTGTAGCTGTCTGTCTCCTCCTGTAGTGAACACACCGTCTGTATCTGTCTCCTCCTGTAGTGAACACACCTTCTGTAGCTGTCTGTCTCCTCCTGTAGTGAACACACCGTCTGTAGCTGTCTGTCTCCTCCTGTAGTGAACACACCTTCTGTAGCTGTCTGTCTCCTCCTGTAGTGAACACACCTTCTTTAGCTGTCTGTCTCCTCCTGTAGTGAACACACCGTCTGTAGCTGTCTGTCTCTTCCTGTAGTGAACACACCTTCTGTAGCTGTCTGTCTCTTCCTGTAGTGAACACACCGTCTGTAGCTGTCTGTCTCTTCCTGTAGTGAACACACCGTCTGTAGCTGTCTGTCTCTTCCTGTAGTGAACACACCTTCTGTAGCTGTCTGTCTCCACCTGTAGTGAACACACCGTCTGTAGCTGTCTGTCTCTTCCTGTAGTGAACACACCTTCTGTAGCTGTCTGTCTCTTCCTGTAGTGAACACACCTTCTGTAGCTGTCTGTCTCTTCCTGTAGTGAACACACCGTCTGTAGCTGTCTGTCTCCTCCTGTAGTGAACACACCTTCTGTAGCTGTCTGTCTCCTCCTGTAGTGAACACACCTTCTGTAGCTGTCTCCTCCTGTAGTGAACACACCGTCTGTAGCTGTCTCCTCCTGTAGTGAACACACCGTCTGTAGCTATCTGTCTCCTCCTGTAGTGAACACACCGTCTGTAGCTGTCTGTCTCCCCCTGTAGTGAACACACCCTCTGTAGCTGTCTGTCTCTTCCTGTAGTGAACACACCTTCTGTAGCTGTCTCTTCCTGTAGTGAACACACCTTCTGTAGCTGTCTCCTCCTGTAGTGAACACACTGTCTGTAGCTGTCTGTCTCTTCCTGTAGTGAACACACCTTCTGTAGCTGTCTGTCTCTTCCTGTAGTGAACACACCGTCTGTAGCTGTCTCTTCCTGTAGTGAACACACCTTCTGTAGCTGTCTGTCTCTTCCTGTAGTGAACACACCGTCTGTAGCTGTCTGTCTCTTCCTGTAGTGAACACACCTTCTGTAGCTGTCTGTCTCTTCCTGTAGTGAACACACCGTCTGTAGCTGTCTGTCTCCTCCTGTAGTGAACACACCGTCTGTAGCTGTCTGTCTCTTCCTGTAGTGAACACACCTTCTCTAGCTGTCTGTCTCCTCCTGTAGTGAACACACCTTCTGTAGCTGTCTGTCTCCTCCTGTAGTGAACACACCGTCTGTATCTGTCTCCTCCTGTAGTGAACACACCGTCTGTAGCTGTCTCCTCCTGTAGTGAACACACCGTCTGTAGCTGTCTCCTCCTGTAGTGAACACACCGTCTGTAGCTGTCTGTCTCCTCCTGTAGTGAACACACCTTCTGTAGCTGTCTGTCTCTTCCTGTAGTGAACACACCGTCTGTAGCTGTATGTCTCCTCCTGTAGTGAACACACCGTCTGTAGCTGTCTGTCTCCTCCTGTAGTGAACACACCTTCTGTAGCTGTATGTCTCCTCCTGTAGTGAACACACCGTCTGTAGCTGTCTGTCTCCTCCTGTAGTGAACACACCGTCTGTAGCTGTCTCCTCCTGTAGTGAACACACCTTCTGTAGCTGTCTGTCTCCTCCTGTAGTGAACACACCTTCTGTAGCTGTCTGTCTCCTCCTGTAGTGAACACACCGTCTGTATCTGTCTCCTCCTGTAGTGAACACACCGTCTGTAGCTGTCTGTCTCCTCCTGTAGTGAACACACCGTCTGTAGCTGTCTGTCTCCTCCTGTAGTGAACACACCTTCTGTAGCTGTCTGTCTCTTCCTGTAGTGAACACACCGTCTGTAGCTGTCTGTCTCCTCCTGTAGTGAACACACCTTCTGTAGCTGTATGTCTCCTCCTGTAGTGAACACACCGTCTGTAGCTGTCTGTCTCCTCCTGTAGTGAACACACCTTCTGTAGCTGTCTGTCTCCTCCTGTAGTGAACACACCTTCTGTAGCTGTCTGTCTCCTCCTGTAGTGAACACACCTTCTGTAGCTGTCTGTCTCCTCCTGTAGTGAACACACCTTCTGTAGCTGTCTGTCTCCTCCTGTAGTGAACACACCTTCTGTAGCTGTCTGTCTCCTCCTGTAGTGAACACACCTTCTGTAGCTGTCTGTCTCCTCCTGTAGTGAACACACCTTCTGTATCTGTCTCCTCCTGTAGTGAACACACCTTCTGTAGCTGTCTCTTCCTGTAGTGAACACACCTTCTGTAGCTGTATGTCTCCTCCTGTAGTGAACACACCGTCTGTAGCTGTCTGTCTCCTCCTGTAGTGAACACACCTTCTGTAGCTGTATGTCTCCTCCTGTAGTGAACACACCGTCTGTAGCTGTATGTCTCCTCCTGTAGTGAACACACCTTCTGTAGCTGTATGTCTCCTCCTGTAGTGAACACACCGTCTGTAGCTGTCTGTCTCCTCCTGTAGTGAACACACCTTCTGTAGCTGTCTGTCTCCTCCTGTAGTGAACACACCGTCTGTAGCTGTCTCCTCCTGTAGTGAACACACCTTCTGTAGCTGTCTGTCTCCTCCTGTAGTGAACACACCGTCTGTATCTGTCTCCTCCTGTAGTGAACACACCGTCTGTAGCTGTCTGTCTCCTCCTGTAGTGAACACACCTTCTGTAGCTGTCTGTCTCCTCCTGTAGTGAACACACCGTCTGTAGCTGTCTGTCTCCTCCTGTAGTGAACACACCGTCTGTAGCTGTCTGTCTCCTCCTGTAGTGAACACACCTTCTGTAGCTGTCTGTCTCCTCCTGTAGTGAACACACCTTCTGTAGCTGTCTCCTCCTGTAGTGAACACACCGTCTGTAGCTGTCTCCTCCTGTAGTGAACACACCGTCTGTAGCTATCTGTCTCCTCCTGTAGTGAACACACCGTCTGTAGCTGTCTGTCTCCCCCTGTAGTGAACACACCCTCTGTAGCTGTCTGTCTCTTCCTGTAGTGAACACACCTTCTGTAGCTGTCTCCTCCTGTAGTGAACACACTGTCTGTAGCTGTCTGTCTCTTCCTGTAGTGAACACACCTTCTGTAGCTGTCTGTCTCTTCCTGTAGTGAACACACCGTCTGTAGCTGTCTCTTCTTGTAGTGAACACACCTTCTGTAGCTGTCTGTCTCTTCCTGTAGTGAACACACCGTCTGTAGCTGTCTCTTCTTGTAGTGAACACACCTTCTGTAGCTGTCTCCTCCTGTAGTGAACACACTGTCTGTAGCTGTCTGTCTCTTCCTGTAGTGAACACACCTTCTGTAGCTGTCTGTCTCTTCCTGTAGTGAACACACCGTCTGTAGCTGTCTCTTCTTGTAGTGAACACACCTTCTGTAGCTGTCTGTCTCCTCCTGTAGTGAACACACCGTCTGTAGCTGTCTCCTCCTGTAGTGAACACACCGTCTGTAGCTATCTGTCTCCTCCTGTAGTGAACACACCGTCTGTAGCGGTCTCCTCCTGTAGTGAACACACCGTCTGTAGCTGTCTCTTCCTGTAGTGAACACACCGTCTGTAGCTATCTGTCTCCTCCTGTAGTGAACACACCGTCTGTAGCTGTCTGTCTCTTCCTGTAGTGAACACACCTTCTGTAGCTGTCTGTCTCTTCCTGTAGTGAACACACCGTCTGTAGCTGTCTGTCTCTTCCTGTAGTGAACACACCGTCTGTAGCTGTCTGTCTCCTCCTGCAGTGAACACACCGTCTGTAGCTGTCTGTCTCTTCCTGTAGTGAACACACCGTCTGTAGCTGTCTGTCTCCTCCTGTAGTGAACACACAGTCTGTAGCTGTCTGTCTCCTCCTGTAGTGAACACACCGTCTGTAGCTGTCTGTCTCCTCCTGCAGTGAACACACCGTCTGTAGCTGTCTGTCTCCTCCTGTAGTGAACACACCTTCTGTAGCTGTCTGTCTCTTCCTGTAGTGAACACACCGTCTGTAGCTGTCTGTCTCCTCCTGTAGTGACCTTCTCTCTGTCTGTTGTCTCCAGGGTACCCGACCTACAAAGAGAAGGTGAAGCGGCGTCCTGGAGGTCGTCCAGAGGTAATCTATAACTACGTCCAGCGTCCCTTCATCCGCATGTCCTGGGAGAAGGAGGAAGGGAAGAGCCGCCACGTGGACTTCCAGTGCGTCACGTCCAAGTCCAGCACCAACCTGGCCGCGGCCGCCGCGGACATCCCCGAGGACCAGCTGGTGGTCATGCAGCCTCCGGGGCAGCAGGTGGACGAGCTGGACACTCTGCTGCAGCCGTCGGGCGCCAGCGACCCCCACCAGCAGGCGCTCGGACCGGGGCCAGAGAACACCGTGGGCCCCCAGTTACCGCAAGGCTACGACGGCCCCAACCAGCAGCCCTGGGACGCTCTTCACGGCGGCACCTACAAACAGGCCACCTACCACTACGAGCCGGACCCAGACACCCCCTCACCCTCTGAATGAGGCTGCGGAGGTCACACCAACGGCATCAAGACCACTACACTGACACTAAACTACGAGTGGAACCATGTCATGTGACTGTAGAAGGTACAGTCCCTCCACAACACGTAGGACGCTAGACACAGTTCCTCTGGAAGAGAGGCTCTGATGCACAGGCACCTGATTGGCCTTCAACAGCCAATATGCACACAGCGTTGAAGATGAAGCACCTCTGGCCACTCGATGCTTTCAGTGTGAAGGCAGACTGTGTCCCCCTCCCTCACCCCCCTCCTCCCGAATGGCGAACCACCACTTTTGCCTTCTGTTGCACCTCTGCAGCCGGTCTCAGTCAGCACTCCCTGTGTTCTTTATTTATCTGACCAAAGGACGGTTCCGTTCCTCCGGCGTTACTTGGAGGCGAGTGAGTTAGCTGGATCTGAAGGTGTGTGTGAGGCTTTTAGTTTCCCTCTGTCCTCTGAGTCCACGTCCTCACTCTGCGGCTCCTCTCCTGTCTGCGTCCCGCTGACCGTCTCCCAGACTCTGCACAGGTTCCTCACCACAGAGTCAGAGGACATGTTGGACACCATGTTTTCTAATAAATGCTGTTCACAACACCTGCCTCCTTATTTCAGTCCATCTCTAGAGGTGTCCTCCGGTGTCACGTCTCTGTCTGCATCTAGATTTGTCTTCATAGATCTTCATGTTTGATAGGATAGAGAACCTGCACTGGGTCCAGAGCAGACTGCTGGAGACTAGGACACCGTGTGTGATGACACATCATTTGAATAAGCATGGAGCAACTCGTAAGGTAACATCACGAGCCCACAACCTAATACAGTTGTGCATAATAGAATAAGAGTGATGAGTTCAGTGCATAGTGGAATAGTCTGCTTGTGTTCTGAAAGCACAGGAAGCCTTCTAGTTTAGCTTATTCTGGAATAATTAAATACATGTATTTATTTCACATGAAGGGTTCCTTTTGCTCAGCTTATATTTTCTCATATTGTAATAACTTATTTCATTATGTTCAAATCTTATTAGGTTATGTGCTTGTGGTTTTCTTACATTGTGACGATTATTACATTCTGAGCTTTAATTGCATTTCAATGAATAAGTTGCTACATATGAATCTAATAGTTCCAACTGAACAATAATTCAGTTAATAATATTGTTTAATCTTTATATAACCTCCATGAACATGTGGAGAGTTCTTCACTGACCTTCACACAGCTGTGTTCAACAGAGGCTTTAGAAAGCAGAGCTCTCTCTCTCCGTCTGTCTCTCCGTCTCTCTCTCTCATATATAAATACCACCGGGCTGCACTGATTGGCTGAGAGCAGATCAGACTACGTGGATCACGTTTTTACAGGACAAAAAGATATTAAAACCATATTTTGTCCATAATGACGGAAACAAATTTTATTTTAAAAATATTTCACTGCTGATACAATACACTCATCATACTCATATATATTTGCATAAAGTATACTCTTAACATGATATTTAAAGATTTGATACATTATTGATACAGTCAGGTGGGGAGGGGTATATCAACAAGGAACACTTTATTGTAGTGTAGCGTAGAACAATGAAACAAAACCACGAGAACAGATGCAGCTGCTGCCTGATTGGAAGAGGACAGGAGGGGGCGGAGCTTGGACTCAGCAGGTATTTCATGGTCAACAGTCTTGTTACAACCCACCCGTGTTCACAGGGACTGCTGCAGCTCTTGCACCATTTTGCATCCCCGATGGGAGAGAGTATCCTCGCATGTTCAGCCAGAGATTAAAAACATAAGAAAGAAAGTACGTCTAGTACGTCTGCCCAGTTTGTATTTCAGTCACACAGTTTTTGTGAAACATAGCTCCCCGTCAGAGATCCCCTTCATCGTCCATCCATCCACATGGTGACGTGGAACACCTGATGCTTAGCTCTGTGAAAGTAACAATACATGAGAGGGATGGACAGAACTCATGAATCTAAAATGAATGTCCAGCATATTTCAGGACTTATTTGTTTTCATAAATCCAACAGTCATTTTTCAAGATCAAGAATATATATTAATACTTGTTACAGACACGTCCACCTCTGATGATGTAAACACACTGAAATGAAGCGTTGCATTCAGACCGTCCCAGGACACCATGAGCTCTGTCCCCTGTGACTTTCATCTGTCCACATTCTAGCCCTCTGCTAACAGTCACATGTAGCCACAGTGCATCGGAGTATCAAGTGCTAAACAGATCCATCACTGAATCTAACGCAGGGGTCACGTCCTCTGTTTTCATCTGGTACAGAGTGGAGTGAGTCAAACTGCATCATGAAGTGCTCCATAAGGGTACTGGTGTAGAGGGAGAATGTGACCCAGGCCACCAGGTGTTTCTGTTAGCGGGCTGATGCTAGTTAGCCTGCTAACATGTGTTTGCCTGTAGAGTGTGTGGTTGATACAGCTCAGCACACAGCTGTTTACTGGTCCATCATGGTGGACCAGTAAACACACACTAGACCAACTGTGTTGTGTTGGATCTGAGCAGACAGCTGTGATCACATGCACGTGTCACACACATGCATGCTGGTGGTGGTGGTGGTGGTGGTGGGGATGATGATGATGACGAGGCAGCCAGAATGTGAACTGTGCAGTCCATCCACCTGTCCTCCATTGTTGTGTATTGTCTTTTTGAGGGTCAGTGGGGGTGCGGCCTCTCCCAGCATGCACTAGGTGAGAGACGGGGTAGAGCCTGGACAGGACGGACGGACGGACGCCACAGCTGCATCTCAGTTCCATAACCACGTACACCACGTACTCCTTTATGTGCTGTACGCAATTTGTTTTTACTATCAAAAGAAACGATGGAATTAATTAAAGACATTCAATGTCAACTGAACTGCAGCTTCTGATGTTTTTGTTTCCTTCCTTTGTGCACTGAACAGTGAGCATCTCCAGCACGAAGACCAAGAGGGTTTCATACCAATGCTGTTATTCAGGCTGAGCACCTGCTTACACGTCGTATGTAGTCTGGACCACAGAGTCTGGGAAGGGGACCGCAGAGTCTGGGACGGGGACCGCAGAGTCTGGGAAGGGGACCGCAGAGTCTGGGAAGGGGACCGCAGAGTCTGGGACGGGTGGGTGGAGCTCGGTGTGGTGGGTGCAGTGGGGACTGCAGGGCAGGTTCACAATGAATACATGTGTCTGAGAGTGATTGCATTGTCAGAATTTGCCCCATATGAGTTCTGATTGAGAAGCTCTCAGGGTCCAGACACATCGAGCTTTAACTTAGCCAGCGTCTCTCTCCGTTTGGGTGTTCGGGTCACAGTTTGGATCTCGTCCCATCCCCCCCCACTGGTTCATCATTATGAAGACCTCCACTGAGCCAGTCATATGCATCACTGGCTGCCACAGCAGGAGCTTCAGGAGCATTATCTTTAAACGTATCCTCTCAGCTTCCTTCTGGCAGATGTGCTGCAAGTAGTTTGTGTCTGAAACTCTTTTCAAATGTGTTGTAAAAAGTGTGACCGTGTGACGGAGTAGCTGATAACTGGTGTTAGTTAAGGAAACACACACCTGCTTGTGAAATTTTGTGGCTCGGGAATAAAGGTCCACTAAGAAACTTCTGAACAAATCTTCAGAAGATAACTAACTGCTGTGTCCATTTCCCATGCCGAAGATCAGCTGGCTTTTTTTTTTGGGGGGGGGGGGGGGAGAGAGAGAGTGCACACCGCAGCAGTGTCTGTACAGCATCAACCTACAGGGACACGTGAGCGTACAGCTGGAGATGTTTAGCTGTTTGTGAACGTCTCAGGAGACAGACTTCAGTCCACCAGCAGACACGCTGCTCTCTCACCGTGGCAATGTTAGGGACACCCAGTCTGCAAAGAAGGGTCATCTTAACGCATCATTTACATAAAATCCCAAAGAAAGTCAGGGTCACTTGTGCACCTACAGGGAATGATGAATGAGAAAGGAGGAGTGAAATCCCACCAGCAGTGAGAGCCTGACAGGATCTCCTCTTGTGTGTAATCTTCAGTATCTACAGCCTGTTCTATGACAATAGAATGAGCTAAGATGGATGTTTGTTGCAGTGTAGTTGTTCCAGAGGGCTGAACTCTGTCCATCTGGTGCTAATAGGTCCGTCTCCCTCTGCGTCCTCACAAAGGCCAGGGCAGGTCGCTGAAGTCCACGGGGCCGCCCAGGCCGGCGTCCGCCTCCAGCAGGGACATGATGACGGCCATGGCCGCCTCGTCGTTGCTGGGGCTGCTGGAACCGGGATCGTCCATGATGTCTATGCTCAGGTGGGAGTTGTCACCTGGAGGGAGGACGAGTGGTTGAGAAAGCACCAGAATAAACTCGGTAAGAGAGTATTTAGTGTGTGTTAATGTCCAACTCACTCATGATGGACTGGTTGGAGTAGGGGTAGCCTACAGAATCAGGTCCAGGAAGGATCCCTGTGCTTGGCAGCTCGGGTGTCTCTCCATTCTGAATCTGTAGGAGAGGGGGAGGGGGAGGGAGAGGGAGAGGGAGAGAGAGAGAGACAATCAGTTTCCTCTCAGAACAGACAGTGACACCCACAGGCAGGATGTGTCAGTGTAAATGCACATGCATCACACCTACACAGAGCTCGGCTACCTGTTACAGGTTCAAACCTGAGAGTGGACTCACTCTCATGTAACTCTCAGAAAGAAAGCCAATGAGCTCATTTCACACTGTCTAACTCGTCCTTCAGATCAACGGTTGGCTAAATCTCTGCTCATCATGTCAAACACCGGATGACATCCGTGCTGAAACAACAAGCTGCAGATGTTCAGTGGAGGACGTCGCACCACATGGAACATGGAGCTGAACCAATCAGCTGACAGGGAAGTCAGATCTGATCAAATGCTTCTGAAGGTGTGCATGTGTTACCTTCTTGCCCCCTGGGGAGCAGGTGTCGGGTGGGGGGGTGCTGGTGATGTTCAGAGGGCTGGAGCCACAGCTGGAGGGGGAGGAGCCTCGGATCCTGACGGACACAGAGACACAGATGGTTTTTATTAGGCTACGTTATAGATTTGATCTCCTAATCATCAACCTCAGTGGAGCCATAGTGTGTCATTTGGATAACAGGTTTAAGACATGTGACATGTGACATGCGGCATTTTACCAGCGTTGCCATGACAGTAAGTAGACATTACATCGTTCAGTGGAGACCATCCGTAGCTGAGTCAGCGTTAGTCAGGAGGACTGAGAACAGATCGGCAGAGTCAGCACTTCTGCTACTTATTCATTTTATCGTCTCCTGTTTTTCAAATGATGTGAAATGTTTGCATTTGCCAAGTGTGTACATGAGCCCGTGCCGTGTGCCGAGTCACTCCTTCAGAAGCACCACCGACATGCAGCGCTCTCCTCTGCACTCACCTCTGGATCTCCATCACTTCCTCTGCAATCATGCGTCCAATTTTGCCGGCTCCCGCTCTCGTGCCCCCAGGGATGCCAGGGACCGTCTGCAGCGCCCGCCTTCCTCCACCTACCGATCAACAGTTCATTGAGAAGGATGAGTGACAGCGGGAGGAGGGACGGTGGATTAATGAGCATCTGTTAGTCTTTTACCCTCTGAGGTGAGAACACTGTCCATGCTCTGTGGTGAGGCAGCAGACTGAGGGTAGTCTGACCCCTCCACCATAGGACACCTGCAGAGACAAGCACACGGAGGGTTTCACCAACGGGGCTCCATCACGTCTACCAGGGGGACGGGGTCTACCAGGGGGACGGGGTCTACCAGGGGGACGGGGTCTACCAGGGGGACGGGGTCTACCAGGGGGACGGGGTCTACCAGGGGGGACGGGGTCTACCAGGGGGGACGGGGTCTACCAGGGGGACGGGGTCTACCAGGGGGACGGGGTCTACCAGGGGGGACGGGGTCTACCAGGGGGACGGGGTCTACCAGGGGGGACGGAGTCTACCAGGGGGGACGGAGTCTACCAGGGGGGACGGGGTCTACCAGGGGGACGGGGTCTACCAGGGGGACGGGGTCTACCAGGGGGGACGGGGTCTACCAGGGGGACGGGGTCTACCAGGGGGACGGGGTCTACCAGGGGGGACGGGGTCTACCAGGGGGACGGGGTCTACCAGGGGGGACGGGGTCTACCAGGGGGACGGGGTCTACCAGGGGGACGGGGTCTACCAGGGGGGACGGGGTCTACCAGGGGGAGGGGGTCTACCAGGGGGAGGGGGTCTACCAGGGGGAGGGCGTCTACTACGGGGGACGGGGTCTACTACGGGGGACGGGGCCTACGGGGGACGGGGTCTACTACGGGGGACGGGGTCTACTACGGGGGACGGGGTCTACTACGGGGGACGGGGTCTACTACGGGGGACGGGGCCTACGGGGGACGGGGTCTACTACGGGGGACAGTGTTCTGGTCTACTTACGACACCACGGTGTTGGTGGACACGATGTACTCCACCTCCTTGGTCCAGGGGTTCATGAAGCTGAACCAGCGGCTCCTCAGCGTGATGAAGGAGCCGTCTTTGATCTTGAATTTGTAACAGTTGGTGTTGATCTTCTCTCTCATCTGCAGCACTGTGGAAACACACACACACACACACACACACACACTGACGACTCCACTCGTGCTCTTTACTCAGCCACTGCACCACCAACAGCTACCTTGTCTGTGGCACTCTGCCAGGTGGCCGATGTCGTCCTGGTGGAAATACTCGTAGAAGGAGGTTCCCAGCAGCTCCTGGGGCAGGTAGGCTAGGATGGCTGTGGCCCTGGAGGTGAGACAGGTAGACGGAGAAAGCGTGAGTGAACTGTGACAATGTGTCATGTCAGCTACATTCTCTGACTTCCAGCATCAGACGGATCCAGATAGAATCCAGCACCCCATCACCTCGACTCTCTTCTTCTGCACAGGACATCTAAAGGTGACCACCTGTAACAAACCCCGACCATGCTGGCTGAACCAACATCCTCTCAACACTGGCTATGTTTAACCACTGCTAGGCTCCGCCTCTATACAATGTGAGCATGATGATAGAGGGACCAGCCCGTCTGTCTGTAGCCCCCCCATTCAGTCATCAGATGAATGAACCAATGACCGCATTGTCTTCATTTACATGAACCATCATTGGCATGTTTGAAAAGCCTTACAGTGAAACAATAAACCACGAGTCCCAGTTCAAAGCCCCCCCCGCTCTCTGGCGTCTCACCTCTGGTCAACGAAGACAAATTTGCCGTCGATGGCGTGTCGGGACACGTACTCCGTGGGCTTCACCCGGATGTCCGCCAGACTGGGCTGGGGGACGATGTGGGGGTGCAGGCGGCCGATGGCTACCAGGCAGCTCAGGTTGCAGCCCTCGTTGTCGGGCTCGTTGTCCTCGTCCAGACCCATCTTGGTGGGGGGCCAGCTCTTCAGGTAGCCTGTGCTGTGGATGGTGCAGAAGCTCTTACGGTCCGCTGTGATGAGGGGAGAACAGGAAATGTAAATGTAAAGGCGTGAGCATCTCTGATTGGCTCACCACATGTGTTACCAAACCAGATGGAGAAGCCCACAAGAGACTCAATGATGTCTTGAAGAGTTTTAATATACTGAGACTTCCATTTAGAATTATTAATAACCAAAGAAATAAAAGCCTTCTTTGCAAACTGCACAAGTAAAGAAGTAAATAGTGGCCGCTCACACCTTCTGGTGAACTACAAAACAAATGTCATGATGGCAAATCTTTGACATGAAGTGTTTCACATTTTCCATATGTTAAGAAAGCACACGCTTAGACACTTCATGTCACTCGTCATACATGAACTTGGACCTCTGCATTTGACCCAACAGCTCGGGGTTCAGTGGACACGTGGAGAGCAGGAGCCGGGGATCGAACCGCCGGTCTCTGTGGTGAGAGGACGCCCGTTCTCTGCCTGTTGGTCGGTACTCAGAACCACAGGGCCATTCATGAGAGTAATCAGCTGTTTCATGGCTCTTTGTGATCAGGTTCAGTGGAGTCTGATGGCTCCGTGCTTGCAGCAGGAAGATGAAATGGACTCAGTGAACCCGTTTGTCCCAGAATGAACCGAACTACTGGTGTTAAAGCTCCCTCACTTCCCACAGTGTGCCAGCTATTACTATTCCTAATATTTGTGAGTTCTACTCCCATTATAGCAGCGACAGCGATCACTGCGTGCTACTCTACATCTCTCTGGGATACCAGGCCTCGATAAACCCAGTCGGGTATGTACTTAAAGAGGCCCACTTCCTTGGTTGTGTAATGGAGAGGTTCTCCGATCACTGATGTGTGGTTCCTGGCTCTAATCAGGACAGTAGCTGAGGTAACAGCTGACGGTGGAGAAGGAGCTGCTGGGCAGCCTGACATCGTAGGGTAAGAGGAGGAATGTGGGGGACAGAATTGAATCCATGTTTGAAGAGAAAGTACCTTTTTTCTTGGAGCAGGTGGAGGGAAAGTCCTTGTCCTCTACTTTGACAGACGGCCTGTTGCACTTCATCCTGCAGAAAAAGGAGCGCCGGGCTCCAGAGCAGAGACGGGACGGTCCGGGGGTGATGTCTGTCTTCACTGGAAGACCCGCTGCACACACACACACACACACACCTTCAGAAACCATCACTGGATTGAGTGCTTTCTCACATCCGGTGCAATGTTAGAGGCTAAAATGTTTTATTCTCAAATACACAAAAACAACATGAACCAATAAAACATGTTTGGAGATTTCTATTTCCACTTCCTTGAATGACGCTCATTCCATCCATCCTGCAGAACATGTGTCCTTGTCATAGCTTTCAGTAATATTTCCATCTCCTCTCTGCTGTTCATGCTGCCCATGTGAACGCTCCCTATCGTGCTGCGGTGCACAGGCAGCCACAGTTTGGTAATGTGAGGACACATCAGATTAAGACGGAGGCTCAGGGTGGACCACAGTCCCGATTCTGCATGTTTGGCCTTACTTTTAGCATCGATGAGCCTCTCTCGTGGGGCCGTGTCGGAGGAGGACAGCTGCTCTTTGACCTTGGCAATGTCCTTGGGGTGAAGGTAGTCGAACAGGCTCTGACCGATCAGGTCGTTCTGAAGACGTGAGACAATAGAGGGACTGAAGTCAGACGGGAACAGAGCACAGAACATATACTGGGACTATGAGATCCTGTGAAATGTGTGACTGTCAAAGAGTATGAAACATATGATCAATAACTCATCAGCACTAGCGTCTAAATGCACTTTCCTCCCAACACAACCACGGCCAGCATACCTGGCTGTAGTTGAGAATCTTGTAGACGGATTCGGAAACAAAGAGGATCTTTCCACGGTCACACCCGACCACAAACAGGAAACCATCAGCAGCCTGCGTCAAACACAAAACTCTGTCAGTTCTAAGAAGAGGATGTAACAGCAGCGTGGAGCTGCACCGTTCATCACTTAAAGACACGGTGGAAGTGTTGGCTCACCCTTAATATCAAGTGCTTCAGCTCGTCATCGGAGAGGAAGGCGGGCTTGTAGTTGGCCTCCGTGTACGGGTTGGCTGCACCTGCACACAACAGTAAAGGTATTCACACTGCAGCTGCTAACAGACATGTTGTACTGGACCACGAGGAACAGCTCAGTCAGCGATAGAGTGAGAATCATTACAGCCACAGCTAACCCAAACCCTCACACGCCCTTCATCCTGACCTCTGAGTGTCTTCATGTGCTGGACGGCCATGCGCAGCACCGTCAGCTTGTCTAGTTTGCGGGACATGGCGTTGCAGGTGGGCACCAGCGACGCCAGCTCGTCAATGAAGCTGTTCATCTTGTCCCTGCGGCGCTTCTCGATCTGGCTGTGAGCCTCTCTGTGGAGGGACAAGCACCAGACATCAGCAGCGATCACACGGAGGACCGGTCGTCTCTGTTCGCTCTCCACTAGCTGCTACTAAATCCACCGTTCGTTACCACGCAACAGAAGGAGAGCTAGTCATTAGCCACTAGGTATGCTCTTACAGTCCCTTCGTTCCACATAATGCTCTGATCTATACACGTCAATGTATAACGTTTCTGACTATCAACGCACACAAAGCTCCCTCTGTTCAACGGGACATTTAATTCATGTGAGGGAGATGAGGAGGGAGGGCGATGAGAGAGAGAACTGAAGGAGCTTTTATACCTGGCATTCTTAATCCGGCCCTGCTGGTCACTGGAAAGACACACAAAGCAATATTAGAGAAGAGGAGGTTGTGTAACCAGCCTCACATGTTGTCCTCACACACACAGTTATGTAAAAGTGGAACAATTATTTACACCCCACACAAGAACTCTGCCCCACACAGACGGACTGACTGTCATCAGTCATCTCTAGTCATGCAGACAGTGTGCTTCATACCTGAACGTCACCGTGCCTCAGAACAGGTTTACTCCTGCGAGTAAAGTCACGTTTAGCAAATCCTCACGCATGGATTGGTCTTAGAAATGTGAACTGGATGAATGCCACCAGTGTGTGTTCCTGAACGTGTACTGCTATAGAAGACTACATGGTCACTCTGTTGAAGAATCATCAACTAGCACTACCGTCAGCTTACATCCACGTCTGTCCTATACTCATAACTAGCGTATGAATTCTTGAGTTACCACAGTGACCTTTGACCTCCAACTTCTGATCTCTCTATGTGGATGTTTGCAGGCCTCCTGAGATGTGACGTTAGACATCAGCAGACGACGAGATGTTTCGACGCGTCGGGAGATATTAGTAATGAAAGTAGAGCCGTCAGCGCGGTCAATGGTGAGCAGAAGCACGACAGAGGTAGAAGGAAGGGTTTGACACGGCGAGAGATGCTGAAGCGGAGCGGAGCAAGGACCTTGTTCCAGAAGGTTACACCGGTGGGTGCTACAGAGGATGTTCCTCTGGACAGCATGGACAGCCTCAGGGTGAGGGAGAGGACACGACCAATCAAACGAAGGGGCCTCTGAAGCTACGCATCAACGTTTGCTCTTTGCAGGGATGATACTGGATCATAGAATCCTGGAGTCCACCATGTGCAACGTGGTCCTCTTCCTCGTCTGTGAAGAGGAAGAGGACCCGCCCCCTTTGGAGATATAAAGGGCTCATTCGAAGGCAACTAAAACAGCTGATTATACACTAATGAAAACATACTTATGAATATTATATTCAGGTGTGTAGAAGAGAAACAGATCTAGTTCCTCTGGCTTCATTGTGAGATGGATCTCTGACAAGTCAAAACACAACTATCCACTTTGATCACTAGAGGTCAGAGAGGAAATAGGTTTCTCATGATGATGGGATAGAAACACAACACTACTGAGGATTAAAGCACCTGCTTCATCTTACCTTCCCAGTTTATCTTTGTCTGGGTCCATGTCACTAACGAGCAAAGACAGGAGAGGTTAGTGTACACAAACCCACGGGGCTCACTGCCTTTGGGTTTCAGTCTATTCAATATTTCATGCTGTACAATCTATTGAGGGTCATTGATATCTATCAACATTGAGTCAGGTTTGAACTTACTCAAATGAGAAGCCATCGATTCTGTAAAGAAACACAAATGTATTAATGAAAATGAGAAATGTGAATATTTACAATGTGTAAAAAAACAAGGGACTCCACTACCAGCGTACAGATTCAGCTTCCTTTCTTTCCTGCACTACTTCCCACATCTTACTCCCTCCTTTCTTTCTCTCCACCCTGCCTTTAGCTCCATTCGTTGCCTTGTATAATCTTCTTCAGCACTGTCCTGTCTGTATTTCCTCTCTCGCTCTCCGTCCGGGTGTCCTTACTGGTAGTCGGTAGTGCTGCCCTTCCTCTTGCGGGTGTAGTCCATGCCAGGCGTGCTGATGGAGCTGGAGATGAGGTCGGTGGAGCCGGGGGACATGAAGTCAGTCATCGTAGACGAGATGTCCATCCTTTGGTCTGCCATCAGGTCATCTGCAGAGCAAAGAGGAGAACCAGACTTCACTGAAGGGACTAGGACTGAAGTGGTGGGTCCAGCTGCTCTCACAGGTAATAAATCAAGGAGCTCTGTTCTGTGGGATATCGTTACATGAAGTTTGCAGAAACTCACAAACACAGTGCAGTACAGACCGCTTCCATAACATTAAACTGACAACTGAGAACCAAGGCATGCCAATGATGAGTCATGTTATCTTTACTGACAATAAATCCTTAGAGGAGTTCAGGTCAGGATCCGAGGTCGGGAGCGTTTTCATTGCCTCCTAACGAGCCTGAGGCTAGCAGCTAACGGTGCTAGCAGAGAAAGTGCTGACAGAGCGAACAGTGTTAAACGGAGGGGAACATGAGGGGGGTTCTACGCTTCCATGACAGGTCAGCTGTGACCTCCGTACGAGAGCAGAGCAGTGAGCTAACCAGCACAACATGCACACTGCCGACCGGCTAACAAAGAGATGAGAAGCTCTGATAACAACACACACTCCTCCTCCATATCTACATAGATGATAGATGTTGATGAGATAGTAATGATCTGAATGGGAGTACAGCTCCTTTAAAAAGTGGTCCTCGTGGAAACATCTAGTAAGGAGAGCTTCAGACATCCCTCTCTGTCATCAAGTCCCACTCACCACAGATGTTCATCACAGCCTCTGTGTTAAAATCATCTCCTTCCATCCACTCTGGAGCCCTCAACTGTGAACACACAACATGAAGGGTCAGTCCCAGCAGGAGACCAGACACACAGTTAGAGCTGCAGACATCATGGCATCCAGGTCACATGTGGAGGACGACACCATGTCTCAGTAACTGCATGTACAGCAGCTCGTACCATACGGTTTACATTAGTCATAGTGGTGCGTCATGTGTAGGATGGGTACCGAGAACCCAGAGCATCGATAAGCTACGACGTTAGAGCAATTCATCTGATTGACAGTTTAGATTGGTTTCCAGTGAGATATTTATGAGTATAATGACTCTGCTGTTTCCGGTTAGCCCTATGCTAACTACCGGTTAGCCCTATGCTAACTACCTATGCTAACTACCGGTTAGCCCTATGCTAACTACCTATGCTAACTACCGGTTAGCCCTATGCTAACTACCTATGCTAACTACCGGTTAGCCCTATGCTAACTACCTATGCTAACTACCGGTTAGCCCTATGCTAACTACCTATGCTAACTACCGGTTAGCCCTATGCTAACCTGAATGAACAATTCAATCATCCGGCTCTTCAATGATATCCGACCAAAAAGATACAATTCTGGAGGTTGTAATGGAAAATAAATCTCATATTCATCATCATCATCATCATCATGGAAGATTTTAGCGTGAAGAACTTGGAGAACATTCTATCACAGTGCTCTGCAGTGGTGGCTTTAGACTTGCTCAGGGTCTGAATGTATTATTGCCCATCCAATTCACTTTTTATGATAATAAGACATATGCCTATTCAAAAGTAGTCTGTGATTCTAATCCAATACACTCATTCACTGTAAGTAGGAAACACACAAAGTGAACTGTATCCAATGTCCTTTTTTTACATTCCAAGCTTCAAACGTCTGTTTGTACCCGAGCAGCCTTCCTTGGTTCCTCAGTGACGGGAGGAACGGAGCTGCTGCTGCTTCCCTTACCTGGATAGGACACTGGAACAGGCCTCCTGGAGGGGCCGGGTTTCGTCTGGATCAGTCTGGTCCGCTCCGTCCCGGTCTAGCCTCGGTCTGGTTCGATTCAGCCGGACCTAGTTTCATCCGGTTTGATGTGGTCAGTGTGCCCCGATATGAACGGACCCTCAGACAGCTGATGCAACCAGTCTACCCCTGGAGAGAGAAGAGAAGACCTCTCACAAATCTAAAAATGTAAACAAAAGACATCAGAAATTAAAAACAACACCGCATATGGAAGTAACATTACAAAACTTGATTAAAAGCAAAACATGAAACACAAAAACAATTGAAGTCGTTATGTTCTCGACCGCTGACCTGAAAAATGTGAAAAGTGAATCTGGGCTCTTTGGATCGTTTCCTGATGCTCCATCTGTCTCCGGCTCACTTTCCAGTTTTAAACCCAGTAAACCGGCTCTTAATCATACACACGGAGAAGCTATTCTGCTGAAAGACTGAGGCTAAAGTTATGTCAGAACCCTGTGTGGCTGCTGAGCGTAGCTAAGCTATGTTTTCACTAGTTAGACGAGAAACAAATGAAGAGGACAATTAGGATGTGGATTAACTGATGCATTTGGCAAATGTAATGCTTTCACAGGTAGCGTTGGCTGGTGTTGCTGGACTGTTAACTTAGCATAGCATAGAGCAGAGTCGCTAACGTGAGCCTAAACTGCCCATTTCACCCGGTGTAATCTAGGGCTCATTGTTGATCGATCCATGTCGTTTGACCCCCATGTTCAGCAGCTGTCCAGATCTTCTTTCTTCTACCTAAGAAATATCAGTAAACTGAGATCTGTGGTATCAACAGCTGAACTAGAGATGATCATACACGCCTTTATCTCTTCACGCATCGACTACTGTAACACACTTTTCTCCTCACTCAGTGTATCTGCTCTCAACCGTTTGCAGGTAACAGATTACTCACCAGGACAAATCGACAGTCACATCCCCCCCGTACTCAGATCTCTTCACTGGCTCCCTGAAGCATTTAGGATACACTTTAAAATTCTCACCCTCACTTACAGAGCACTACAGGTCAGACTCCTACATATGTGACTGAACTACTTCACCCTTATTCCCCCTCTCTCTCTCTCAGGTCAAACATGTTATCTGTCTGTCCCACGCACTCGCCTTAAGACCTGTGGTGACCGAGCCTTTGAGGCAGTAGCACCGAGGCTGTGGATGCTCTGCCTGCACCTCTACGCTTTGCTGTTTCTGTGACTTCATTCCAGAATCAGCTCAAGACACACCTGTTTAGACTGGCGTTTGGGTAACAACTCATGTGCTAGGCCTGCTTTTAGACCACGTTTTAATGTTGTACTCACTGTGTGTAAAGTATTGGCCCTATGGTCACATTGTGTTGTTTATGTTTGTAATTCTGCTCCTGTTAAGCACTTTGTGACTTATGTCTGTGAAAAGAGCTTTATAAATCAATCTTACTTACTTACTAAACTCTGACAGCATTTAGGACCAGTTTCAACCCAGTAGAGGGAAAATACTCCACAGAGGAAGTCAAACATGCAAACATATCCTAAACCTGTAGGAGTCATACTTGCCTCAACTATTTGATAATATAATGTGAGAATGTGTGTGCTAGTCTGACAAGAGAGAGGCCGCCTACGCTAATCGGTAAAAACAATTCTAAAATACAATTACATAAACTCACATTCTATAGTCGGACTGAACGACCTTCTGTAAAAGGATGTTACTCATATGATTCTTGTCATTGGTCACTTCATCAGGCTGACCCAGTAGAAGTGTGTGTGGTGTTGTATCTGCATGGATCTTCTCTTCGGTCTCAGAGAGCAGGTGCCAGATTAAAGAACGCATCAGAGAGGATGCTACAAAAATGGCGGACACAGCGCCAAACAAAAACATAGTGAGGCGAAGCTCCAAGTGGACAAAGATGTTTCCAGAACGAGAGTGAATCTGAGGTAGAGTCTCACCAGCCGGCCCCATACAGCCGGGGAGGAGGGGCCAACCTCTGGATAAATCCGACTCACTGTGCCCTTCAGAAGAGATGATACAATAAAAGTCAGTCTGAGAGTGGGACTGAATCCCATCAGCATCCTATTAACACTTGGGCAGCTGAAATGTTTAATGTACAGTGACAGCAACATGCAGAGCAGCTGAGTTCTAGGTCAGCCGGGCTGGGACAAAGCTCTGGGCTGCAGGGGAAAACCACGGTGTCATGATTGAACACTGAAAGGAACCGGTGCTGGAGTGGAAACTGGGTCAGCCAGTCTCTGTGGTCTCAAAACCAGCCAGCTTTGATTTCCATCCACCACCTACTTCTACTTCATCAGTGAGTCAGCTCGACATTCAGCTGGGCTTTGCTGCTCTACACTTTACACCAACACACCCCCAATTATACCCTTCAGTCAATCACGACCAACATCATCAGACCTGGATACGAGCATAGATCATGAAAAAGGAATAAACAAAAACCCACCCACCTATATAGAACTATTAGACCATTTACTGGAGGAGAATATAACAGAGAAAACAGAGAAAACGCACATCTAGTCCTGCTAGTACGGCTGACTCCACCTCCTGTGCCTAATAGCTTTTTGAAATGATGCACATAGTTGTATTATTATCATAACTGCTACTGGAAGCCCAGAGTGCTTGATAAGAATGAGGTAGAACTACAGTCTACAGTAGAAAGCCTCTACCGGCCTTCATAGCTGCTCCAGCTGTATTTATGGTGGTCGTGATGTGCCCTCAATCACAGCTCTTCAGACACCGTCACAAATAGTTCACTGATAAAAGCACTCTTAACATGTCTGAGGATTTTACAAAGACGGACAATTACTTTCTTTAGAAACAGGAGGTCTTAAATATCTACATCTGAGTTTATATATTTCAGCACAACTAAATAGTTTACAGGATATTCAACATTCGTTCCTTTATAATGCATTTTATACTTGATGTCTTTCTTTACAGGGCTTGTACAAAGACAATGACTCAGGTTTATAGTTAGGGCCGGCTCAGGTTTATAGTTAGGGCCGACTCAGGTTTATAGTTAGGGCCGACTCAGGTTTATAGTTAGGGCCGACTCAGGTTTATAGTTAGGGCCGGCTCAGGTTTATAGTTAGGGCCGGCTCAGGTTTATAGTTAGGGCCGACTCAGGTTTATAGTTAGGGCCGGCTCAGGTTTATAGTTAGGGCCGACTCAGGTTTATAGTTAGGGCCGGCTCAGGTTTATAGGGCCGGCTCAGGTTTATAGTTAGGGCTGGATCAGGTTTATAGTTAGGGCCGGCTCAGGTTTATAGGGCCGGCTCAGGTTTATAGTTAGGGCCGGCTCAGGTTTATAGTTAGGGCCGGCTCAGGTTTGCCTTGGACCAGCCCCTAGATACGCTGCTATAGGCCTAGACTGCCGGGGGACTTCCTAGGATACACTGAGCTCCTCTCTCCTCTTCTCTCTCTCTTTCTGTATGAATTCATATCTCATTAATGCTCATTACTAACTTTGCTTCTTCCTCAGAGTCTTTGTGCTTTCTCTGCTCACAGGTTTCCATGGACCGTGGTTGTATCTGGACCCTGGTCCTGCCTGACACCCACTGCTACTATCAGTATTATTATTATTAGTCACATTACTATTACTGATACCATTACTTATTTTATTGTCATTCTACTATATCCACTGCTGCTGTTATTAGTAGTCATAATGTTTCCATCATCATTCTGCTCACTACTCATGATATGAATCATATCTGTCATATGCATTGAATGTGTTGTAGCTCTGTTATGATGTTCATTGTGTACACATGACATGTATCACACTTCTGTCCATCCTGAGGGATCCTCTGTTACGCTCCCTAAGGTGTCTTCCTTTTTTTTCTCCCAGATTAAATAATTAAATAATAAGTAATGAACCCACAGAGAATGATCAGTGTCGCTCAGCTCATGGTTTTTGTTTTAGAGAACTTCTGACTAAGTGATGCAGTGCAGACTCACTGGGAAAGTGGCTACATGTGTCCGTGACACTGCATGCAGTGGTACTAGGTGCGGTTGTGTCGTATTAGTTTTATGTGTACAAGTATGAGAACATGAGCACAGAACTGGACCAATACTACTTGCAACTAAGCTTGATTATCCAGCCTAGGACAATAACTGTTGAAGCAAAACTAGCTAAGAATGTCCTCTGTTCTATAATCATGAGATTATACTGTTGGTGGATAACAGCCGCCGCTGCTGTACCAGCTCTTAGGACTGCAGGTATCCTGGAGCCTGCCAGTCTGGATAGACCACGCACGTGTAAGGCCTTCAAACAGTAAATATATGCCATTAATCATTTGCTGTATTTTCTCACTGTACTGTCTTCAGTCTCACATTGTATCACAGCTGAGAGCAACAGTTGGTTCTAAAGTGCAGAGGGTGTGAGCTTGTTAAAGACACACACACACACACACACACACACACACACACACACACACACACACACACACACACACACACACACACACACACACACACACACACACACCCTTATCATCACAAGTCAAACCACCGAGATACACATTTTCAACAGATACTTACTTGCAGCAACAAGCAACAAAAGTGCTGCCTGAACACAATACATGGGAGTTCCAAAAAGGTTTTCCTAATATTTGTTTCCTTAGCAACAGATTTCTTTGATTATGGGGTCTGGCCAATAATAGAGGCTTCAGGTAGTAGACATCAGGGCAATTGAATGTGTTGTAACTCTGTACACATGACATCTATCTCACTTCTCTCCATCCTGATAGAGTTGATCTCTGAGGTTTCTTCCTTTTTTTTAATACCCGTTAAAGGTGATTTGGGGATTTTTTATTGTACCGATGTGAGGCATGAGTAGCAGAATGCGGGTTACTACGTCATCGTTTCAAAAACGTATGCGTTTACACCGTCCACACGACAAGGCAACTCAACTCAACTCCGGAGTTTTCAAACGTATCCGTCCTCGGGAGCGTTTCTAAACTCCTCTGTTTTCGGTGCTCTAAGTGTGGACGCTCAGTGTAAACGTAGCAAAAGAGATGCGTTGTAAAATGGAGACGTAGTAGTGTGGACATGGCCTCAGTAAGTAAGAGAAACTGATCTCAGTTGGATACAGCTGCTAGAAATAGTTTTCTCCTCTCGTGGCAGGCTGTCTCAGAGCATCCCGTTGCCTCCATGAATAAATAAACACACTGTGGCTCATGCCAACTTATAAAATAAAGGACCTGGCTTTGTTGAGACTGTCAGTCTGGTGTTTCAGTTCTTGGGAGAGCGCTGAAACGACAGAGTCCCCTCTACACACAACAAACGTCGCTATTCGTCTGAGAATAGCTCATCATTATCGATGCATAATGAATAATGTAGGATTACTATTCCTTATTCAATGTATGGGATATTTGAGATTTTTGATGTAATGCATATATTAAAACAAGACAGGCACACAGCAAGCATCAAATATCACAATATTTTGGAATAGGTACCTCGGTATTCATAATTTGGGAAGATACGAGAAAACGTTGAGAACAAATAGTTGACCTTTCGCTAAGTCCCGCCCCTTGAAAGCAGACCGGCCAATCCCAGAGTAGCTCTGACCAGCAGCTCTACTCCAGAGACTCATCAATGCTTTCGGGCTGGTTTAGTGGATTTGGAGCTCGTCGTGGCTAAACGTTGTGTAATAGTGACACTCGTTACCCGGAGAGGTTGGAAGGAGAAACACTTTTCTAAAATGTTACATTTCTACATAATAACCTGTGGAGCTAACATTAGCATCATGAACTAGCGGTAGCACTAGGAGCAGGGACAAATGGATTCACGTAAGACCTAAGACTCTTATCTTCTAAGATTCTATCGCTGCATGTGCCGATTCCAGAATACATTTTGAATCTGGAATCGACTTTAAATCTAATCATGACCTCCAGAATGAAATCGAATCAAGAGATACTGAGAGATGCACTCCCCTGTAAGTAGGTCTATGCTACACTAGACACTGAAGATTGTAACAGTGAATAAAGAGGAACAGTATTGTTCCTCAATTTCATTGTCTTCCGTCTCCATCGCCAGGTGAGGTGGTTCACTTTCACACTGTGATCTGTAGCTTTATCTTGTTAATCTCATTTATATCCATCAAATGCACATCGTAGACCATTCGGTCTGCTTCTTTCTCAAATCAATTTGATGTTTTTACCAAAAGCTAGATAATATTTGGTCAGGGAGTGCAGTTTGTGACAGTTTGGGCTCCATGGTAACACATCTCTGACAGCTAGACAGAGTAGCAGGGGGGGGGGGGGGGGGGCTTAGCCAAGGGCCAATAACAAATGTAGAGGACAGGAAGAGACATTATTCATTTCATTCAGCAAGCACAGTCAGTACGTTCAGGAGATTGTTTCTTGAATCTGTATGTATCCTTCGTGAGAAAAGGAACATTTCGTCACATTACAATGATTTAAATTAAAATCCCCCGGCTCAAGGGAAGCCCAACATCAAACTGAAGCCTAATATCATCACCAGATCTCTTCGATTCACCACGGAGGAATACAACCTTCTGCTACAACAGCCTTTTCACTCATGTTTCCACCCATTTGTTTCAATCTAATGAACATGGTCAAATTAAAACTTCCATGGATGCTTGGTGTCTTTGCAGAAATTACTATTTTATCGTTTCTTCTTCATGGTTAATTGTGGGCCTGCTAAATCCTCACAATAAACTTCAGTTATCAAAATGCCTTTGAGGCAACACATCAATACTGATGAGCACTATGTAGGTTACTACCCGTCTCTGAGCATAAACATCACTTATCAATCCAAGTCTACGGCCATGAAAGGGTTAATAATACATGAACTACCACAACACTGCTGTTGAAGCACACTTGTGAGAACGAGTTATGCACAAATGAGAGAACATGTTGCAAAACACAAGTCACACATGTAACGATCTGTAACAGACCAGTGAAATATCTCAACATAGAAGCCAGTGTAGCCTGTCAACACTTAAAATCAATCCACAGCAGACCAAGAAGCCCCACTAGAGAGGACTGTATTCAAAACAAACCAACAATCTGTGAGGATTCATGCTGACGAGTACGAGTCAGAAGATGAAAGGTCAATGAGAAGCTACTCCTCCTGTCGGAGTCCTCCTGTCGGAGTCCTCCTGTCGGAGTCCTCCTGTCGGAGTCCTCCTGTCGGAGTCCTCCTGTCGGAGTCCTCCTGTCGGAGTCCTCCTGTCGGAGCCCTCACAGTTCGGGACCCCCTGCTCCAGACGGCACTGGTTGAGCCCGGTGCCCCGTGTAACCAAAGCCCGCTATCATGATCATCTTTTTGGCAAACACCGCGGAGACTGCAGACACCGTGCGGTCGCCACATCTCCACTGCCAAACACCGTGTCACGATATTTCAGAAGCGAACATGTGCCTGCTGTTTGGAAGCAGCTGCGGTCCTGATCGGTTGAATCCACGGTGCTATTTGAAGAGACATGCGGGGACGTGAACGACATCGCAGCGGGATGGATGCTGTCGAAGAATCCGTGTGCCAGATACCCACCGAGGCCTGTTTACATAGCTAGCGTGATAGCTCTGGGTAGCATTGTTCACTCAGTGTCTCGCACTTCGGACACGTTTAGTGGACATTTAACGAGCCCACGGACCGACGCCTACCTGTGCGCGAGCTCCCGTCGAGCCCCGACAAATGCTGACAACCGTCAAAGCTGGTCCGTCCTACGGGGCGGGTTACCCTCCTTTTATCAATAACAGCATGTAGTCCCGTTGGTGGACTAATATTAGCATACAGTCGCTAGCTATGGAGCGCTAACTGTCAAGACCTGACCAGCGGCTAGCGTCCCTCCTCCTGCTCTAAAGCCCCACTGACATGACCACAGCGCTGGCAAAACATCGACGACATCCATCATGGTTTAAATGCCAGCAACGTCACCGAGATGCAACATTGATAACCCGGAGGCTTGTTTTCATTGTATACTCACAGTAGGTCCAATGAGCTCGGTCTATCCATTGAAAGTCGCTGATAATATGTAATAGCGACCCAAAGAACTGTGACATAAACGATTCTCGATCGGTGACCCAGTTTCTCTTCACCGTCATGCCTGTCGAACCACTAACCTAGTTTTTCAACCAATGGGGCTCGTGCTGCCGCCGTAGGTGCCTCTCCAGCCAATCAGACACAAGTTGAGGCTGGGAACCTATGATGGGCGTGCTTATTGACCAATGAGAGGCAGCGTCGGACGGAATGCAGGGCAGCTTGTGTGTGAGAGTGTGTATGGAGAACACTGCATTACAAGTCCGTGTGGTAATGGGAGGTTGTGGGTGGCGTGCATTCATCGTGTTTCTCCACGTTTTTTGTTGGGGTCCTTTAATGTGTCACTGGTGTTGTTATACAGCTGAAGGTAAACTTATCATTTTCATTCTAAGATGGATTTATTGTGATTTTAGTATTTTGTTAGAGCAACTAAGAAAACATGTAACTCCCTCCTTGTCTGGGTGAAGTTCTTCAGTTGCCTGCACTGTGCACATTGACGCCCCCTGCTGGTCATACTTTTACATCTTCTACTGTCCAAACATGGAAACACACGATTTAGATGATTTTTCCCTACTTATGTTATTATTTTTCATTTATATTGAAACTATAGGAGGGTAAATGAAACGATCAATACCACCATCAGCTGCAGTGATTTCAAACACCTTTTTTTTGCTCTTCTGGAATGAAGTCAAAGTGGTGTGATGAAGCTTCCCACCTCGCCTCCTTATTTATAGACGGTTGTCTCCACATGACACCAGACCGGCAGATATGAAACTGAAGCTTCTGTGATTTGTCAGGCTTGGTGAGAGTTAACAGTCAGCCTACTCGTAGTTCACAGGTTACACCAAAGTAAGGTGAATATACAAACTCCTCTATACATTAGTGTACCTCTGCTAGCTGTATTTTCTTGGTATTTTTTATGTACCTGTGTTATCTGCCCTTACCTGAACCTGTCTGTGTTCTCTCCACATGTCACACTGACTGTCATTATCATGGAAGTGGAACAGTGTACAGTTAGTTGTTAAAACCTTAATTTAATTTAGGGTAGTGGGTTATAATCCATATAATTTATGTTGACTCATGGTAAAAATATAAGAATCACTTTACCCTGCATACATATGTATGATTTAAGTACATTGTATTTCTTAGGTGCATTACCATTCTATTGTTATTGTGATTAAATGGCACATTGTCACTGATAACCGAGCTGTTTGAGTCAATATCGGACCGATATCTGATGTCAGTAGTGGTGCGTCTCTGATTACAACCCATAAGATACCAACATAGACAAGGCAAGGCAAGTTTATTTGTATAGCACATTTCAACAACAAGGTAATTCAAAGTGCTTCACATAAAACCATTAAAAGCATCAAAACATAAGGCATAAGAAAAAGAGATTTAAACATACCGCTGCTCCTCCTTACAGTCAGTTGTATCTGCACTACTGTAGCCCCATATTCTTATTCTCACATACTTTTTACATGAATCACTCTCGCCAGACATATACAAATGATTTCATCAGGAACAAATGCCAAGTCAAAGGAGACGGACATTTGTATTGCAAACATACACTGCGCCACTAGATGGCAGTGTGGAGTCGTATTCAAACTACAAAGGATGTAACAATGATGTGAAAGTGTGGTTGTAATTCTTTATTTGAATTTATTTGGTATGTTGAAGGATCACTTGCCCTCTTCTGCCTGAAAATATGGGAGGTTGTTACCTGAATAACTTTTTGGAGGAGTATTGAGTTTAATGTCCCTCAATTCAAATTATCCAAATTATTCTCATTACCTCCTGCTGCTATTCTGCTTCATTCATGTACCGTTGGAGATATTTTTTTGTATATATTTTGGTACAGTTAATGTTGCAACATTAATGCATATTAATATGGGTAAATAATTGGGTTGTCTGTGGGGTCTGTGTTGCCAACACGAAACGTTTAAGACTTAGTCAGAATATCAATAGTTTGGATTATCAATAGTAGCCATAGTTCATAGTTTTGTGTTGCATTTGCATATGACTTGCCAATATGTATAAATGATTAACGTAACTGTTTGTTGGACCAGTAGCCCATAGACAAACCCTTATTGTAACAAGTAATAGGCCTATAACAGATATTTGTGTTTGCATTAAATAATAGTAACGGAAATAACCTACTTGCGTGGCACCTGTTTTCATTCACCGATATACATTATTATAACAAAAAGGTCCGGTATGAACGTGTCAGGCAGATGTGAGATATTACGAGGGGCTCCTGAAGGCACCGTGCCTATCACATGGCAGGTGATAGTTGAGGAAGCTCGCGCTTCACTACAGCGCACAGAGAGCTCCACACGGTACGGTCCGCAGAGCGCCTCGCATGTGTGAGTGTGTTTAATGTGTGTGTGAGTGTGTGTGTGTGTGTGTGTTAACTCAAAGTGTCTGCAGTAAACTAAATTGAAGGATTTAGTTGGATAAAGCCTCAGCGGAGTCGCATCGTAAGTAATAGAACTGCACGCAGCTGATTACTGTGGTAACCTGTCATAGAGAGTCACAGAGAAGTTCACTATGAACTTCATAGACTAGTCCATACAGCTGGATGTAAGGGACTCTGAGGGAGTATTGTGCGGCTGGCTCGGTTTTAACACATTAAAAGTGATTTCATATTTCATGTTCCCTGAGGACAAACTATGATAGCCTCATGAACCTTAAATATGTATATCTGGACTGTGACATTAGCATACCTTTCATCCTCTGTAGCTGCTCATGTGAAATACAACAGAGGCTACTAATGCTAATACTGTGCTACTATATTCATGCATGCAGTGATGTGGTAGCACCATATCTCAAGGATCTCAACTTGCTGATGTTATCAATGTAACACTCATGTACTGTAGAATATACAGGGCAGGTGTGTGGTAATTATTATGCACTTTTATTTCATAGGCTGGACTTTTTCCACATGACAGAAAATGTGTCTTGTGTACAAGCGACATGCTAGAAAACATGGTGCTTTAGTTGTGGCACTGGCTCTTCTCAGTCATGTACTGTCAGCTTGCAGCTATTAAATGATGTTTAGTTGCACTGACACATGCTGTGTAATTGCAGATCATCAATTTGTGACAGCATGAGTAAAGGGGGGGGAGGGAGAGAAAGAGGGGACGCTGATATGCTAATGGGAGAATATCAAGGCTGATGTGTGGCTCCCCTCTGCTGAAGCATCTGCTGCATCTAATCCTGGAGATAGTGTTCATGAACAGACAGAGACGTGTATGCGCACATGCACAGACATCACAGACAGGCGACTTGAGAGAGCTGAAGGAGCCTCTTGCCTCTGAATACAGCGGGCTGGGGCCTCTTTTCTATTGCAAATCTCATTTAAAAGGGAGTGAGTTGAAAGGCGTCATTGCACTGACGACAGTGAATTGATAACGCTGCTTTGGTTGGCTCTTGGGTGGCATTAGCACTTCTAAACAACAGAGGAAATAGAAACGGGAGCTGAGGTGAAGTGGCGATGAATAAATGCCCTACATTTATAACACATGTATTGTCGTAGAAGTTATCAAACAATGTTATTAGCTTACTTTGGAGAAGGTTTTAGAACAATGTCTCTGCACATATGCATGCATTGTGCAAACACGTGGGATCAGCAGATGATGGCATTCATCCTGGATCAAATCCGCTTTCCTGTGCTAACTACTGCTACTAATCACACCTCTACTGTAGTTCACTGGAGGTCATCATAACTACTGCTACTAATCACACCTCTACTGTAGTTCACTGGAGGTCATCATAACTACTGCTACTAATCACACCTCTACTGTAGTTCACTATCTGTCATCACAACTACTGCTACTAATCACACCTCTACTGTAGTTCACTGGAGGTCATCATAGCTACTAATTACACCTCTACTGTAGTTCACTGCTCTGTCATCATAACTACTGCTACTAATCACACCTCTACTGTAGTTCACTATCTGTCATCATAACTACTGCTACTAATCACACCTCTACTGTAGTTCACTATCTGTCATCATAACTACTGCTACTAATCACACCTCTACTGTAGTTCACTGGAGGTCATCATAGCTACTAATTACACCTCTACTGTAGTTCACTGCTCTGTCATCATAACTACTGCTACTAATCACACCTCTACTGTAGTTCACTGGAGGTCATCATAACTACTGCTACTAATCACACCTCTACTGTAGTTCACTGGAGGTCATCATAACTACTGCTACTAATCACACCTCTACTGTAGTTCACTATCTGTCATCATAACTACTGCTACTAATCACACCTCTACTGTAGTTCACTGGAGGTCATCATAGCTACTGCTACTAATCACACCTCTACTGTAGTTCACTGGAGGTCATCATAGCTACTGCTACTAATCACACCTCTACTGTAGTTCACTGCTCTGTCATCATAACTACTGCTACTAATCACACCTCTACTGTAGTTCACTATCTGTCATCACAACTACTGCTACTAATCACACCTCTACTGTAGTTCACTGGAGGTCATCATAGCTACTAATTACACCTCTACTGTAGTTCACTGCTCTGTCATCATAACTACTGCTACTAATCACACCTCTACTGTAGTTCACTGCTCTGTCATCATAACTACTAATCACACCTCTACTGTAGTTCACTGCTCTGTCATCATAACTACTGCTACTAATCACACCTCTACTGTAGTTCACTATCTGTCATCACAACTACTGCTACTAATCACACCTCTACTGTAGTTCACTGGAGGTCATCATAGCTACTAATCACACCTCTACTGTAGTTCACTGCTCTGTCATCATAACTACTGCTACTAATCACACCTCTACTGTAGTTCACTGCTCTGTCATCATAACTACTGCTACTAATCACACCTCTACTGTAGTTCACTATCTGTCATCATAACTACTGCTACTAATCACACCTCTACTGTAGTTCACTGCTCTGTCATCATAACTACTGCTACTAATCACACCTCTACTGTAGTTCACTATCTGTCATCATAACTACTGCTACTAATCACACCTCTACTGTAGTTCACTATCTGTCATCATAACTACTGCTACTAATCACACCTCTACTGTAGTTCACTATCTGTCATCATAACTACTGCTACTAATCACACCTCTACTGTAGTTCACTATCTGTCATCATAACTACTGCTACTAATCACACCTCTACTGTAGTTCACTGGAGGTCATCATAGCTACTAATCACACCTCTACTGTAGTTCACTGCTCTGTCATCATAACTACTGCTACTAATCACACCTCTACTGTAGTTCACTATCTGTCATCACAACTACTGCTACTAATCACACCTCTACTGTAGTTCACTGGAGGTCATCATAGCTACTAATCACACCTCTACTGTAGTTCACTGCTCTGTCATCATAACTACTGCTACTAATCACACCTCTACTGTAGTTCACTATCTGTCATCATAACTACTGCTACTAATCACACCTCTACTGTAGTTCACTATCTGTCATCATAACTACTGCTACTAATCACACCTCTACTGTAGTTCACTATCTGTCATCATAACTACTGCTACTAATCACACCTCTACTGTAGTTCACTGGAGGTCATCATAGCTACTAATCACACCTCTACTGTAGTTCACTGCTCTGTCATCATAACTACTGCTACTAATCACACCTCTACTGTAGTTCACTATCTGTCATCATAACTACTGCTACTAATCACACCTCTACTGTAGTTCACTATCTGTCATCACAACTACTGCTACTAATCACACCTCTACTGTAGTTCACTGGAGGTCATCATAACTACTGCTACTAATCACACCTCTACTGTAGTTCACTGGAGGTCATCATAACTACTGCTACTAATCACACCTCTACTGTAGTTCACTGCTCTGTCATCATAACTACAGCTACTAATCACACCTCTACTGTAGTTCACTGTCTGTCATCATAACTACTGCTACTAATCACACCTCTACTGTAGTTCACTGTCTGTCATCATAACTACTGCTACTAATCACGCCTCTACTGTAGTTCACTGGAGGTCATCTATGCTCCCTGATAACGAAGAGAGAATCAGACACAGAGAAAATAATAAGAAATGGAAGGAGAGATATAGGTGGAAGAATGTCTTTGAAAGAGAGGTGAGAGGAAGACAAAGGCATCTACAAGGAATAATCTCCAACTTTCTGCGGGAATGGAAGGAAAGATGGCAGAGAAATAAAATGAAAGGACTGTAGTTTATTAGAGGTTATCTCTGGTTTGCTGTCAAGGGAGAGAAAGGGAGGGGAAATGAAATGAGAACGGTGGTAGAGAAAAGCAGATCTTGGATGTCACACAGGTTATAGTCATATTTCTATTTGAGAGAGATAGATAATAAAACAGTGCTTGTTGGCCACCGTTGGATTTCTGTAGAGATAAGAATAGAGAAAAAGTAAGGCAGTGGCTCAGGTTTTTAAACTTCTTTTGTTTTTGTTTTCAGACATTTCTTTTATTATTTAACAATCCACACCACAGCAACCCAAGATATTGGTGACTTATGTGAATATAATGAATCACCATTCTTTACTCGGGCATCTCTTTTTGCCTGCTTGTCATGAACTTCAACCTATTTTCAGAATGGACTGTAGAGGACCTCCATTAACACATCAACACTGATTGACTGATCTGTGACACAACCACGAAAACCAAGTTAAAGACAAACCAAAAGAGATGATGATCTTAGTCCAGGATTGAATGTGAGAGAAAAGAAAGGGTTAGTAGGGGTGTGGACAGGAAGCGCTAAAATGGCAAATAAGGATGGAAAAAAGGGGAATTAGAAGACGAGTGGAGGCTAAGAGCTTGTATTATTACTCTGAGAAAAACAGTCAGAGCGTTAGATAATGTAGTTCTTTAGGTTCACAGCCAACATATTAATACGCGTCCCAGTTGGTAAATAATGTCCACTTTTCTGCATTAATGGAAAATCAAGTATGGGCTTTTAAAGGTTGGGACCAATACTGGAATACCAATGTTCATGTTTTGAAGCTGGCAACAAGCAATGCAGTATACACAGTTAATTTGTTTTCCATGCCATCGTATAAGAAGTTGGTATTCTCCGCTTTGCATACACACACATTTCCCTTCCTTTAAAAAGTGGGGCATGTGAGCATCGCTGTTGTCAAATCTATCCCTGTTTGACTTGTCAGAAACAATGTCTAGCAGAGCAGCCATGAGAGAGGAAAAAAATATTAGGGCAATGAGGGAGAGAGGGCAGCAGAGCAAGCATTGAGAAAAGAGGGATGGGAATGGGAATGAGGTCAGAGGCAGCTGGATTTCCACTACGTGAAATTAGGATACGTTGAATGTCGACCAAAAGCTGCAAAGAAAAGAAAGATTTAAAACATTTTTTATTCTCTTGTAATGGTTTTTGCACCAGAGATTACTATACTGTAAATGGTAATGTAAATGATGTTAATAGATAGTTAGAAAGGTGTTTATATATGTCTGTCTGTCTGTGGACAGATTTTCATTTGTGTGGTTGAGATCAAACTGAAGTGTGAGGGACTGGATGTAGTGGGGTAGGGAATGGGGAAGGGTCCATTGCCCGGTTCTGCCGAGTGAAGCCGATGCGGAAGTGTCTTAAAGCTGCATTCTCTCTAGTGTCCACCAGGGGGCGACTCCTCTGGTTGTATAGAAGTCTATGAGAAAATGACTCTACTTCTCTCTTGATTTATTACCTCAGTAAACATTGTAAACATGAGTTTATGGTCTCAATCTCTAGTTTCAAGTCTTCTTCAATACAGCATGATGTTCATTTAGTAATTTATGGTTCATTTAGAGTCAAACAGACCATAAAGCTGTGATTGATACAGCCAGAGCCTTTTACGGCATCTCTACATCACTCCTCCACATTCCAAATATGGTAACTTCTGTTCATTGGTTGTCTGCAATGAGGTCAGTAACACAAGCTGCAGATATTTGAACGTTTGCTTCTACGATATAAAATACGTCAGTAAATATTCCTCTGGTGATTTGAGAAGCTTTTACATGTCGGTTGCTAACAAGTGTCAAAAAGAGACGACTATCCGCCTTCACAGCCTCGTGGTGTGTACTCCCGCTCATGTCACCGTGCTGTAGTTCCTTTATAGCCTGACGTTAGCTTTTTACTTCTGAAGATTGCATTTACATTTAAAAAAATCATAAAGTGGTGTTCATTGTGAAGATTGTTTTGCTGAACAAACGAACAAATGGAAAAATCCCACTGGCTTTTTGTGGAGGGGAACCAGTGTGATGCTAACTTCCTGTTGCCTGCAACCCGTTCATGAAGCATTTTCTTTGAAACATGACATTTTGAAGTTTCACTTAAATGAAGTGTGTGTGTGGGGGGGGTGTGTAACATCTGTCCACCTGCTTCTTGATGACATTTACCTGAGACCCGTTAAAAGACACACACACACACACACAGCTATCCTATGTGACTGTAACATAATCCTGTAATGTGAGCTGCCTGTGTTCTCTCCGAGCTAGTTTAGCAGGCTGTGACTCTGTAACTGGAGTCTCCTGTAGCCAAGGTGCTGGCCTCTTTGTCCTGCTCTACATGCTTGGCGAGTCTTCTAGAGACAGAAGATTTTACCACCCTGCAAGCTTGTGTTTAGTATTTTTTCGGTTGGTTGGAAGTCGTTCTTTTTAGACTGGATGGAGGTTAATGAGGATGCCATCACTGACGAGGCTCCTGGACAAAGTTTCGGAGCTCCACCTGACTCAGCTGGCAGAGCACCAACAGTTCATGGTCTCAGTTGGTTTGCTCCACTCTGGTTCCAGCAGGAGATGGCACTGGCATTTCCCATTGTTGTTACTTTTGCATGCAGTTCATGGTCAAATCTCTTCTGTTCTTCAGATGCCCACTTAGATCTTGCACCTTCATGTGAAATGGAGAATAGGGAATTCATCAGGTTGTGGGAGACTGGCCTGATGACGACGAAGGTGGCCTTTATTCAAAAAACTGTATTGGCTTAAAGCAGCATTTCACCAATTTTACACATAAAGGTCAGATTTCTTGTCATGAGGAGTACCTCTCAGCCAGTGAAGACGGTTGTATAATGTCTTATGTGGGTCTGGAGGAGCTTTGTCAAGTAAAAACAATAAAATAACCCAGATGAAGCCATCAGGGTGAACTACAGAATAAAACATGATGAGCAGACTTCACATTGACAAGACAGGGAGGGTCAAACGAAATGATGCTATATTGTCCTTTGGGAAATGTGTATGACCAAGTAGTTTGTTTAGCTTTACCCATGCTGGGGACAGAGAAGTCTGGATTTCTTGGCCTCTTTAACCTTCTTTTTCCCTGTCTGTTGTGAGGCCCCTATCACTGAATGATTTAGTGCTGTGGAGATAGGTCTGGCTATGTGAGACTATGAGGACCCCAACTTAACCAAGTTAACATTTCTGTGGAAAGATGCAAGTTAAAAGCCTGGCTGGAATATTCCATACCTGACTCACCCCTCCATATAGTTCAGGAGCTTCAAAGGTTCAAAGGTTTCTTCAGCTTTGTAAAGGTCAGAAATGACTGAATCTTTACTCTTTGCTTAGGCAAAGGATGTTCATTCTTAAACATATGTTATGTTGATAAGGATGACAGTATCTTACAAAAAGCCTCAAGTAAAGTATTAAAAGTCACTCACATTTCGTGAGTTTTGGAGTATACCAAGGATGTCAAAAATGGGTTTAAAGGCTAGAGGTGAATAGGGGGCGCTATAGAGCCGAGGTGCCCCACTCAAGTCCAATTACCACTTCAAATCAAAATAATTGAGTGCATCCTAAAGTCCTCAAACAAGTCCTGTCGCTGTAATGTTATTCTCTTTCTTTGGAAAATGATAATTGCATACTCAAGAGCTTTAGCAATAAAGCCAATTTGGTGTGACAGTACTTGGTTAAGTAGCTAATTATTCCAGGAATTTAATTGTCTCATTAAACAAATCTGCATCTGCTTTGGAAAGACAAAACTTGTGTTGCTCGGAATGAATTTATTCTTGAACAGTTGGAAAGGGGAAAGAAAGAAACAGGGTGCAACAGGAGGGAATAAAAAGGCAATTTTAGTTTTTATTGTTTTGTTGTGATGCTCTTAGAAAGAAGGGTTCCAAACAGGTTCTTCTTGAAGGGCTGATGTTCTACACAGAACATTTTCTTCTGAGGATCCCTTCTTTGTGAGAACCCTTAGAACAGGGGTCACTAATAGGCGGTCTGCTGTCGCAGAGATAACGCAGTTATATCCGGACCCGGACCCCGGATCTATCTCATGTGATGCTACTCAGACAATCAAACCAGTACGTCTCATGTGTTCAGTTTAAAACCAGTACGTCTCATGTGTTCAGTTTAAAACCAGTACGTCTCATGTGTTCAGTTTAAAACCAGTACGTCTCATGTGTTCAGTTTAAAACCAGGATGTCTCATGTGTTCAGTTCATAACCAGGACGTCTCATGTGTTCAGTTCATAACCAGTACGTCTCATGTGTTCAGTTTAAAACCAGTACGTCTCATGTGTTCAGTTTAAAACCAGTACGTCTCATGTGTTCAGTTTAAAACCAGTACGTCTCATGTGTTCAGTTTAAAACCAGTACGTCTCATGTGTTCAGTTTAAAACCAGGATGTCTCATGTGTTCAGTTCATAACCAGTACGTCTCATGTGTTCAGTTCATAACCAGTACGTCTCATGTGTTCAGTTTAAAACCAGTACGTCTCATGTGTTCAGTTTAAAACCAGTACGTCTCATGTGTTCAGTTTAAAACCAGTACGTCTCATGTGTTCAGTTTAAAACCAGTACGTCTCATGTGTTCAGTTCATAACCAGTACGTCTCATGTGTTCAGTTTAAAACCAGTACGTCTCATGTGTTCAGTTTAAAACCAGGACGTCTCATGTGTTCAGTTCATAACCAGTATGTCTCATGTGTTCAGTTTAAAACCAGTACGTCTCATGTGTTCAGTTTAAAACCAGTACGTCTCATGTGTTCAGTTCATAACCAGTACGTCTCATGTGTTCAGTTTAAAACCAGTACGTCTCATGTGTTCAGTTTAAAACCAGTACGTCTCGTGTGTTCAGTTTAAAACCAGTATGTCTCATGTGTTCAGTTTAAAACCAGTACGTCTCATGTGTTCAGTTCATAACCAGTACGTCTCATGTGTTCAGTTTAAAACCAGTACGTCTCATGTGTTCAGTTTAAAACCAGTACGTCTCATGTGTTCAGTTTAAAACCAGGACGTCTCATGTGTTCAGTTCATAACCAGTACGTCTCATGTGTTCAGTTTAAAACCAGTACGTCTCATGTGTTCAGTTTAAAACCAGTACGTCTCGTGTGTTCAGTTTAAAACCAGTACGTCTCATGTGTTCAGTTTAAAACCAGTACGTCTCATGTGTTCAGTTTAAAACCAGGATGTCTCATGTGTTCAGTTCATAACCAGGACGTCTCATGTGTTCAGTTCATAACCAGTACGTCTCATGTGTTCAGTTTAAAACCAGTACGTCTCATGTGTTCAGTTTAAAACCAGGACGTCTCATGTGTTCAGTTTAAAACCAGTACGTCTCATGTGTTCAGTTTAAAACCAGTACGTCTCATGTGTTCAGTTTAAAACCAGGATGTCTCATGTGTTCAGTTCATAACCAGGACGTCTCATGTGTTCAGTTCATAACAGTACGTCTCATGTGTTCAGTTTAAAACCAGTACGTCTCATGTGTTCAGTTTAAAACCAGTACGTCTCATGTGTTCAGTTTAAAACCAGTACGTCTCATGTGTTCAGTTTAAAACCAGTACGTCTCATGTGTTCAGTTTAAAACCAGGATGTCTCATGTGTTCAGTTCATAACCAGTACGTCTCATGTGTTCAGTTCATAACCAGTACGTCTCATGTGTTCAGTTTAAAACCAGTACGTCTCATGTGTTCAGTTCATAACCAGTACGTCTCATGTGTTCAGTTTAAAACCAGTACGTCTCATGTGTTCAGTTTAAAACCAGTACGTCTCATGTGTTCAGTTTAAAACCAGTACGTCTCATGTGTTCAGTTTAAAACCAGTACGTCTCATGTGTTCAGTTCATAACCAGTACGTCTCATGTGTTCAGTTTAAAACCAGTACGTCTCATGTGTTCAGTTTAAAACCAGGACGTCTCATGTGTTCAGTTCATAGCCAGTATGTCTCATGTGTTCAGTTTAAAACCAGTACGTCTCATGTGTTCAGTTTAAAACCAGTACGTCTCATGTGTTCAGTTCATAACCAGTACGTCTCATGTGTTCAGTTTAAAACCAGTACGTCTCATGTGTTCAGTTTAAAACCAGTACGTCTCGTGTGTTCAGTTTAAAACCAGTATGTCTCATGTGTTCAGTTTAAAACCAGTACGTCTCATGTGTTCAGTTCATAACCAGTACGTCTCATGTGTTCAGTTTAAAACCAGTACGTCTCGTGTGTTCAGTTTAAAACCAGTACGTCTCGTGTGTTCAGTTTAAAACCAGTACGTCTCGTGTGTTCAGTTTAAAACCAGTACGTCTCATGTGTTCAGTTCATAACCAGGACGTCTCATGTGTTCAGTTTAAAACCAGTACGTCTCGTGTGTTCAGTTTAAAACCAGTACGTCTCATGTGTTCAGTTTAAAACCAGTACGTCTCATGTGTTCAGTTCATAACCAGTACGTCTCGTGTGTTCAGTTTAAAACCAGTACGTCTCATGTGTTCAGTTCATAACCAGTACGTCTCATGTGTTCAGTTCATAACCAGGACGTCTCATGTGTTCAGTTCATAACCAGGACGTCTCATGTGTTCAGTTTAAAACCAGTACGTCTCATGTGTTCAGTTTAAAACCAGTACGTCTCATGTGTTCAGTTCATAACCAGGACGTCTCGTGTGTTCAGTTCATAACCAGTACGTCTCATGTGTTCAGTTTAAAACCAGTACGTCTCATGTGTTCAGTTCATAACCAGTACGTCTCATGTGTTCAGTTCATAACCAGGACGTCTCATGTGTTCAGTTTAAAACCAGTACGTCTCGTGTGTTCAGTTTAAAACCAGTACGTCTCATGTGTTCAGTTTAAAACCAGTACGTCTCATGTGTTCAGTTCATAACCAGTACGTCTCGTGTGTTCAGTTTAAAACCAGTACGTCTCATGTGTTCAGTTCATAACCAGTACGTCTCATGTGTTCAGTTCATAACCAGGACGTCTCATGTGTTCAGTTCATAACCAGTACGTCTCATGTGTTCAGTTCATAACCAGGACGTCAAATCTTTTGAACAAACGTACCCACTCACATCTGAAATGAAGTCACAGATAATAAACAATCTTAACAGCTCAATATGATCAAAATCATAACACATTAATTCACTGACCAACAAAGAGGAGGATTTAGCAAACCAAAATGTTCTCTAACTCAAGATGTATTGTTCACACTGACAACAGTTGCTTCACTACCAAGATAGCAAAGTGGTGAAAAGAGAGAGAGCTAAAGGAGAGAACACGGAACAGCTCGTCTTAAACGTCAGTGGTCCTGTGCGTTGATGTTAATTGATGAAGAATCTGGTGTTCCTTGTTGGCTTGGCCACACACACACACACACACACACACACACACACACACACACACACAGTTGTATTTACCCTGGGTGACAGGAAGGCCTGGGGGGCTTAGGTCTGGCCTCTAGCTGGTGATACTAATCCAAACAGGCTAAGCCAAATGAGGAGGAACAGTAAACTCACACACCCTTGCTGTGTGTGTCTGTGTGTCTGTGTGTGTGTGTGTTTTAATGTGTTACCCTTCTTCTCAACAGTACAGGTTCACAAGCGTTCTGGCGTTTCCTGTTCTCACAGGCTGTCCCAACAGTTGACCCTTGTGAAGGTTTTGGTGATGCTGGAATTTCAAATGTCAAGGTTTCCCACTTTGCAAAACAATGGCAGCTTTCTGTTGATGTATGACGAGCAGGTTCCCAACCTTCTGTTCCTGTCAGGCGAGTTAGAAAACAAACTGCAGATGGAACATGTTCTCCTCGTAGACCTCAAGCGTTGCTGGTCCACTGCCTCGCTACCCTAAAAGCTCCCTTTGTGTTAGAAGCAGGAAAGCAGTGATGGGTGAATCCACCTTAATATTGCAAGAATACAAAAGTAAAAAAAAGAATCTTCAACATGCAAATTCACACTGTGTCCTACATCTCAGTGAGTAGTATCAAACTGGATTCATTGATTGAGTTTAATGAATAGCGTCTACAGTCTCAGACCACATTCATGAAGAGAAAAGGATCAGTCAACAAAGCTCATGAATATATCCCCATGGTGCTTTGGAGAAGCTACAGTATTTAGCATTAGGACAGTGCAGTTACACCGTCCATAAGAACAGAGACAGAGCATGAAGTAGCATGCTGTCTGTTGACCGTAGTGTCTGATTAACACAATAATCTATATTCATACTGCAAACTCTTACTTCATGCTGCATGCTAAGTTTCTGCCTAAAACCCTTCACATCAATCAATCAATTCATTAAGTTGCATTCATATAGCACCTTTCAAACAAATCAAATTCAAAGTGCTTTACAAATGATTGACGAGATGTAAATGGAGAGAGCAGAAAGAGGCTAATGCACACAAAATGAAGACGTGAGTTGCTGCCGAAGGGGATTAATCTGTGAGTTGATCAACAGGAAATGATTTGGCAACAGAAATGTCAACAGTCTCTGTCTCTAGCTTTTCAAATGTATTACTCCGTTTTATATTTGTTTGAATGTTTTTTGGGGAGTTCTTCCTGTTCTGATGTGAGGGTCCTGGGACAGAGGATGTCACATGTGTACAGATTGTAAAGCCCTCTGAGGCACATTTGTGATTTTGGGCTACATAAAATCAATTGAATTGAATTGAATATCATTGTAAATTGAATATTTTGGATTGTTGCTCAGACAAACAGCCGTGTGAAGCGGTCACCCTGTCTGTGATGGTCAGTCTTCACTGTTTTCTCACGCTTTATAGACTCATTTTGGGGTCATGTCATTAGAGTAAGTAAGTAAAAAACACAGTGCCTCATTGATTTCAATGAGTTCAGTCCACACGTACTATTACAAATCAATCCCATGCTAAGTTAGCCTCGCTTATGTTTTAAGCAAATACACAAAAGACATTAAACTCAGAAATGCTGCAAGTAGCCCAGAGGCCACGGACGCTTCATGGCTGAGACGAGCGCGTCGCCACGTCTCCGTTGTGTTGCTAAGCGGGTGAAGGTGTTTCATTAATCGGCTTGTTGCTCTGTCTGTGTCACGTGTTGCAGTGTGTTGAGCTCTCAGGGCCACCGTACTGTAGAAACATTATCTTCTAAGAGTTTACAGGATTACATGAAGACATCATAATGTTATAATTTACCATCGCCCAAAAATCATTTTCACTTAACAGAGCCTGAACGCATCTTACTGGAACCTTGGTCCGTTAGCCGTTAGCGGTGCTCACTGTCCTGTCAATCTAAACCCGGATTGGTTGTTCACAGTGTCACATTATCAGAGATCGGCGACTAGAAAGCATGAATGCAGACGTCCTGATCGCATAGATCTTATCTGTTGGTGCCTTTAGGCGAGTCGTTACACTGATGATTACCATAGTCGAGCTGCTCTGCCACCGACGTCACAAGAATGTAGTCAAACTGGATGATCACAGGTGTGAGTGTGTACGCTGTGACGACTATAGCCTACGAGCTCTCCTTCAGGCCTCCATGGTGAAAGGTGTGCACTCCTCATGTGTGTTTGGTCATCAC